>BLKM01007452.1:980840-1154004 GCA_013340265.1 Coptotermes formosanus | reverse complement strand
GGCGCAGCGGGATAACAACTCATCACTGCAAAAAAAAAGTACGTTACGGTGTTGCACAGTGCCTTGCACTGAACGGACTCTTACCAAGACGGTGACAAAGTTTCGGGTTTCATAATAGGAGAATTTTTTGACCAGCTATGCAAATACTAACTCCTAAAGAAGGATTCTGGTACCATTCTACAGGGCACTGACGAGGACAACTATACTCATTAAATTTATCGACTTATTCTATTGCCTGATGTGTTAACATTAACATAATTACGGATTATGGTCTATGGAGTTATATAAGATTGTACATATATACTCATATCTAAACCCTGGGATAACTTCTTGCAACACCCGCTGAAGGAATCAGACAATGAATCCTACATAGGGCCTTAATTCCAGTCAAAAATCAAAACTGATTACATCGAAAAGTCTGAAACGAAGTGCAGTATTTTGGTTTTGTTGATACCTCAACCTATGGGAAGAACGCAGATCGAATGCAAACCCATCGAGTGGGAGCAGCACTGATATACGCGGACGGACAGACAGACGGACGGATTAACAGTCTGATATCATTTCAACAGAGTACGGCGCTTTTTATAGCAATTTAATGTCGGTGGCAATAAAATGTATTTGTGACTTCACGGAGAGAGTCAGACATTACTGCCCGATTTTAACCAAATCTGGATTTTCCCGACAGATTTTCATATAAGTTCCCAATATCAAATTTGAAATAAATCTGTCCAGTAAGAGCTACGTTGACACATGCGGGCAGACGGAGGGACACACAGAAGGACACGACGAGGGTAAGAGACGCTGGTCGTGTCTACGTGAAGGCGCCTAACATGACATAATTAATAGGTTCGTGATTCGTGCTCAGCATCACAAATTAGCAGGACGACAAAATGAAGGAGGACCAAATGGCCGTGATATAAAACGCCGATAGGAGACACATGAAATGCATATAAAATTTAAGTAGGAACCCGTGAAGGCGAGATACCATGTGGAAGAACTACAAGCAAATACGACGTTAATATTAAAGTAGAACATAAATAAGGCAGATGGAATTAAACTGAATCCGTTTATCTCAGCCAGGATCAGTAAGGGAACACTGCAAACGCGGCATTAAATTTTCGGGTTCCATAAAAATCGGGAAATTTCTTGGCCAGCTGATGGACTGCCAAATTTTCAAGAACGCTGCTGCCCCATTCAGTTAGTCAATATGCTACACACTTCATTTACGACACATTTCAGCCAGTCACAAAATTGCCGTTTTTATAGAACCAGAAGTTCCCAGTATAGCATGCGGAATATCTGGCCATTACGCTCTGTCATGGTCCAATTCAATCAGGTTCCAGAATTCATACCCTGCTGCTAAATACCACGCCCCCCCCCCCCCCCCTTCTGTGCTCACCAAGTCGCCCCATGATGCCTGAACCCTTCATATTTCCCAACCAAACTCAGACAGCAACATCCATCACTTAAGCTATACAGAGTCATTAGTACTGTAGTGAAATCTAGAAGGCTGCGGCATAGCGGGCATTCACATCTGAATCTGGAAACAAGGAATGCATGCCGTACTGCATCACTTAGGTATGCCTTCCATCATCATCACATACGTTTTCGCTCACTCCTTGCTTTGACCTCGAATTCAAATGTAACATTCTGTGCGGTTCCAAAAACGTAAATTAATATTACATTTTATTGCGGATTTATTACAAATCTAATTGTTTTCAATCCAAGACACGGTCTCGCTTATAAATTTTTATTTTTAACATAGGGGTTTGAGCTTTTACGTCAGTAATGATACAGGAAACAGCAATTTCTGAGATTGCAGCTCTCACTGAAACCCCCTACTTGTGAGAAGCCAGCAGCACAATTCAACTTCGGTTTCTCATTCATGTTGAACGTTGAATATAGTACAGCACGACAATAACACGGGTAAGCACGCCCGTGGGATCTACTGTGCCTGCCTCGACACGCCAATCATTAGCGTGTTTTCTTATCAACTGAGTTTCAAGCAACGGGCACTCCTAAAGCAAATTAGATATTCTAAATACATTTTACTTTACTTACATAAAATTGTTGATTTTAGTGCAAAGGCGTCATGGAAAATGGTCACTGAAATACCCCCAATATTAACGGACCGTGATTCCTAAAGAAGGCACGTGACGAGGATATAGGATAGACGGAGCTGGTATATGGGACAGTCTCCAACGGCGGGCTTTGGTATTGGCGGTGTTGACCCTCCTGATCCAGAGCTTTCTTTGAGCATCACGCCTCGCCGCACAGTACGACAATTTGCCGCACGATCACGGCGTCACCCTTAGACCAAACCGCACCTGCTACTAACCAGTTAGGAAACCTGGACTGGGAAAGAGACAAATAACATGGATCTCAGAGGCGGAAAAAAGCTGTCTTTTTTACTCGAGGAAAGGGTGGGACGACGAACATTGTGGACAAAAAATCGGCCGAATAATGTCTGATACTCACATTGCCTGCTTGTATTTTAAATGGGCACCAAAAACACAAGAATGTCGTAAGTAACATTTAACTGCGAGCCAGAATAACTAAACTAGTAAAGTGAGTGGCAACGGGCAGAATGACCGTGATTCGATAGCAGTTCTCCACTCCCTGTAGCCAGGGTCCCTCGATAGTAAAAACGGCTGTATGGAGTTTACCACTCATCTTCATCTAGTGTGAAGGCTAAGATAACCGGAGCCTTAGTCTCTCTACCCAATACATCTTCGTGGCGCAGTGCTCAGGCACAATTCGCAGTCCATTACGAAACACAGTCTGCGCCCTGTGGCCTCAAAATGTTACGCAATGGACTGAACAACATACAGACGGAGTCTCACTTGAGTTTCGTACATCCAGCCGCAGGCTACACAGAAGTAGTGACGTTGGGATAAATAACATCCATTTTTGTATAAAGTATGGATATATTCTATCTGTCAGCTTCTAAGTGTGCATTTTTGCGACTACAGTATTTTCTACGTGCTACACATTTTTTTTTCTTTTTCTGAAGACGACGACCATATTTTACATACGCGTTGAAGGACAGGAACAAAGAAAAAACTTCTTAGAAACACGTGTCTTAGGACGCTTCGTTTTTGCGTGTGAGAATCTCTCATGAGAAGGGGAGCATCACGTGTAACACTAAAAGGCGGACACTTCGAGCACCTGTTGTGAAAGTATTGCATGTATACTGTATGAATTCAAAAGCGGCAGTAACACTTCATCACCCTACAACCACTGGAATTTGTGTGTGAATTATTTTCATGTATACTGATGTCTAAAGTAGTCACAACGAAGTGTCTAAACTTCGTAGGGCATGTTTGTACGAAGTTTTGGTCCACAGAACACGAATCTAAAATATGGCCACCCATTTCAGAACACCCTGCATATATATATGTGTATATATTATATATATATATGTCGGAATTCAGCGACGAACAGTACGAGTGTCACGATGTTACATAACGCCCAGAGATACGAGAAGTCCAACAATCGATTTGCTTTGAAGGACAGAGGAGAAACTAGCTGCGACGAAACTCAAAATACGATCGCATAAATCGCCTCGAGGAATTGCGCTAAACAGCGCAAAACTTCGTTACAGGAAGTCGGACAGCTGCCAGGGCACTCTCCGAAAAAAATATCAGAACCATCACGGTTTGAGGCACTTGTATGTTGGCCAGATATTTTGTTTACCCATAATATCACACTCAGAATAACACAGATATTAGCAATAGAAATGTCTAACACTTCAAGAAAATTATTAAGATCTAATCAGAATTCTTTCTAACGCTTCTCAGTACAAGAAAATGCCGTTATAATTTTAAGAAATCTTCGTTTGCAGTATCGTTCCAGATCTTTGTCTTATTCGAGACGAGGGATGAGGTAGAGGCCCCTAGTACTGTGGCCTATAAGCACTTTCCAGATCATAAATAAGTATGAAATCTTGGTTGGACAATAACTGGCATAGGAAACCTGAAGTACCATGTTGTCCAACACAAATCTCACACACACCGCTTTGGGATCGAACCCGTCCCTAAGGATGAAAAGCTGCGAACTAACCGTTTAAGCTACATCCAGGATCTTTATCTGTACCAAAAGGGGCATTCAAATGAAATAACTACACAACATTCTTACAGAATTCCACTTAACAACCCCTGATTCTTACAGATTTCCACCCACGCCTTTCAGCAACTTCATGCACAAAGAGACTCTACATCGGTAAATACACGACCAAGAGACATTAACTACTGTGGAAAGCATTGTCTCTCCACTCCGTATTCACGCACCCAAAAATCTATCCACTTTCTTCAACATTTTCTACATCTGTTAAAATAAAACTAAACTAAAAGAAATGCACTTTACAAGAATTCCCACTCCCGCGTTACATCTTTTGCAGAAGAAAAAGGAACTGTTGCAGGCCCAAAGCGATATGATAATACAGAACTCTTAGCGTCCAATTGGGTAAGGGAATCGATCTAGTAACACCGCCCCCCCCCCAAATTCCTATCTCACTCGGCCTTTCCGTCCCATCTTCGTCGCCGGTGTATTGAAGTCTCTCCCGAGGGTACTCACAGCGTTGTCAAAAACTGATCCATCCACCCAAGGACCCCAGAGAGAAGTGAGTCGCCATAAAGAAACTTCTTGGATGCTGCATCCAATTCGTTGCAGTAGCGATCACGAACCTTATTAACACAGCAAAGAAACTGTAATCCTTTGGAAATCCAAATGCATGCCTTCAAAGTGCTCACTCCGTTTGTAGAATTAGAGCTAACTCAGATTAGAGACTGAAATTAACATATCGACTCCTTTAATTCCACAATCGAAGTTGCGGGAAGGAAGTCTGATTTACGAAGCATTGCAATTACGGGCCTTAAGTCGCTGGGTTAATTAATATGGTTACGAGTACATGCATTTATGTTAGCAGATTTAAATTCAATATACACGTTATGCAGCACGGTTCAAAATTGTCGCCTAAGCAAACTAGTTGGGAAGGTGATCGCTCAGTTACAGAAGAATATTGCAAATGGGATCCTCAGTGACAGTGTAGAATTTACCAAGGCGTTCTTTACTTTCAGTGTGCCACATGATTTCAAAGTGACCGCGTAAGAGTGATTTTATTTAAGCCTATAAGAAAGACACGCCCTTCCATAAGCCGACTTTCACAGAATTTGTAAATTCTCAACATAATTTTGTTCAGATCGCTTATATAGAATTTCACGCAAACTGGACAATGGCCTTTACTGCGCCGTTTCTCATGAAACTCAAATCTTGTAGACATCTTAACGTATCATTCTGCATCAACATACGAAGAAAAGTGTATAAAATACAATTTCGTTTGGGCCCCTGAATAAAACATGCCTTTCACTGTACTGATTTTCACAAAACGTATACCCGTTCAAAGACATTATGTGATTTTATACACTAGATTTCACCCACACGTGTCGGTAAATACGAAAAGTACGGACATAAATCAATTTACGCTCGTAAGTAATGCACGATCGATACTAAATCGATTTTCACAAAACTCGCGCCCGCTCGGCATTTTTTTTATAAAGACCTCCCTTCCAAATTCCACGAAAATCCGACAAACATAGTCGCTGACACTACGCCACAGACGGACGGACGGACGGACGGACGGATGGACGGACGTTGTCTCCACACAATCCATTCATTTTAACTTCGTAAAGAAAGCCAAAATGATAATCAGATCATTCCCACCGTATCGCGTAACCAGTAGGTCATCGCTGATGTAGCTACCTGCACGCCTACAAGATATGTCTTTAAAAGGTCTACAGGCGAGAGATGACACTAAACATTTGTTGGGTTGAAACCACGTAACTTATCCAAGAACACAGTCTGACCCCTAAAGACGGGACTGATACTGTGTCCCGAAACGTCAGTAACCATCTAGCAACCCACGCCACGCTATTCCCAGATGAGCGAAGACCTCGAAAACTGTGTAGTTGTTTCTTATCTACCAGACGCCACACCATTAGACATCCAAAAACTGCTGCCTTAACCGTCTGAAGACCAGTGGTATCCATGTGTACAATCTGCTGCAAGATTATGAAAATGTGCATTTTTCCACACAGTGTAATTACACTGGCGTTTCATAAGATTCTCAAAATAACTATATATTATTACCCACTAGTTGTTCTGTGTGGCGGAATGGAGTTTGTTCTCTGTGCGGTACGAACAGACGTATGTATAATTTAGATGCACTGAGTCTTGACTAAGCGTTCGGTGGGTTATCGGTTCAATGCTGTTATGTACACATAGTTACGTTCCGTAATGTGCCTTCTGGAAATTATCTCAGAAGGAACATTTGCGCCACAGATATGAAAAGACTCGGTCGTCGAGAAAATTTATGCAAAAAGAGACACGGAACTAAAGAAAGAAAAAGAGAGAAGGAAAGAACGAAATCTTGAAACGTACATTGTTCAGGAACATTAAAACTTACGCAGCAAACATTTCTAACTTGTGATTTGTACCATAAATATTGCTTATATAAAGACGTAACATACAGTCTGTGCAAGTCACTTACTTCCGTTAAAACGAAAACCTGTCTCAAACAGAACAAATGTTCAAAACTCTTCGGGTGCCATTATAAGGAGGTACTAATGCATTATTATCCGAAAATTAATGTTTATATCACTGTTAGTGCTTACGTTTGTAAACACATTCACACATAATCATAAATACTGTGTGGTCTGAAAGAATTAACTCTTTTAAAACTAAAATTAAACTACATTATATACAAGGATGCCGATCCCAGTGACCGCGCCGTCTAAGGCGTAGGTCTGTGGCCAAGCGCTTGCTAGGATCGTGGGTTCGAATCCCACCGGGGGCATGGATGTTTGTCTCTTGTGAGTGTTTGTGTTGTCAGGTAGAGGTCTCTGCGACGGACCGATCCCCCGTCCAGAGGAGTCCTACCGACTGTGGTGCGTGTCTGAGTGTGATCGAGTGAACATAAAACAACCTCGACACCTGCTTGAGTAGGTAGAAGAGGTACGGACTACAGTATATAAGGATTCAGTCCGTACCTCACAAACTGTTTCCTCTAAGAAGACCGATCGTTTAATGCTGTTACAGACATACTGACTGTTAGATACAAAAATCATACGACACTCCAAAACACATTGCGTGGGCAAAATGAAAAAATTTTAGTGCGAAAACGCGCGTTACATATAGCGACTAGGTTTTCAAAAATTCGCAAATATTTATATGATTAATTTAGTATTAAGTGTACAGTAAATGGGAATAAACATATTGGTAGATACAGCATGTCTGAAGAGCATGCAGGCCTCTAGGTTTAAGCACAATAAATTTCTATAATACATCTAGCAAATGAACTCAATGCTTACACGATTAAAGAACACAGCACACCCGATGACTATTTTAACCGTCTAAGGCGCACAGGTCATCTAAGTAACATATTTCAAATTAGTATCTTATTTAAACGCACACTTACGTTATAAATTCAACTCTGTTATTGACACTGAATAACACAGTAGCACTTTATACCCAGAACCATAGTAAACCAAAAATAAACGCTATGGGCGAAATATCGAAATAGGTTAAATTTAAAACAGTTGGCACCCTCCGGTTATTACAGCACAAAATGTTACAACACCGCAGTCTTACAACCATTATATGCGGAAAATGCAATGAATCGAAATTTAGGAGAATATTAAAAATTATCTAAAAATCCACATTACTATCTCGTATAGAAAAATGTCACTGAATATATAGCTGCTAAGGTAGCAAGAATATCGATTTCTGTACATCTTTGTGTGAACGTCATGCCATAGGAAACTTTACACCATCAACAATGTAAAAATGGCGGTTCTGAGAATTGTGTGGCGAGGAAACAAAGCGAGCACCATTCGATGTAAGAGGTGGGAGTGTTCTGAAAGAACTTTTACGACGGGATTTTTAGAAGAAGGGGGCGTTAACAGAAGTTTCATATATTTAACTGAAATCTTCCACAAAGCCATTACACTGATCATGCCGCGTATACACGGTTAAAGCGAAGGGTGCAGAGCATAACAGAAACTAAGACACATTGCGCTAATATTAGAAACTGGCATCAAGAAACAATCCAACTACCCTCCCAACCAAGAAATGATGCAAATGGGCTGATAACGCAAAAACAGCTGAACATTTGTTAATATTATCCAACAAATACACTTAAATTTTACAGGTAGTTAGTCATATATTTAAAAACATTCCAGTCCTACATGTTTCGGACATTCTCAGCCCATCACCAGGGAGAAAATCACACGCTATTGTATAACACAGTTACATAACTGTACTTGGTCTTTTGCTGTATGTAGGTCTCCTGATAATTCTTCGTGCGGTGGTCTGCTACACTGGAAGCTCAAATACGAATTACAAACGTAAAATATGAAATACTGGTATATGGTTATTTATAAAATGATCACGTAAGTAAATTGTAAATCTTCTACTAGGTTGAATTGAAAACTTACAAATAACAATGAAAGTACACAAAGACAGTTGCAAAGTACGTACCAGTAGATTAGTGCAGCATGTTGGTGATATGCAGGTACTCACGGTACTGAGGTTTGGGAAGTAGACAGGAAGGAGGGCGTTCGGATTTAGGTCATGTGCTGGCGTGACGTAATTACTACTACTACTACTACTACTACTTGCTGCAATTGGGTTATCACCCGGCGGCAGCAGTCTTACACCAGTACAGACACCACAATACAATAACACATACATAAACGGAACAGCACAAATTTGAAGGTCAAATACCAGCTGGTACATATACAGCAGGCTAAGTGCTATTATGTAATTGTTTTACACAATAGCGTCTCATGTTCTCCATGATGATGCGCCGACAATGTCCGAAGCATGTAGGAGTGGTATGTTTTTAAATATATTACTACGAGCCTGTGACAATTAAGTGCATTGATTGCATTATATTAAAAATTCGAATTATAATGCACGGTATGGAAAATATAAAAAACAGCTGAACATTATGATGCGTATGATTATCGCCTTATATGTGAAACAAAAACAGATACAGATTTTGAGATTGTTTGTAATGCGCTTCCTTTGTGCCTGTGCACGCAGTTAAGTCTTACAGATATAAAGAAGTCGTTAACATTTGGCAACAGTTGTTAAAGCAATTAACTTTACCTCCTCCCGCCCCCACCCGATCGCGCGCGCGCGCACACACGCACACACACACGATCGTGCACTCTTATACGGCAGCCTTGCAGTCTACTAGCTCCCCTAAGTGGCACTGGTTTCAGCTAACCTAACCCTCCCCTGCGCAGCAAGTACTGTAACGGCATAAATTAGGTGTTGCTGCGACTCTGATAATCCGGGGCAGCATTTGCTCGTTAATGTACATTCTACATTTCCCAGCACCGGAGCAGGATGGTAAGTTTCGGACTGCCACTATAAAAGACAAATTATCCATACCCGCTCTGCTTGATTGTGAAGAGGAACAAGTAAACTGAGGTCTGTTATTAAAATTGAACGAAAAGGTGCTTCATACCACCAAACTTGCGAAAGAAACTTTACAGTTTTACCAACGTCGATGCTGAATACACACGGCCCATTGATATACCGTTACTAAGTTACTAAAAGGTAGACATGGATAAAAATACAGATGTAAGTTATGCACCAGTGCATTTTCGCTAATATAGTGTATATTACATCAGCAAAGCTTCAAATGAAAATTCTAAAACCTTAATTAGCAACAATAATCAATACACCGGAAACAAAATGGCTTTTAACACAAAAAGGGTGAAGTATCCTGAAAAGTACTACAAAAGTAAAGATAATTATCTGTACTTTTATAGTACTTGATTATAATTAACGATTTAACAAGAAACCTCAAAAACATTTAATAATATGGGATTATAAAGTTGATGGCCTAACAGAAGGGAAGCGACGGCGCTATCAGACATAGGTCACTGTCAGGTAAAAATCCAGAATGTGAGACAATACCAAACATAAAAAGAACGGTGGCTGTGACAATGAGAAAAAATCAAGGCAAAGGAGAGCTTGCACGAATTTGAAAACAATCGAAAACACGGATTAGAAAGAACAAAACACAAACCTCAAAAATACAAATTACATAAATATATCAAAAAGCTGCAAACATTTATATGTGACTAGAAGAAAACACGTTTTACAGCAAAATTCGCGTAATGACACTTAAGAAGACATGCGTCACCAGGCAAACGTCAGCAGGCACCCCATCACATCCTTCAGTCCGTTTCACCTTGTATCGCACTACAGAATTCAGATCCCACATTACGAGCCAGTGACTTGTATATTTCAACAGGAATTTATGTGCCGGGGGGTAGGGAAGCATCCAAGTGAGATGTTACGCGGGCAGCAGTGCCTCAGGGGCTGATGCAGATTACACCAGTGGCGATGAATTGCATACTGATGAAGAACGAAAGGACGAGGTCTCGGTGATGGTCAGAGACAATGACGAATCAATACTGGGCCCTTAGTGTGCCACATCAGAAAGCTGGCATCCGGCTAATTAATATTCTGAGGGAATTATACATTCAAAGCTCTTTTTTATTAACGTTCTGCATAATCAGCGCTTATTTTACTACCTAATAACAGACACATAGCATGTTAAAATCTAGTAGCTACTAACTTATTTCAGCCTCAATATTAAATAAATATTTAGGTATTGGAAGGAAGAAAAACGTAGCAAGCGTCATAAATGCATGTGCATAACAGGGTCTTACAAGTAGTTATAAAACACATTAAAGGACATGCATTTCACAATTTCCTTCAGTACAGACGAGGTTAAAGAAAGCGTAGGGCTTTACCTCTAGCCCTTTCTATGCCTTCATGGCATGTTATAGGATGATGTTTACCTTTACTTTACATAACAAATTTGTAACATTCAGTGCGGGTACCTGAAAGAACCACACATTCTGCAATAATTCCAAATATCTAATTATATTTTAATATACATTCAGAATTTTACAGAGCCATAAAATATTAGGTGGTTTGTATAAATGTGTATGTATATGAAATTTTGCACTTAATTGGATCGGAATCACAGATTATTACTGTTTTGGTTATCACCGGTATGACTGTTGAAATTACAGCCAATAAATGCGTCCACGGCACACCATTTTGTTTTACCGCCATACAATCAATTCCAGCTAATCTGGCTAATCAACATGTTCACTAATTAGTTTAGCTGTTTATTTTTTCATTATGTACTTCGACTCCACTGAATAAGCTTACAGCCCTAAAATCTGTCCAGTATAAATAACGACAACTAAATTAGATTTGCTGTTCAAGGCCTACAACGGTTATTATTCCTCAAAACGGGCTAACCAATGGGCACGTACTGCTCCACAGTGCTACTTAGTGGCACGTGCTTCTGATAAATGTGCACAAGCGTCGCTGTACAAAAGACACAGTTACGTGATTATAACATATAAAAAATTAATAAGTAAACACAACGAAATTAGATTCAGTATTGCTGTTAACCACGTAGAGCGAGCTCAGGATGGAACCTTCTTCACTTCTTCCTCCGTTTTTCTTGCTTCTGTTCTTATTCTGCTTCTTCAGCAACAGCAACGACGTTTCAGATCCAAGTCTTCTGAGATGTTACGCTCTGCTGTTGGGCAAACTGTTCCCGACACTTCAAAAAATCTTCGTTTATTTTTTTCAGTATTAAATAAAGGCATTACAAGCCTTTGAAACGTCGACAGCCAACGACGCTGCGAAAGGCCCAACAAAACTTTAATCTTATGCTCTATGGTAGTGACAACCTCGTACAATCACTATCTTCATTCTATCCACTACAGTGACTTCCATATTACTATTATTATTGTTGCCGTCGTCGTCATTGGCACCATTGTCGTCGTCATCTCTGAGACATTACTGTCTGATACCGTATGTTTCTGTAAAAATTCTCACCCTACTAGATGCGCCTCAAATGTTAATGATTTTTAAGGGACGGTAGATTTAGAAAGCAAAGCGTTCCTCTTCATCATATTTCATATTAGCTGGTGCAGTTTTTTACCAAAATAATAATAATAGCTGCCTTATCAGGTGTGTAAATTTAATTATATCCGAATCTCTGTTGGGTTGTATGTGTTTTTATTAATTGTATCCAAAATAATTGCGTTATTTTCAATACTATGTTTCGTTTCGTGCTGTGCTTTTTCTCTGTCTTACTTTTTTGTTTGAATGTTGTGTGTGTACTCGTGATTACTTTGTTAACTGATCACTAGTGTGTTGAATTAACACGTAAATATATAATAATTAAATGTAAATGTATTATTATTATCATTATTACAATATTATGGGGCATCCTGCACATGATCCACGGACAGATCTCGCCCCTAAGGTTCATCATGTGCTAGATTTATCGAAAAATGTACATAAGATGCTACGTCAGTGTCTTCCTCAAAGTGCAATTTTCAAAAAAGGTTTTCGCGTCTGGAATTCCGTCCTGGAGCGTTTGCCACAAACGTCTTCTAATATTTCTCCAATAATCTGCACAGGCCTCCAGTCGCTGCCACAAATACTGGTGTCACCTTCAACTCGCACAGCCCACACGGGTACTTCAATCAGCATATCCTTGTAGGAGCATATTTGTAATTCTTGGATTATTTCCTTGCAAAATTATACTGCAGAATACAGGAACGTCAATCAGAAAATAACTCGCTTTTTACTTCTAAGTATGATCAGGTTTGTCATTTATTATTATTATTATTATTATTATTATTATTATTATTACTTGCACTCGCCCAGGTGTTACGAAAACCACTGAAAATTTTGTTACCAAGTCCTGAATGCTCATAAATGTTTGCAAAATGTGGCGTGATTACATGCGGTGGGGAGTCTTCTCACAAATGTAGAAATTTCGAGCTGCTGTGCTGGGTCACTGGCACCACATCAGTAGCTGGGAGGGCATTATTGTCACTGCTGTTCGACATGTTAATTTGTTGTCGCCGCCGCCGCCGCCGCTGTTGTTGTTGTTGTTGTTGTTGTTGTTGTTGTTGTTGTTGTTGTTGTCGTCGTCGTCGTCTTGTCAATGAGCTGCGGTACACCTCATAAACTTAAGCTTCTTTTCCAACTGTGTTCAGACAGTACACTAATGTACTCAGTATGACATCTGCATAGTTTAAACTACATCCTCCACTTACTTCCATCCAAGAAGTAAGTAGCGGGAATTCCGTTCCGTCAGCTTGCATGCACTCCCAAGTTTTCAGTTCCAGACGAACACAGCGAAACTGTCATGAAGTTAGTGTTCGTTTACAGCTTGTACGAATGGTTGTTCCGCAAGGATCCTTCATTTCATTTACCTCAGCTAAATTCCAAGTACAGAGTTCCAGCCTTTCCAGCTGCTGGAATGGGCCCGATGGTTCATCCCAGCTCATCACGAAAGTGCGACTTGGATCCTTTCTTAACCTTTTAAAGCCTAGCGGTAACTTTACATACCAACAGGTTTAACATTAAAAAATTCTACGTGGTGCCCACATTGCGTTTATGTGTTTTGTACGGATCTCAGAACAAACAGCAACCTTTGCCTTACAAAACATTAAGAGATTGGTTTTTATAACCGAGGTGGACAGTGTTTACAGCGCGGTACGCACTGAGTCCTTATATAAAACAGACACACTTCGTCATTAACGGGTTAAGCAACCTGTATCCAGTCTACATCTCTACAACCTATATCTGAAAGATCGCCGGTAATTTCAGCCTCACGTACACGTGTTCATCCCTCATACGATCCCCTTCCATGCAATCACAACCCTCGCTAAATTTTTCTGCACCTGAGGCAAGCTACAGCACTGTCCCCTCGCGCCACCGACAACATTCTCAATTTGTATTCATTTCACGCACTGCAGACGTTGTTAAATCCACAAGTGTTTAGAGTGGAAATAGGTGACAGTAAATATATAAATGAAATAACAAAATTCACATTTATTTCGTTACTGAAAGTTTATACTTTTTAATCTTGCGCCACTAAACGCACTGCGCACGGGGCGAGTGATCCAGTTACCCACACTTGCTTTGGCCCTGCATTTAACTTTGCATACAGAAAACTACCGACCCCATACGTGCTACATGTCCGACTTTCTCAAATCTTTTAACGCAATCAACCCAATTAAAACACAGAATCGAAAATTAAATTTTAAATCGAAAGGCAACCGAAACTGGCAAAATATAATGATTGTAGTGAAGCCCTAAAATAGTGCATTGTCAGCCTGTTACTGCAGGACATAACCCAAGACTTTATGTAATAACATACGAATATCAAACGCCGAATCCTACTACTAGTTAACCAAATACAGTTTACATCTTTATAAATTATACCCCAAAACTCCCTTTTAATAACATTCACGCTATCATGCCACGGTCGGTAAAACGGGCTGTTTTCAACAGGATTACCGACCTAAAATTCACATGCAAATTTCTTTCTCCCACGCGCGCTACATTTGTGGTGCATTTCAGTCTTATCAATACAATCAACTGCTCTCCTCGAAAAGTACAAAGTAACGTCTTAAACAAAAACTACAACATACAACTTACTGCCGTTATTTGAAAATGAATAGGCCTACAGTTCTGTGAACTTATTAATTCAAGCAACCCAATAATGTAGCACGCCCAGAAGTCAAATAAGAATGCCTCGTCTCGATCCGCTCTAATCTCCCCGTTCAATTTGTACCTTCAGAGCATGGTACACGATATAACCATTGGGTATTGCCGTGGTAACCTTGAAAACATTTCCAGTCACAAATATAATTTTCCCATTCCCAAGGGCTACGGATTTATCATCAACGAAACCTTACAGAACTATCATTGACGTAATTACAATAAATGTTCAAAATTACCAGCCGCAGCCTCAATATACATCCTGGTACGTCTGTGAATACAATGTGTAGCGCGCGTCATTTATTAAGATTGCCCTTTACGCGCGTTGCAGTATCCAAAACGCGAAGAAGAACTGCACCTTGTAATTTTGTACAACTTTGTGTAACCTTTAGATTTCATGTAATGATCATTTGATCATTCGTGCCCGTGCTTTATTATAGTTCTGCCTGCGAATTAGTTATACATGAGACCTTGCCTTTAACATCAGGTTTGGCCTGATGAAGATATCTGTTATCAGCAACGCACTCAGTAGCGTAGGTGGGGGGCGGAGGGAGAGTTGTGCGGCGGCTCGGGGCAGTACAGCCGAGGGGGCAGCAAACTGGTCGGCAAAATCAGTATTTTATATATATTTTATATCAATATATATCAATATATATATATCACTATTTTAAAGGAAAAAATAATGTTGAGCATCCTACAAATTTTAAACTACTAAGCCGAATGTAAAGAAAGTCAGTACAAAATTGTGATTTTTTAAAAGTTCGTAACTTCTGTTAGGGGCGGCCATTGTGATTACTAGCTTCTGGCGCCAAAAAAACCTAGCTACGCCACTGAACACACTAATCTTAGTACGCTACTTCAATTACAATAATTGCCACATTTCCGAAGAGAAGATTACGAACAGTTGTACACTCAATATAAAATGGAAACCGAGCAACACTTTAGAGCACAAAATATTCCTTCTCTACACATTGCTACTGTCGTCTTAATAATACGCCCTTCTGCATAGGGAGGCACTGAAAATTCATTCCCCAGCTCCCTGGTAAAAGAACTATTTTTATAAGTACGAATCCTGGTTACGGTATTTTTAATGAAGTTAAATAATGGGGCGAATACCGGGAGAAGAAACGCAGACGACAAAATTGTTAAAGCAAGATAAACGAAAGAACAGATACGGAGAGAAAGGCAGAAAATACGAACAGGAAATAAATGTCTTGGTGACTTAAAAGAGTTCTTCAGGCAGGATGGGGTATACCGTCTGCATCGCGAGTAATTGGGGGTCGCTAATGCCCAGAGGCTGGAACGGAAGCTAATGGCAACCCAAGTGGGATGTGCAGGGTTAATTACCTTATTGCTTCATCAGTAATTAATTAAAGTGGGTTCACAGCATTATTCAGCAGCTAGGCTACTGCTATAATCTGTTTCACTACGCGTCGGACAAATGGAACATCTTCCCCACCTCAGTGCACTTTGTTTGCATAAAATTACCAAATGTCTTACTGCAGGAAAAAAGCATTAATTTTTATTTCCTTACAAACCCGTTTCTACCAAAAGCCCAACCATCATTTACATACACATATATAATGCTCACAGCACCGCCCAGGATACCAGACATAACAGACAGGGACCTTAGTACAATAGCTGATTGGAAGTTCAAGGTAACAGTCCCATTGGATATCCATTCATGTAACCAAATGAACTGGACCAGTTCCACTAAACTCCAACAACTCGATCCACCCGAAAAGTAAAGGAAACTCATACACAGTAACACGTACATGATCAGTGTGACGATAATGATAATGATAATGATGATCAGCGCTTGAAATTACCATCATCTGCCCGCCTGAGGAGAGTAGACTTTGCGAGTTAGCAAGCAAATATTCACAGTTCATAACAAAATATTTGTATTTTTTTGCACTCATCGTGTCAGTATGTCCGTTTCTGCTTGTAAAGAATCCAGAGCCTCGAAACTCTCATACAATTTGACACTGGCGAGTTTTACCATAAAATTGGTAATTCAGTGTGATCACTAACCCAAGAACGTAACGGCCAATAACAGAATCAGTAGAGCCACGCATAAAGAACAATGACAGAGGAAAACTGGTACAGAATTATGCGTACAAAAGCAGTGACACGGGGACAATAACACAGACAAAAAAAAAAGATCACATATCAAAGAGAGAGAACAAACTGATGATAATGATGCGGAAATTAATGTAAAATCTGATGAAGTGGAATACCTTGCTTGCTAAAGATAGCGACACATGCGAACACCAAATGCACACCTGTCAGGAAAAAAACTGACGAGGAACATTGAAAAGTCTCTGAGATTCCGAACAGGTCAAAGGCCTACGATGTCTGCAGAAGGTGGAAGAAGTTTAAACCACAACAGAAAAACACTAATTTGACATACTGTACCAAGTTGAAGCCCTCTCTCTTGTAATATATATACATCAAGTGCACAAAAACAATTCAACTATAGCTGTGAAGGTCCAGCAAAACAGGAAAACAAAGAGCTGCAAACTTCCACTATATGCGATCAAGGTTTCTGGCATCTGACAACGTGACTGAGTTAAAATATAACACAAGCGTACTCTAAGTAAATGTGAGGACAGTAAAATTACATAAATGGACTCTCAGAGGTTTAAACAGGTGTATGTTGTAGTCACTACGAAGGAAAAGCTTGATGATGATGATGATGATGATGATGGTGATGACGACGACGACGACGACAATAAAAATGATGGTGGTGGTGGCAGAGGTGTGGGTGGGAGTGGTAGTGGTGGGAGTGATTGTGGGGTAGGGGTGGTGGTGTTTTCGGTTCAGTTCAGTTCTTTTCCAGAATTTGAGTGCCTGCCAGCAGGAAATAGCCTGTAAACGACGGCCACAATTATACTACTACAATAATAATAATAATAATAATAATAATAATAATAATACCAATAACATTATTTCATCGCACTAACACCACCTGTCGAAAAGTACAATTTCTGCAACTAACTCGTTCCATAATGACAGCAACAACACAAAAACACTGCAGCATACAACTACAATAGATGTGTAACCAGTGCCCGTAGCATTGTCCGAAAACAACTTTAGATGTTGGTACCAGAGACAAAGTGCGTAACGTCCAGTTATACATTTTGGTCTCGTAGTGACTGGTGGAAAACAGCAAAAAAAAAAAACCCCCAGTCAGGTGTTAAACTTAAAGAGATACTTGATGAAATATAACGGGCAATTTCACTTTCGTTACAAGTGATCCGTTAGCAGTAATTTCAAACAGGGCAAACACAATTTATTTACAGTTAATCTTTTATATCTTGGCCCTCCAACCGGCCTCCCTCCAGGTTGTCTTATGCGGCACACAGCCACATTTGTACACTGTGTATACACTATAAAAATCGCACACTTATTCTTTCATGTGCGGCACAAAAATCAACCCACAATAACGGGTGTGACCCTTTGCCACAAAACGTTTGGAGACACACGGTTTAAGTGAATCATCTCTATAAATCTCCTAGGATGTCCAATATGGGTCAGAAACTTTACCGGATATTCTCCAATAAAGGATAAGCAATGGATGAGTGAACACATGGTTAGAACGCATTAAACATATCACTGTATTCTCAGAATTAAACCCATATAAAAAGAACGTGGCACATTATGGAATATTCCCAACTTTGTATTCAATATATAGGATTACAGGTTTAGCGCTGCAAGAAACGAGGCCATCCGAAAGGAACAGAAAGCTGTGTTCCTTTCCTTTGAAAGGGGCTCGCCTCTTATAGGCTTATACGGAAGCCTGACGAAGGGCCACAGTGTTGACTCCCCCCCCCCCCCTACAACTCTCACTCTCTCTCACACACACACACGCACAAAACCTAACCTTTTACTTCACTGGGCGACCTTTTTCAAAGGAAAGCAACCGAGAAAACAACGAATCAGTTATGCAAGAAATTCGAAAAGGGCATGGAAATTGCGATAAGATAAACTACAAAGGAAAGACGACGTGACTAAAATAGGTTACACAAGAGGCATGGTTTAATAAGGATTGGCACTCCAAATATGTACCTTAAAACAAAGAATGTTCCCACACTGCTGTGGCAAAACAGTGGTTCACAATGTATAAGCGTTTTAGTGCAATAATTTCGTGCCTAACACAAAGTGAATAGACATCTTAGACATCCTAATCATCAGCCTCAAAGGAAACAAAGTTTTCTGCTACAAGCAGGTACTGACTGCACCTTTATGACCGCTACAACGAGGGATAAGATCACTGACACGCAATTGGAAGGCAGAGTTCGACATACGAGAAGAAATATGTTGCGAAATTATTAAACAACTGAGTGACTATCAGCATTTCAAGAGAATTCTGTCCCATGTAGATATTTATTTAACTGCATCAACGCATGCATGCGTGTGTAAGGTGTGAACAGCGTTCTGCGACGTTACATATAAACTCACTTGAGTGATCATCGTCATATAACCGCGGATCACCACGATGGTCACAGCACAGTAATCAACGTCACTTTAATTTCCACACCGAAAGGTCGGCGAACAGAGGAAATTTCTGTTTTGCACACTCCCACTCAGACAAGATGTTATGAATGAGTAACTCCAATCAGACGAGGTGTATGGAACGCACGGACAGTAACACATGGGGAGCCATTAAAACAGCCCCTGATAGATGGATGCGATAGAATAATGAAATGCTGCGACCACTGCAACAGAGTTACGATAATGCGCATAAAAATGTTAAGTGACTTCGATAATGCATCCATCCATCATGCCACGCTCGACCTAGATACGATCAGCTTCTAATTAATACCGTTATGCCCCACCGCCAGGAAACGAGCTGGCCTTGCTGACATTCAACACGACACTCGCCCCGCTCGTTACAAGTGTAGCTATACCACGACCGCGCACAGAACAGAACTGACCTAAAACAGGTCACAGTGTCTCGACCTGCAGCGCGGTACACGCAAGGACTGCCATCCATCTGCCCGTAAGCAACTGAGGACACCTCACAAAGTCAACACTTCCCTGAGGTATCTGTGCAATCCATACAATTTGTAGCCCACGTGTTTCAAAAGAGAATACCTTACGGTAAAGTGCAGCAAGATACCTTACGGTAAAGTGCAGCAAGATCTGTCTGTCGTTGAGATCTCCGCTTTTCTGGGATGTTACCCAGCGTTGATTGGCAGTTTGCTACGGACGTTTCGGGACAACCTATCGGTCCCATCTTCAAAGGTCACAAACTGCCATAAAATGAAGGAAAAACTACCAATCAACGCTGCGTAACATCCCTGGTGACAGAATACCTCATTTACACCGCGGAGGAAGCCTGAAATCACTCACCTTTTCCGTGTTTTATTACGCACCATGATATAAAGACGTATGTGATAGGTTGCAATAGCCCTATAGTTCCAGAAATCCAGCGCAGCACTAGATGGTCACGTTCCAAAACTTCACCCTCGGAAAAAAAGAGAGAATGGATGGCAGAGTAGGCTTAGACGCGGTGGCGGACAGACAAATCCTAGCTCCAGGTGGGTTATGAATCCCGCTTATCTTGCCTAAAACCAGTAACTTCAGTGACTGGGACAGATCATAAAAAAAGTACTGCTGAAGTCTGACATTCACTTGTAATGCATAATAATTCAGTTCCTGCCTTACCATTAACACTACGTTTGCATTACCAAGACCAACCGGTTGATGATATTGAGGGATATAAACATTGTTCATTGCCAGAACCATACAAAAACCTATCGGTCTGAATAACTCATGAGGTTCAAACGCACTGTTTCCTTACCATAAATAGGCAGTACATGCAGTTACTGTTATGCTTTCAATGGTTAGCTAGCATAATTTCGTTTGAATATGGGAAAGAAGGAGACGCTCTTGGGCGAAGCGTACTTTCGCACTGTAGCTTTATCTCGAATTCGTTTCAACTTGGCTGCCTGTGAGATTGTGGGCACGGGAGGCGCCATGTATCGATCCCTGGGCACCGCGCGACAATCGCAAGGAGCCACGATGGAAAACAGCAAGGACAGGAGAGGAGAGGGGAGGCGAGTAATCTAAAAAAACAAGCACAGATAAAAAGGACAGAAGGAAATTAGGAATAAAAGGGAGAGAAGAAAACCAGGCTCTTAGCATAAAGTAACACTGGGATGGATGCAACTAAAATAATAAAGACGGTGGTTCAGGGACGCAGAACTGGACTCGACTTAAGAATGGATGGAAGAGGTAATTAGATGCCAATCCTTAAACAAAACCAAAAGTCTGTTTCTTTTAGAAACAAAGTACCAGTAGTTCTTATGCATTTGTTTAAAGAAGTTAAACAGAAATTTCATTAAACTTAATAAAACCACAAACTCAAACAAACACACCACTATAAGACCAGCTTAACACTGAGCCTTGTAATCGCTGCTCTTCGTAGCAGGCAGTTCACTAGACCGTATTCTTACACAATCTTATAAGCGTTCTATTTTGAACATTATAAAATAAATGTGAATGTTCAAATGAAGTTTCAAAATACAGTAGATAAGTAGAACACGTAGCATGTAACGAGAAAGTTTCAAAATATTTGTTACAAAACCCGAGGGAATGACGCATTTGGAAGGGTTACAAACACTCCCCGACTTATGCAGTTTACGACACGCTATTCTAAAAAGGCAAAAACGTGAAGTAATAACATTTTAAAGCGCCCAGAATTTTTCCTTGTGGGAACGAGAGCGCAAAGAGATGAAGGTGGCGGAAAAATACGAATTTCGGCGCATAATTATTACGATCAGATACTACTACTACTACTACTACTACTACTACTACTACTACTACTACTACACGCTAGTCGATGACATTTTTAAATCAACTTATCTATGTTTGTCGACGGTACGGGATTTTTGTCCCAATACTTGTTTTATATAGCCTTTTTCTACAATGTTATTTTTATTTTGTATGTTTAGTGTTTTGTTTCTGTGTATTTGCACTGTTTTTGTGTTCTGTTTGCGTCTTTGTGCTGGCTCTATAATATGCACTTAAGCTGTTAAGCCAGCACGTTAATAAATACCCACTGAATTTAATGAAACTGAATTATGTTCAGATACACATCACTTATTGTTCCCACGTGGCTCACAATATGTGACTGAGACCGAAGCATTAGACGGGAAGGATGCCTCAAAATGCTTGCCATGCATTCCTGTTCATCAACATCTCCGAATTTTCTTAAATGTATTTGACCTTCATATAACCGAAGGAGTTCTGTCTGTCCATTGGTCGGTTCGATTCTCGACACAGACAGCGTTTTCGCTTTACGTAAAAAATAAACCGGACATGGAGCCCAACTAGACGGCCACATCCCTACTACGATCACCTGCCACGCGCGGAGTCTTACCTCCACGACCCTGTATGCCTTCACAACACCCTGACTGGGATACACAGGTAACTCTGTACACGTGGGTCTTCATGGAAAACACAGTTTTAAAATGGAATCTTTAATTTGTTTTACAGTTGCGTATTTTTAACACACAAACATCGCTCAGTCATTGCCTATTCATCACATTACCGCAAAAATGTTACAAGAATTTTTGGAAAATGTTACGTTTTGTTTACCGTGCATATTATTATGAGTTTAAATCAAACCAAAAATGCACAAGACTATCGTTAAGTATATTTTGTCACCCCTCATTTTCTAAGCTAAGTTTTCTAATTACCGAAACATATGTAGGGGTGATAAAATGTACTTACCAATAAGACTGTGCATTTGTTGGTTTGTTTTGAACTCATAAGAATTTTTGGACTTATGAAGATAATAAACGTGCAAGTGGACTAACCCCAGCAGACTGTGTAAAACAGTTTCCATCTAGCCATACTTGTGTCCACTGGGACAGTCTGAAACGGAACACTGCGATTTGCATATCAGCAACTTTAATTCAACACGCTCCGTTGTCTTTGCAGAATTACGGAATGGATAAACTTACTTAGTACCACTCTGTATTGCTATTAATATTAACACTGCGTCCAGCGCCTCGTTCTGTCCACGCTCCAACGAACAGACGCTCTGATCCATGAACGCATCTCCCTCGGACATTATTGATCCCTCCTGAAACTGCCCTTTCTAGGGCTCAATGATTCATTCATGAGAAGCTCTACCCTCACAACAAATTACGTCAACATGACTAAGTATCCAAATAACGAACATTGCAGCACGACCAAAGTTTCAACACGCTAATACCAAACACCACCACTGGGCACGACTCGTAGCCGCGATTACTAGCTTGTCTTTCCCACAACTTACTGCCATATGATGATTCTTACATACTATCAACTTCTTACCCGCTACTTGGCCTTCGAGCACGCCATTTTCACCTATAACTTCACGTACCAGAGCCCTTTTTAAGAAACAAACAAGTCATCCACTACTCAAGAAATTCACCGCATATAATGGAACCCGAAGGTTCATCATCACTGTCATTCACAAGAGCCCGCGAGCTGTCCGTGTCGTCAACCAGATCAATTCAGTCCACGTGTCCAGTCCCACTTCTCGAAGATCTATTTTAATATTACTCTCCCATCTACGCCTAAGTATTCGGTGGTCTCCTTCCTTCAGCTTTCAGCACCAAAACCCTGCACGCTCATGTCCTCTCCCCCATACATGATAGTGTCCCAACCACCTCATTGATTTGACCACCCGAATATTTGGTGGGAAGCAGTGGTTTGCTTTCCACGAACGTAGTTTTAGGGCAAATGTTAATTCGATGCACATTACAGAAAAACTTTCATTGAACAGTCTCGTACAGCCAATTTATCAGCAAGACACGTATGAACTGAACTAAAGCGAAATATCAGAGCATATTCCATTCAATTTCAATCCCTCCTATCCTTACTGAACCTTCCTAATAAAATATTCTAAAACAAAATTTAAAAATAAGAAAGAAATATCATCTCGCTTTTCAGAGTCTGAGAAAAATGTGTACCTGCACTGGCTTCACTATGGCTTCATTTAAAAGACATTTTGGTCAACCCAAATACACCAGCCTGTAGGCCACCACCATGCACGTCAACACGCCAAAACTCACATCTGTAAACACAGCTAGCAAACAGTAAACAAGGACCTGCTATTTACTTGGACTTCCTAATAAAAGAACATTCCTACCCGTGGTTTAATAAGCAGTTTGTTTAAACCAGAAATATTTGAACCTTAAACGCAGTCAGTGTCTGGCGAGTGGTATTTCCCTTCCCCAACTCTACCACCAATGCAGGAAGGCATACAGGCTAAGAAAGCAAACCGTGGAGAGTGTGCGACAAGAACCAAAATCAGGCCTTGTATCTGTCACGTAGAAAGTTTACTGCATCGATATGTTAGCTCTTCTCGCACGTTATGTGGCGTAGATTGGTAGTTAGTAACCGACGTTTCGGGAAGCATATCAGTCCCATCTTCAAGGGTCAAGCAGTCCAAGACCCTTGACCGTTGAAGATCGGACCGATAGGTTGTCTGAAACATCGGTAACTACCAATCTACTCTGCGGAATATCCACGACGGAAGATTGAAATCACTCACGTATTGCATCGTTTAAGTCCTCACATTCTCCGTTCAAACTTCAGTAGTAGTACTGTACAAAACGACGAACTGATATGCGATGCATTGTACTGATAAAAGAATCTATCTGCATTTGCCAAATGTCGTGCAGATTTCTGATACTTCCGAGCTCATATTCTTCCATAAGACGGGTATCAGAATGTTACATGTGTTGAGTATACATTGAGGAAAGGTTTAGACGCACTATGACATTTGCGTCATTCGGAGTTTAAACAAGAAGAGGGAAGGGCGACGAACATTCAGGCGTGGTTTCAGTTATATGTTCATGAAATTTTCAGACCTCCCAATGCATTTTCAATCTGTTACACGAATTATGAAGCTCGCTTGTTACACACTCACAGAACCACGGCTGAGAGAATTCCTATTCGACCAACCTGAAACGTTTGATATCGCCAGAATGCAATACAGCGTACAGCACCATCAGTACATCAAAAGTTATTTTCATCACGCAGCGTTATCGCTTTATAATGGCTAAATAAAACATGCCGACATCGCTCTCTCTAGGACCCTGTTTGGTAAACATGAGTTTCAGGCCGTTTGATCTCTACTGGCATCGGTTCGCTTCACAGGATGAATTCACTAAAACCTGATACATGCTGCCGTAGTTGCAAAGAAATTCTGTTCAGCCCTAATTTGGCGTCGAGTTCTGTTGCCGACAACACTGACTCTGGAGCAAAACACAAACTACATTTCCTGGGACAGTGCAAAGTACGATAAATAATCCGGAGGGAATCGTTCACATTCTGGCAGACGAAGGCTAGTCCGGTGAATATTTGTCAAAGTACAACAGTAAAAGGTGAGTAACGACAACCTCCCAAGCGGCGTTTTATTTTCATGTAAGAGAAACTTCCGTTTAACGTAGGTTTTTAATTCTATAAAAATGAGTCACACAAGCATGACTAAAGAAGGGGTTCTAGGTAAATAAAATATATTTTACGGGTGTGTAAGCTTGTAAGAACTTATGAAAATGTCAGTTCACTACGATTATTGCTTATATAGGGTTTTCTCATTTAAAACCGAATATTTCCACATTTGTGTAAACAAGTGTTTGTGATACATAAAAAGTGAATAATATACGCATTAGAAAACGGTCATGTGTCGCCCAACAGGTACTGCCCTTGTTTGACGTGGCGATTCCCCCGCTCTGCGTACAAGCCACTTCAATGTGAGACAAACGTAAGGGCCGCTTCTTGACAAACAGGGGATCGCCACCTGTACTGTGCTCTACCAATCAAAACATTGCAGCAACACCGACGGTGGGTGTAATGTGACCTTGTTAACCGCTACGGACGAATGTAAACGCTGTTCAGAGTACTGGAGGCGGACGTTTCAGATTAGATCACAAACAAGAATGAAGAGAAAACACGAAATGTACAGCTAGGTTCCCTCAAGTCAGTATGTTAGTGCCCTGAAGGGTGGGCTCACTGCTGATGATAAAGTATTCTTTTGTCATGCGTGTGCAAACTCTAATGTCGTTGAATAGCTTTCACCCGAGGGGGGGGGGGGGCATACAGACGCTGTTGTACGCTTATAAGATCGGTCAGACAAGCGGTCTATAATTGGCGAGTCTTCAGATATAAATTCATCTTCAGGACCTTCCAAATTGCAGAAGAAATGAGCAAGACATAAGACTCCTTGCAAGAAAATTATAATTCGGAATTTTCGGCGGCATACAGACGCTGTTGTACGCTTATAAGATCGGTCAGACAAGCGGTCTATGATTGGCGAGTCTTCAGATATAAATTCATCTTCAGGACCTTCCAAATTGCAGAAGAACTGAGCAAGACATAACACTCCTTCCAAGAAAATTATAATTCGGAATTTTCGAGTTTTCTTTTAGAGAACTTGTTGACGAATCAACCGTAGGAATACTATCTACACAAGTGCAATTAATAAACTCAACGCATACAATCTCAGCAAACAAGACCAACACTTAAACACAACCACACTGTCGCCAAACACCCGATTTTTGAAACAACTCTCACATAAATCTAAACCCAAAACGCAAAGCTACGAGTAGTAGAACACTCACCGAACAGCAACACAATCCTGTACACTCACCACGTCACCTACAGCTGTCAAGTACGATACACAAACCAGTACCACATTATGTCTAGAGCAACCTGAAGATGACCTACACAGGTCGAAACGTGACGAACGAGGAGATCATTGTTCTAATTATTACATTTAAATATAATAATACAATAAAATATTGTTGTGCGGATAAGAAACCAATACTTATATTTAAGTACCTCATAGTACATCACAACGGGACGCAAACAAAGATTAATCAGCTTTCCAGTACTGTGAGGGGAAAAAAACATTTCCATGTTCGCAGACGAACAAAGAGATGGAGGCGGCAGCAAGACCGTAAATGTTGCTACCGGAGTTCTGAAAAATGCTGAAACGCAATCAGAGAAATAAATTTCTCTGTGATGCCCGAAAATATATGCAGTGAATCGCCCCCCAGTAGTACGTATTTCGGTGAAGCTATGCAGACTCTGCGGCCAGACGGTGCGTACAACGTACTGCTGGTAGTGCCCTACATGAAACAAGCTGCAGGAAGGCTTCCCGTGAGTCATCCTAAAATGATGCGTGTTAGGGGTGCGACCAGCATGTTCCACAGAGCACGTGAAAATAATCGTACGCTTTAACTAGACGTAATTAAATTAGTGACTAACGATGACAGGACCATTGTAAAATTAACAGCTAGAAAGTTGTATAAAAATAAAGTCTGACACTAGACTCTCCCTCCAACTCCAGTAATTAAAAGTGGTTTGGTACCGTTGTGTAATTGGAAGAAAATTTAGAATTATTTTGTTCTGTACTACATGAACTTCATAAGGACGAAGCGTCTTCCATTTCAATAATGTGAAATATTTCGGAATTCAAGAGAAATCAAGATGTTAAAACTAACTTTGTCTTCGCGCACGAAAATTTCAGTTTTCTGCTGCAGCCTACAACAAAGCTGGAAAACACCATAAATCTGTTGTCAGAAACAATAAAATGTACAATGAAATTCAAGAAAAACTGAACAAAATCAACGGGTCGAAAGTTGATGCAGTAAAATAAAAATTCCGCTCATGTTCCTGTAAGCATATAGGATTTAAAACCAAGTGCGAGATTTCATGTGCATTACAGCAGGAAAATCTGGTTGATTTGGAAGACGTGACAGACTTCAGTGACAGTGACGTCGTATGCACGACTGCTAACGTATCATGCATGGACTAGGGAATGTAATGTACATCTCCTCAACACGATTCACTGCTGCATGACACCAGACGGACACAAATTCATGACGAATGAACTGATGACGACTTCTCGTAGTTCACTGTAACAGTTGACATACTGGCGACTTTGGTGTGTACTTTGCATAATTACGAACACTTTGTAACAAGTCATATACCATCTTCTAAGTTTTTAGCACTTAAAAATCCGTTCCCTATTTATGACGTACATAACCAACACACTCACACATTTGTACAGCTAAATAGCACTTTCTTTCTCTCTTTCTTTCTTTCTTTCTTTCTTTCTCTCTTTCTTTGTCTGTTTCAATCTCTGTCTTTTCCTTCTTCGCCAAGTTATCCCTTCCTAAATAATATTAACCAAAAGGTATTTATAACGGAGACACACCCAGTTCTCTGTAAGGTATCAACTAGTTTTAACATAATTTACACTAATTTTAGGTTTCTAAAAGTTAAGCTATTTAATCTACATTTTGCTGGCCGTAGGGCTTAATTCTTTCCCAATTCTGACTGGAACATTTGTTGCCAGACAGACTCTGGAGTAAATTCCAGAAGAGTAATGAACACTATACGGTGGGACAACAAGCATCCACAAACAAATTATTAGCGCTAAAATTCTGGTAGCTTTTCCCTGCTTCATCGACAAGAAATTACTCGTCATTACATGAAATTCTGCTTTTTTAACGCCACAAAGACAGGTTTGTATTCAAAAAAGTTCAGTTTTGAGCGAGCTGTGTTTATTTATTTGTTTATTTATTTAGTTAGTTATGTATTATCCTTAATGTCGTTGGCATCCTGACGTCTACTAATTGCGTATAATACGACTTTCAGTCTTTCGGTCTTTAATTTCAACATGTTCATCCACCAGCTGGTCTGTATAAAATATAAGCCAATTAGAGGAATTTAAAGAAATTTTCAATAAATACTGACAGTCGCTGTCACCCATTTGTGCTTCTCAACAATAACGGTAAACGTGCGAACTCTAGATACACTTAGTAACAATGGAACTTGAGACATTCGTTACAGAAATGAGAAGAAAAAATGTCTGCTAAATCTTTGAAACACAAAATTCACCAACATAACATTTAAATTTCATTTCCTACCTCACGGGAAACCCTATTCGCCTCCTTCACAAAAACGAACCAGTTAATGCTGTTTATTCTAACGAGTTCTAAGAAACTTATTAAGGTACTGTGCTGTCAAAACGCAGAGTTCTTTAATTTTAAACCATGCGGTACACACAGCAGCAGTTGTCCTTCGCTTTCTTGTACGCCTAAATTTCAGCCGGTTCTGCATTTAGCTTTAATATCAGTAACGATGTTAACGCGACATCAAGTGCAGGCATCTAAAATTTCGTACGGCCACAGACCGTAACATATATTAAATCCTGTATTAAGTACTGGTTTTACATTATTAAAGATTACAAATTTGAGCACGAGCCGACACTACGACGTCACATCTAATATAAAACAATGAATGGAGGTAATTAGACATAAAAACATCACAAGAACGAACGATTTGAGGTTCTCACAGCGGTATTGCCGCAGATATCAGTCTTTTGTGATTTAACGCACATACTAGAATGGTGAATAGTGAGAGGCGTTTCGAAAAACCGTAGCGCCAGAAGAAGAAGGCACTATGATTTTTCGAAATGTCGGTAACTAGTTACCCCCCTCCCCCCATTACGTAACATCCCAGAAGGCTGGAAGCTTCAGATTACTAGAACATGTCTCCTATTATCATTAAATTATCACGGTTTTCTAATTATTCTATCATCATCATTATCATCATCATCATCATCATCATCACGTAGTCTGTCTTATGACAGGTCCGTAGCCTCGTCCAAAGCGAGTTCTCCACAGAGTGCGATCTAGTGTTTCCGCTTTCAATTTCCAGCATTTTCTCGTTCACATAAGGTCATCCAGTAGTTGCTGACGTCTCCTTCCTTGAATTCCCGTCACGTCTATCATTCCTTCTATCTTTTATTCAAATACGCGTTTCTAGAACAGCGTTCCTACGTAAGATGTGACCAATCCAGTGGGTGGGAAATAACGTGATCTAGCGCCGAGTGCTCGAAACAATATCCTCCATACAAATAAAACCCAAGGGCTATTATGCACTTAATAAATACTTTACGGTTTATTCAGTATTCGTGGCTCAATACAGTACATGTTTTGGGTCATCCGTGTTTCTCAATCATCCATGCACCCCTCTCGCCTCCATTACCCCCGACAATCGAGAATCAAATGTATACCAACGTCACACATCGCTGACGAACTCGCATCTGTTTCCGTTCCCAAATGAAAAGATGGGAAGGTGCCTGCCCAGTTGGGTCAGATAGAAAGAACTGTAGAACAGGGAACAGATGTTTGGAATAACAGACGATGCAATAAGTCCAGAAACCAAGTCATTCGAAGGGAGGAAGTACGAACTGAACCGCCATGTACTGCATCACACACATCCCCACAGACTTTGTTAAATGCACATTATAATATGCAGCCATACAGGGTTTTCGTATATTGCTATTATGTGTCGGTATGCACCATACAGCTACGTAGATTGCCAGCAGCAGACTGATTGGGTTTCTGTCACTTTCACAATGGCAACCATTTGCTGTCTTTCAGTTTCCAATACTTAGTCAAAACCCTCCATACAATGGACACAATTTGATGAACGCAGAAGTATTATTAATAGGCCTGAAATAACCAGACAACTGAAGGAATTACACAATTCTAATAATTTGTTTCCTCTTTCATTTCCTGGCTGATTACAGAAAGTAAAGATGTCTACAGAATAATGACGCGAGTCGTCAAACACAACCCACAGCTGGAACGACGGACAATATTATACACAATACACACCCACCACCAAACACCTCCCCAGCGTCGCTCTTGCAAATTTTCACATTTACTGCATCAAGGCAGATGATGAAAATGACTTGCGGGATTGTATTATATTGTGGTAAGTTATGAAACTGGGGAGGCGGGTGCTACGGTCAATATTTTGCTTTAAAGAAATGAAACAATTTAACTGAAATAATAATGTAACTATGACGTTTGTCATAAATAAAATTCATGTAATTTTTAATGTTCGAAATCGTGTCACCAATAATATTAAGCAGGACTTCCACACCGTTAACACAACTTTAATAATAATAATAATAAATCCGGAATAATGGAAAAGGAACATGTACGCTAACTGATGTAGCAATCCCGGGAGACAGAAACGTGATAAGGAAAGACGCCGAGAAGATTCTAAAATATAAAGACCTTATAATATAAATACAGTGCATGTGGAATGTAAAAACGAAGGTGACATCAGTAATAATAGGAGCAAGTGGAACCATTCCAAAATCCTTCAGAAAATACTTGAGCGGCATACCAGGAAAGCACGATATCAAGGAACTGCAGAAAACAGCTATATTGGGCACAGCACACATACTTCGGAAAGTGCTAATGTAGAAGCACAAAGGAGTTTAATATTGAAGACAGCGTTATATGCACCATTACCAGTACGCGCGGAATAGCTGCGACGGTGTATACCCTAGAACAGGGTTTGTTTCAGGTGTATGTGTGAATACCCAGCACAAAGGAGATAATAATAATGATAATAATAATAATAATAAATCACACAATGTTATATAGCGACACGTTTCGAGATTTTAAAACACCTTCAGGCTCACTGATAGTAAAAAAGCAGCCGCATTAAAATGCAGAAAAGTATAAAAAGTTATACGTCAATTTGGAATGAGAGGTCATTTTTACAAAATCATATTGACATAAATCCCCGTCAATCATATGTTTTTAACTTGCGTACATATTGTTTTATCTTAGAATTTGCTGTTTCTTAATTAGTGGTAACATTTGAACGGTAAAAATAAAATATTCCCTGAATCTATTCTTATTTTTTCTAGTGAACTGCGTTTATTATGAAACAGTCGACGATACAATTTGTTTGGAAATTTAGCTATTCTATTGATTAGGTAGCGATGGCTTCGTATTTTCACTGACGCTGGAAGACCAATCGGGATGGTTAATAGCAATACGACAAGCTGTGAACCGGTAGCAAAATTTCTTCCATGCTTACCAGGAAGAAGCTTCTACAACATTCTCTGTCAAGGCTTCTGGAAGTTTCGATACCCATGAAATCGTTGTGAATAAGAGCTGTAATAAATATTTACTGTTCAATATGGCACAGCGTGCTTCCATTGATCGCAACTAAACGGCCAACGAAATTCCCCGACTGAAAGTGTGCAAGCGACTGAACAAAGACTTCTTCAGTCGCAAGAAAGGTTACCGAAAGGAAATCCGAGATGACCGCCAAGACAGCTGTGTTTCGCTGCAGATTCTGTTGAATAAACGTCGTAACAATTTCTGTATCAAATTAAGTCTCCCAAAGTACGTACGTATTTCAGCGCGGCATTAAATTGGATGTCACTTACACTGTATACTGCACTGCAGGAACATTGAAGTGAGGAGTGTGTCCCCGATCACCGGAGTTAGGGGTATATGAAGCCGTACAGGAGAGAAATTGAGCGGAAAATGCAATTTCCAATACCAGTGAATCGGCTAAAACCTTGAAGAACACCAGTCAGAGTCCAGGACATCGTGTTCCCCCAGAGTATTCATAGATTAGTAAAGTTTCTACTAACGAATTCCGTGAGCGGAGTTGCTCTTGAGAACCTAGCAGTTCCTCACCTAGTCAAAAATATTCCGCAACATTTTTGTGAACCCGAAGTCCCATTAGCGTGTACAGAGGAGCCGCCATTTGCCTCTACCTGAGCCAGCTGAATCCTATTCCACACCCTCCCATCCGACTGCTTCTTCCTGTCTATGCCTAGATCTCCCAAGTTGTCTCATTTCTTCCGGTTGTCACTTGAACATCCTGTACAAAATTCTATTATCCCCCATGTTTAGTTACTGCAGACTCTTCTTACATAACAGAATATTATCCATGCAATCGCATCCATGTGTACTATCTCTCCTATTATTTTTAATCAACTGATGGATCTTCATTAACCATGGACTGAACATAACGTCACTAGAAGACACCCCTACCGCCGCGGATTTCAATTTTCCATCACCAGTAACACCAACGTGACGGCCGCGCGGAATTTTTAACTGAAAGTGGAAAAAGACCAACACATTCAAGGACCCTGTAATTTTCAGTGCTTATATTTTCTAAAAACATGACACTTTTCTTTAAGCAGATTGTACGTCAAATGTCGATTTAGCGCCTGACTTGATGGCATTAATTGGCGAGTCAGTGGAGTTAAGCAAGAGAGAGCTTGTATGGCTGCACATTACAACTACAAATAGAAACTGCGGACAGATGAGTATGTTAGCAACCACAAACATGGTGACGCTATGCAACTTTTGTGGTTAGGTACAGAACATCTAACGTTAACGGAAACTTAAACAGACGAGCCCTTATATATATATAAATTGGTCACTGCACGTCTTGCCTAACTCGCCCTCCGTATACCGAAGCACTCGAAACAAAGTACCATAATTCCTCTCCAAAGTTTCTGGTTGAATTACTAAGTTATCTGGCCAGGCACTCCAGTATGCACTTAGCGCTCTGCTTGATACTGATAGCACGACACGAAATCTACTTATTCTTGTGGTTTTCAAGTAAGAAGTCAGTTGTGTTAATGGGGTCTGAAATTCCTGAGGGATAGTTACGAATAGGAAATAATATTTCATCTCAGTTACAGCGTAAACTTTTGAAACGGTTCATCACGCTCCGTTAACCTGATTACGAGGCCATCCCTTAAGGCTCATAGAGAAAAAGAACATTTGGCTGTACCAATATAGTAACTCTAGCTACGCCGTGATTCAGCAGTTACGTTGTTTTAGGCGCGCTCACAAAATTGCGAGACCCGATTATTAGTTTCGTCATGCCTGCCTGCCTGCCTGCCCGCCCGCCAGCCTGCCTGCCTGCCTGTCCGTCCGTCCGCATGAAACAACTCGGCCCCCACTATGCGGAGTTTCATGAAATTTAATATTTGAGTATTTTTAAGCCTGTGAATAAAACACAAGTTTCATTAACATCTGACAAGAATAACGCGTACTTTACGTGAAGACGTATGTACATTTATTACAATATATCGCTCAGTACTTCTTAGAATAGGAAATTTTTTAGCCAAAAGTTGCAGAGAAAATCAAAACATACATTTTCTGCAAAGCAACTTTTTTCCGAAAGTCGTGCCGTTTATAAGATATATGGTAGAGCCAGACAAGCCACAGACGGCAATACAATAAGGCGCATGCGCTTTGGATAGCTGGATCACTAAGGCTACGGACACATGCACAGAATATGTAATACTTATTGGTTTCCACGGCAAGAATGGTTACACGAACGTGCCTCAGTGTTACGTTTACACGTACAGTGCCAGTCTTGCTGTGTACGACCACGTAAATGGAATCGACCCCTGTTCGGAGAACACTTGAAATCACAAACACATCCGTACAGGCCTACATCTTCTTTATTAAGTCTTAATGTTATAAATTTAATTAACAACGCTCGATAACAAAACAGTAGCAGAATCCAGGGGTAGAAAACCCGTTGCTGGATACGATTACGACAGAGCGCCGTGCAACTTCCACCTAATTATCTGTTACTCTTTCCATTTTCCAGTCTCCATCATAGTCTTCTATGTGAACAATTACGAAAAGTACTCTCCGCCACCGATATTGAAACAGAATAATGAACAGTGGAACGACACTCAGCTCCGACACCACGGTGAATAACCAACCCGGCACTGTGCTGATCTACGGCATGTATTAGGCCCTTCTAACGTTCAAATTACAAGCTAGTGCTTCTATCGCCTTCGGAGAGGGTCAATATGCTACAATCCGTGTTTCGTGCTCATTACTGGGTGCAGTTTAAATATCATTTGATAGCTAAGGTGTTAATGCCACACAACACAAGACATCACGACTGGAAAAACACACTCCTCATCAAATGCATTTTGAAAATCGATAAATATATTAATTCCCTAAAAACTGATCCATGATATGACGGTTCTGAGGTTAGTGCAAGAACAATGAGAAAGAAAATTAATACGTAGCCTACAGCCAAAAAGCTATCCCTGCACAGACGTGCACTGGCCCTTAGGGCTTCAGGAGGTTGAGGTTCCCAGAATTTCTAGACAATCGGCACATGAAGGTGGCATGGCTGTCAGACCTACGCACCGGCCGCCTTGACCCCCATGAGGCATCTCTACTACTCATTTCTGACAGAGGCCGAAGCCACCCCACGGCCACAGTGCGGCCGGAAGGATTAAGTCAATGAAAAATGAGCCTACATGCGCGTCTAGGATTACGATGTCATGAGCGAACGTTTGAATGGAAGTTGTCGTTTTTGGCAATGAGAGTGCTGAAATAGCGGTGACCTCGTACCGAATGTTTATGGCCTGCAATTCACTGTCGCCTTTTACATCGTCAGACAGGGCACCAATGTAACTGAATGAAACAGAACTTACTTGCTCCTAGAAACGTAATCACTCATTTCTCTGTGCAAGACCTGACATCTCCATAAATGCTCTCTGTTTAAACAAACTTAAGCTTCCCGCGCTCGGAAATTCTGAAGGGTCTAAGGTTGAGCCACTAAGCAATTTTGAAACTGGCAGTCAAGGCGGGTGCTGCTGGAGGCTGGGCAGGCATTTACACTGACACACCACGCACGCATCCCAACATTATAACACACAGCAACACATATATGACACACGCACGCTCTCAAACGGGATAAAGTACACTGTCAGGCCATACGTGTAATGAAGAAGTTGTGAATTGTCATGTACTTCGAAAACTTTCAGCAAATGACGCAGAGCTTTCTTTAAAACCTTACGCGGCTGTTCAATAAACATGTTTTATGGAAATTTTGGCACAAAGTTCCTCCACTGGACACCCAGCACCACTTCGACCCACGTAACATTTCAGATTTTTATTTCTTCAACTTTCGTTTTATACATCTGAGTCCACCTGCATACGTTCTAGAAACACCTGTAACGAATGCATTAAGAAAGACAAAGGGGAAAACGGGAATGACCGTGTGAGGATCCAAGACACGAGGCATCAATGTGCCATCAGAGAAACAGGAGATTGAGTGAATACATAAAGAAACAACGTACCAAAAAAGGGCACCTGACAGGACCGTACAGTCAATGACAAGGAATTAATAAGCACAAAGAAGTTCGTCGATATTTCGACTCTTGAAGATGAGAACACTACGCTCTCCCGAAACGTCAGGCATCAATCAATAAGCTTTTTTTCAAAAATCGCCGAAAATTCTAAGTCGTAACTTATCAACATCCACGATTTCATTTTGCAAATTCACTGTAGAAGCAGAGATAAATTCAGTCCTAATTTTATGTTCAGAATTGCGCTTCATTCTAGTCACCTTGCCTTGGATCTTCACGACCAAATCAGGAAGCTGGACTTGGCTGTTCCTGGTGGTAAAGAAGAAAAATTAGCCACGCAAAATAACGATTTTAATTTGTTAATTAAACAGTAATTTTACAAGAATTTTGTCGTATACTCAACTTTCTGTATGGTACTGAAGAAGAAGTGATTTTCTTGACCTGTCGTACCAGTTTAGCTCGAATATATACCGCAGACATAAAAGCCTGTTCCTCTTCAACAAGGGATCCATGTTTCTGCATTTGTGATTTATTAACATTCCGAACGCAAGACACAGAAACTCGTATCTACGGTTCCAGGCTTCCTAGGTTTTTACGCATTTAGGAACTAAAGTTACTTTATCCTACAAAATCTATTATTTTCTTAGGTTCAGGCTTTTTATTAGCACTGATAACGTTTATAGTACCTCCGTAGAGGGCGAAGACAGCGCATGCCTGCAATCTTCCTCAGAAGGAAATGAGGAACTTGACAAATGAGACATAACACTGCGAGCAAACTCAAGACATGCAGCTACTGAGACGTTGGCCATGTATAATGAATGTATAATGAAGATGATGATGCTGTTTCAAATGGGTGAAACAAGAAAGTACTTCGACAAGGTCATGGTTTGTTGTCTCATCCATTAGCTCTGACTTGAGGTGATTTTTTTTTTACTAAAATAACTTCACTTTTATACGTAAACAGGAAAAATGAGGACAGGAATACGAGAAAGATGCTTGCAGCTGGAACAAAAACATCTAGAAAAGAGAGGCAGGATGAGACGGGACTGCACATGGGCCAAGGTCTGTCAAGTGAAGAAAACGGCCATAAGACCACAACTACGTATATATGTACAGAAATGTGTCAGACGGCGATCAGATACACGAATTGTTAGCAGTTACGGGAATTAAAAGATAACAACAGAAATACACTTTATTCTACCACGTTATTCGCGATCCGCATTTGCATTTCAAAAAAGAAATGTCTCCGGACTACCTCACATTTACACAAACATTTCCTCACAATTCTTGACAAAAAGCAAACGAGACTACTAATTTTACGATCATGTCACGAATTTGTATACAGCGGTATTAAGTCCTCCTATTAAAGGAAAACTACCTGGCAGGGAAGCATCGCAGCCAAGACGTTTCTAGTAACACAGTCTCACAGTTGTCGAGTTTCCTACAGTCATCGGTATTGGAGATCCACCCTTTTTGCCGTTAGTAGTTTCATGGAACCCCTGCAGTAACAGACACACTAAGGGGCCTTGCAAGTATCTCTACACATAGTTTTCTGACTTGTTTGACGATGTATGTGGCACTTGGTACTAACGATTTTGACCAAGTATGACTTTGATGGAAACACGTGCAGTCAGTGCGGGCGAGAGGGAGAGGAAGCGGGTAAAAATTACCGGGGGCCGGCGGTCCGGAACAGAACCCAATTATGTTGCACATATTTTTGTCTTTATAGATAATACAATTGTTTATAAATTGTACAAATTAACCCTTTCAGACCAAGCCCAAGTCACTCTGCAACTGAGAATCATTCTTTTCGATTTAGTGTAAATATTTTTAGACAGTCCGCCCTTGCTGAGGGGTCCGATAAATGTTTTCACCGTTGCCCGAAACCGCTCTCGGCGGCCCTGCGTGCAATGAAAGCCATACTTTACATAATGTCGTTATCTTTCAACGTACTTTCTGCATTCTTTATGCGACTTGCACAGAGAATAGGCTACGGGCCCGGCGATTCGCGGTTCCGACTTCATTTCTTACATTACGTAAGACTGACAACATGGCGGACGCGCGAGGCGCATTAGTGCCACATATATAAGAAATATTAAGTAACGCACGGTAACAGATAATGAAAAATACATAACATACAGCGATCACTGATTCTGTAGAGTTTACAATACTATGACAGCCATGCACAAATCTTCGACCGCTCGTAATTTTGTGGTGATAACTAATAAACGTCTGGCACTAGGCACGTAAAGTTTGGTACAGAGGTAGAAGTCAGATACAGCATACTCACACACTACGTAGAAAATACTTCATCTGTCAACAACTACAAACATGGTGATGACGCGAAACACTGAAGACACAATGGACAAATTTAAACCACAGCTAAACAATCAGTATTTGTATAAAAATAAAATATCAATACACAACCATGTAGGACCAGAAATCTGCACAACACATAAGTTAGCCTTATCATTTCTGCCCAGGACTCTGTATTTAACTGCATTTCGAAAATTACGTACTGCACAGAAAAAATAATGTTACAAACGGAAGGACAGAAACGATTTTTCGACTGTACGGTCACTTTATTCACTGTGTGCAAAGAACGAATACAAAGTGAATGTTACGGGAATTTCTCTTACACACAGAATTTTTAATACGGCTCCAGTGTCCGTGTGAGATAGATAAAATTGCCGCGCGTACGCCCGCAGCACAGCTACTGACCTCAGCGCCACGGAGCTGTGACATCACCGGAGTTTAATCCTGCCAGAAACGGTTCCACAGAATTATGGAGTTAATTATGCAAATTCTTCACCTGGCCATTTTATCCCTGGATGCACGTGCTGTGACACACGCGAATCATGCTATCATTAAGCGTGTTGTAATACACTGGGACATTTGTTAAAGCAGTTAAACCAGCAGCCCTAATAAACACACACTCTCGGCGCTGAATCGCAACTCCCTGCAAGCGTTAACACTAATGGCCTTGTTATTTCACTTCCCACATTTCGGCTTGATATTTTCAGCTCAGAAGACACTTCTTCTTCTAACTCTCATTCAGTCTGTGACGTACCGAAAATGGTGAGGCCAAACTGTCAGGACATATCAGAACACATTTCGTGTTAAACACCTTGCTGCATGATGGAGGTATAGTCTGCGCGAAAGGCGAACCGATTATAAGGGCCATCAGGGTTGTTCATTGCATGGAAAGTGATAACGAGACAGCAGGGGGCGGTCAGTTGGGTTCTGTTTTTAACACAAGCACGAGCAAAATCCAAGAGTGTACACAGCAAAAATAAATAAGTGAATGAATGAATGAATGAATAAATAAATAAATTGCCGTCGACACAACTAGTAAGTGTTATATCTTTAATTTGGCAACATGTTTCGACGTCACAGCGTCATATTCAGGACAGCAGTAAAAATACATAAATTTTGAATTGAAATCCTAGTGTTACAATTTGATAAAACAGTGAACGCAGCAGTTAAGTTAGCGATTACCCCAAATGTTCTTAATCGTTATTTTGTATATCTAATCCCCTATAATTTGCATACATGCAAGATAGAAGAAAATGTGTAAGAATCAAAAAGTATTTTTCATGTACCTTGTTCAACATTCGGTAGATCGAAAAACATCTGAAAAAGAAGATGAGTCTAATAAAGTTACATTACACAGTGTAATTTTCTGTTAATTATTCTTCTTCTTCTTGAGGAAATGCATGACGATTTCCGTTTCATGTAAAGCTGGGGTCATTAGGAACCAAAAGTAAATTGGGGCTATAAGGGTCGGGGATGCGCCCCAAATCTCTACATCTGTTCACTAGTTTAAAAACATAACACGCGGAGAGAAAGACGGGCAGACATATCCTATGACTTCATTTTGTATACCAGCAGCAAATAATTTTAGACTCTCAAAAAATGGAGAGCGTGCCACGACGGAAAGCACTTCATTGTTTTATCAGTCCGCGCTGGTCGTGTATTATGGGTAATGCTCACAAACAGTGTTTGCAAATATGTTCCCGTTCATCTGATTAAATTAAGGACACTGTAAGAATCAGCACGCGTTCTTCTTCGCATTTTGTTCAATATTCACTAGACCCACACTGGAAAATATTACAAACACAAGTTAAAGTATCATCCAGAAAAACAACTGTGTGTTATCTATCAATTCTTCTCCCTTTAATGGCCATTTTTCAACACAGTTCAAGAAGTTCGAGGTGAGCCTCATGCAAAACAGGAATAATATCCGGCCTGTATGAAATAAAATAAATTTCTCTGGATAAGTAAATATGAGTAGCACTGTAAAGAACTCGGCAAAATATTCGCCCCATCTCCCAAGCCTCAAGGGACAATCAATATAAACCCATTTAAACAATCATATTGTTCAGAGAACATTTTCAGATAAACCTTTTTATTCGTGCCTGTGGATAATTGACCGCAACATAAATGGCTATATGTGTAGAAACCTTCTACAATATCACTACTGCAGAAAAAGGAGAAACCGCGGAAGATGCCTACAGAAATTTTGAAAACAAGGTATTCTCAAATATACGGAATACATAACAACGCAGGCACACACACAGTCACACAACCATGCTCATGTCGCAGTCGCAAACCTTTATATGAGTCTACAGAATTTCCAGTATTGAACTGCCTTCGGTGTAAGGGAAAGAAATATATTGTTCTCTGCAGCAACCTAGGAAGAAACTTCCAAAGTTTCGAAAGTCTTTCGATTATTAAGAGAAATGATACTCCAGTTTCTGCAACTTCGAAACGATCGACTTTGAAGGCTTTCCTGGCTAGCTTTTTCTCTTTCAGGAGGCGAAAAAAAAAAGTCGAGAAGGAAAAAGTGCAACCACCAAACAGAAGAGCCCACGAAGTAGTAGAAAAGTGTTGTGTTCCTTCCGAGCAGTCCGCATTCAAACTTCTCCAAGCAGAACGGATTAAGCATGTTCCTCGGAATTTCATTCAGATTTGACTGTGTTTCTGGAGTAGAGAAGCTCGTTGACCACACTAAGGCTAATGTTTACCTAACAACAGTAATGAAAAAATGCACCTATGCCTTCTATACGGTACATTTTGTGGTTCGAAATTGTTACATCTTAGATATTCAAAATGTGATAACACATTAAGGATCAAGAGAATGTGTAGGGAATTCTGTTTAGATAATAAAATGTACGTATTAAGAGTCAATAAAACGTGAACACAATTCAATTTATGTAGCAAAATGTACGTATTAAGAACCAAGAAAATGTGCAGAGAATTCAATTTAGATGATAAAATGTACGTATCAAGAATCAATAAAAGGTGCACACAATTCGATTTACGTAACAAAATATACGTACTAAGAAACAAAAAAATGTGCACAGAATTCAATTTGGATAAAAAAGCATCCTCCCTGTATTTGTTTTGAAGAAGTTCCTTTAAAACGGTGTTGGCAACCACACAAAGTCTTCGGAATACAGCAACAAAGCAAGATTTAATACGCCTTCTTAATTTCATTAGGCTACTTAATCAGACAGTCGGAAATTTCGTGCGTTCTAACCAAAGAAACAAGGAAAATATAATATACTTAAAATGGCTGCTTATACGGTTGCACATTCGAAGTATCAGTGCCTATGTCTCACTTGTGAATCTGACGAAATATCTTTCCGCAGGTCCTACAGAGCCACGGAAAATAAAGGCCTACCAACACAACAGACAGAACTCAGATACAGACAGGATGGAGCCCTCAACACACAACAAGAAATTTTCCACCATAACCACAGCGCAGGGCACACTTTTAACACCAGTGTTTCTAAAACAAAGGCCCACTGGACGATACAGTAACAAATGCCCTTTTATTTTCCGTGTACTTTTCACAGAACCCATTTTCGTTCAAATCTCCGACACAAGTCTGATGGCGTCATCTTCTAAGTGGGACGATGAAAAGCACGCTTGCGAAAAACGCAGTACTGGCAATGTCACGAGCCCAGATCTACAGTACAACAGTCAGTGAAATAACAGAATATCGGAACACCTTTACTATCAATATGTGCGCATGTGCGCAACTGAATTAGTGGAATTTGGATCACTGTTTTGAAACAAATAAGAGCTCACAATTCTGAGAAAAATACTGCACGCAGCGTACAGTCACACACAACAGAATGTCGCTTTAAGTAACGCTGCCGGCGCTTCGAATTTACTTTTTTCAACACACACGAAATGCAAGACAAGTTGCGAAATTTTTTCCATCGCAAATACAATAGGCCTTAAATAAGCTCAGCCTTTGATTTAGACCAAAACGTTTCATATGTAGTTTATTTCTCAAGTTGTAATAAAGATTCAAAACATTAATGTCTTCAAAGATTCTTTCTTCCCTTGCCGAATTCCTTAACATTGCTTCGTTAATGTAAGTCCTACCTATACTATAGCCCACACATATTCGCAACTCATAGCTGGAACATGACGGAAGTGTCCTTTTGCATGACAAATCTATAACTTTCAACATAAAAGGGCGAAAAACTTGCTGTTTTACATTAAAAATTGGAAATATACCTGCCTTCAAAGATTACTGCCAACTGGAACACTACGTCGTGCAGTCTGGTATATAAGTACTGATGATTCTGAGTAACTTGCCGCCTCCTGAAGATGGGGTCAGCGTGTTCCTCCGAGAAGACAGAAAATATCTACCAGATTACACGGCGTCACATGCCAGACGACGATAATATAGCACTTAGCGCTGTCATAACTTCAAAACCCTCACACCTGAAGTCATTTGTCACTTAAAGAGACTCGAGGATCACACAGCGGAGTTGACAGTGTTGAAGATTTCAGGAACGCGACGCCGTGTCGACTGGTAACTAGTTACCGACGTGTTGGAGGAGGACAGCACTACCTCCGTCTTCACAGCGTCGTAGTCCACGACCCTGTAGACGGAGGCAGCATGCAGTGAAAACTGAGCCACATCCCAAAAGACTTGAATCTCTCCATTGGACACCATCTGCTGCCAGCTGGCAACGTAATGTAGGTAACTCAGTGACAAATGAAGGATAAATAACAGCAGTGAAGAAAAATAGGATAAACTAAGTATTTAAAACTTTTGTTAAAAAAATATATGCGCAGAGGCACAAAGAAGCTGAGATTTCGCCCGCATGCAATTGTGAACAGTTCGTTTTGAGTGACATGGAGAGTGACTGTGTGTTTACAGTTTTCGTATTCTGAATGAAATATCAATATTATCATAGCCTTGATGCCGTAAAGTTTTCGTTACTAATTGGATTGCGCTGTCATCACATGAAGTCGCCACACTGCGCGGCCTCTCACCGCGTGCTCTCCTAATCCACCCATCCGCAGCCTGTCTCGACCCAGAATCCCTCCAAATCCCATTCTTTACCTGCAGCATGCCTATCACTCATTCATTAGTCCACACCGCGTTTTCATTTGCTTAAATAATGCAACTAGGAGTAAGACTGACACGTAAATGTCTATCCAATACGGGAAGTTAGAACAGGAAGTGCCCTGAACAGGGCGTGGCTACTGTATTAAAATAGAACACCGCACGTGCAGATCTTTCCAGCTAGTTAAATAATTATCAGCAGACGAATTCGAGAGGAAAGTTGGATGGACGGATAGAACAGTGTGTGAGCGCGCGCGTGTGTTTGGATGGGCGGAGGGATGCATAGAAGGATGGCTCAATGGATGTGTGGATGAATGAACGGGTGAGTGAAATGGTAAAACATTTCAGACACTAAACAAGGTCCAAAATAACTCCGATGTACTGTGCAGGAATCCGGTGTTGAGACATTAAATATGAAGTCGATGAGTACGGCACATGAATTAAATACACGAACAGTCGAGTCTCTACACACAGCTCTCATAGACGTCGCACAGTTCTATGCTCTTTACAATGGCTTGCGTTCTTTTGTTTGGATAAGCCATTCTCCACATCGTGGTTAGGTCATTAGGGAATCAGCTGATGCCAACAAAATAAGACATCCTGATTTCCCTAGCTACGCATAGAAGCATCGACTTTAGAAACCCTTATCTGTAGCACAATCCAATGCAGCAGACCTCTGAGCACCAGAGCAGATGGAGATGGCTGCTGCTCCCTGAAGCAACGTTTCACATCCTTGTTGAGGATACAGGATTATTCACGCACATCCACACCAATACCTACTATTTATTTCCCTCACCACTTCTAATTCCTTCCCTGTTACTCTCTGTTTAAAGCAAGCTTCTGCATGTACGCGGCTGTAACTCGGAGGCCTTACGTGTTTAATAGGTGCCAAAGCCACACCTTTCTGCCACCGATTTCAAGGTCACGTACATAAAATGGCAAGGGTTAACAGGATTTCCACTTGATTGAGAAGTTGTAACCGCAAGACTATTAAAGTTACCGATATATACACATATGTGTGTGTGTGTGTGTGTGATTGTGTGTGTGATATCTTGGGCAAAGAAATGACAAATGCCTTTCAATCCTTCTTCACTACTGAACTGATGGTTCATTCTCATACCCATCCTGTATCACAACCCTGTATCACACATACTGCTTTCAACTGTAAGGAATTCGAGTAAGTTGAATGACGATAAATGCAAAGTACCTTGAAATGATTAAAAGGAATAAATGCGAAACATACACTATCAGATTAATTAAGTAGCGCAATTATTACCGTCTATAAAACGTCTGATGCCCGTCCACCTACGTTATTAATGTCGCCACATCTGAAATTCGGACGGTACAAGCAAAGCGGCTGCCTCAGTTGTTCTGGGGCCCTATTGGCCACAATGAAAATGCGCCTTACATTTAAAAAGCACTATCATCACTCCATAGAGTCAGTGTGTAACTGTCCACGAACTGCGAACTAACGAACGAAGGAACGAAAGGCATGCCTCATATTTTGTTGGAAATGTATGTTAATTTTGTAATTATGCCAACCGGAGGATGGGGCATAGATATTAAAAAAATTCCTCCATATGCAAAAATGGAGTATCGAAGAAACATTTCATGATAGGATTGAAAGGGAAGACGTCTGTTTTTTTTTTATTTCAGTGACAGACTAAAAGCTGACGTCACAACCTTGCCTATCAAGGCGATGATGGCTTCTGTACATTCTGATTAAGAACTGTAATTACACTTGACATCCTGCATTACGGAGACAAACATTTCAAACGTAGTAGCTTTCGCCACTTGCATATGTCATCAGGTTCACATCAGCAGGTACACGATGATATGTAACTACTTACTGTTGTCATTGTGCCCATCTCAATTCGCAGCACGCCATTTCATACATACCTGCAAAGAGAAAGGAATGTTCAGAAATACAGGAAGGTCATGAAGTCATCAGTCCGTTACGTATCTTCGACTTCCTTCAAGAAAGCCAAAGGCTACACTGCACATTCTCAGCAGTCAGTAAGCAGACAGCAATGTGGATAAAATCTAACGGACGTCAGGAATTACATGACAAGGCTGCCGGACTGTACCGATTTCTGTTTCTTTCGGGTTTGCGCAGCCCCCAAGTCTAAGCGGTGTTCTCAGTTGCTGACAGTGTCGTATCGCATCGAATTATACTCTCTTTAGTGAACAATCAGTTGGAAAGGACATGGAGGGTAGCGGTCGTGGCCTAATCTAAGGCAGATCACCTAACCTTTGCCTTGACAGACTCAGAACGGCCTCCAGATATGGAAGATGGCTGCACATATATTGAATAAGCAGCTGTGGACAGCGGAAAAGGGGCGGTACTTCAGTTTGGGGTTTGACGAGCTGCCAACTACTACTCGGCGTACAAAGTTAGATCTTATGTAACATTTCACAGGGCCTCGGACTATAGCTGATACTTGTCCGGCGGCCTCTTGTGAATGCGGTAATGAACCTTAGGGTTTCAAAAAATGCGGGGAGTTTCTTGACTAGCTGAGGACCTGTTAACTTCTCAGGAAGAACCCCGTTCCGTTCAGTAAGTTATAGTTAGTTAGTTAGTTAGTTAGTTAGTTAGTTAGTTAGTTATTTAGTTGATTGGTTGAATAGAGACTCATAAAACCTCTAAAGCAGTCACAGAAACCTGTCTTTGGGTATGGACAAGAAAAATTAACCTCCGTACACCAAGCGTAAGACGTAAGATTGCAGACCGCAGAATCCGGTTCCAGTCCTACAGTTCTACATCAAATACTAGCCGCTACCTGTTACTACACCTGCTTCCTGAAATATTAAAGAGAAACAGCTAAAGTAATGGAATTCGGCTTCTTCGGAGATACCGCTGTGGTAGTCTCTGTCCACCCTTTTTGTTAGAACATATTAAACACAGGATACCTTCATTCATCGAAGGTTAACTTGGAATAAACGAAATATTATGTTACTTTCCGTCCTCACCGTATATCCGGTAAACAACACGGAGAAAATCACAGATTGTAGCAGCATTTTTATGGCGTTCTTTGCCTCACCTGATGAGACCCACGTCGCATAGGTTCAACTATTAATACTTGTAATAATTTCAGAACACAGACATCGAAGGCACGGCTCTGCAGGTAATATTACCTGGTGTTTGTAGTGGTGTGAAGCTTAGCCGTTCGAGTTAAAGGAAGAACAAAGAGTTCAGCGTGTCTGAGAACAGGTGCTGTGAACAGTATTCGCACGAAAGAAGGAGGAATTTACACAAGACTGCAAGAAACCGCATTAAGAGGAGATCCATCAAACGTCATTAAAATGATCAGGTGAAAGAGGATAAGATGGGTCGGCAAGCAGCACGTATGGGACAGATGAGAAATTCATACAAAATATTCACTAGTCTCGAAGAAGCAACTATTTCTGCAGATCTGATTTTAAGAATTCTGAGGACCGACCTTCGTCTGAATTATACTATAGACAGATATGAAGGGAAGAGGTCACTTGGAGTTCACAGCCATAGGCTTGAACATAATACCAAAACGCCTCTTAAATAGTATGGCGCGTGTGTGTAGACTGGACAGATTTGTCTCAGGACACGCTCCTGCGACTAAAAGGTGGATCTGGTTTCTTTTTACTAGTATTTTACTAGAATTATCCTCTCAAAGAGGGCTCTGTTAATCAGAATGTTACAGTCTCCAGTTATTTAACTTTTGTACTACCTGTATTTTGTTTACAATCGCCGTAGATAAGACTTTATAGCGAGGTTAATCGGTGACTAATGAGTCGGAAAAAGTGTGGAAGCGGTTGTGGCCGAGGTTACGGTACTACTATGCCATTTGCCTGAACGTACCGAGAAAAAATAAGAAAAATATCAATCAGGATAGTTGATTTTAAAGCCGGAATTTGAAGACGGAAAAGTCAAAATACGAAACAGAGCTGCTCCCCACTCAATCGCCTTTCCTGCGTGTATAAGCCTCGTCCATGTTTCGGAAGAACTGGCTGCCCTCTCCTTTGACGACTGTTCCGGACTGCCTCTGTTCCCAGCATTCACATACTCAATTCCACGAGCCACAGGAACATTCTGGCCAGCCCAAAAACCGCATTTTTTAATTCAGTCAAATGAATTTCATCGTCTTTCTCGTTACGTATGCGTACTTTAAAATTCTACGATACTAAGTAAATATCACGATTACCAGTGTCACCAACCACATGTTCATTACTTGGAAGTTGGCGGACGACAGTGTCAGGTGTGCAGTATTGGACTGGGAGCCGGCAGCACTTCCTACTTGCCGCCTCCTCCCCCCCCCAAGCTGGTAAATGAATCCCTGGTAAACCCCAGGGGATCTAGGACGGTCGACGTGAGCAGACTGTGCACCCTGACACACGATGGATGACGGGCACGACCTGGCTTAAAAATATATATAGTCCCAGCTACTTGATATCAACTTGCTCGTAGACGAGTTCGGAAGCCCCCTTGCCCCTCCCAACGGCTTTTACGTACTTTGAATAAGCAATGGGACCATTGTGATTGCACCCAAACGACTCTAGAACCACACCGTACCAATGTGAATCCAAGTATGGAAATCAAAACCAAACACAAGGCAATATAGTGCGTCTCACATGCTGCACACATGCTCTTTGGTTCTTACAGTAACAGAATCCTGATATAGAGGTTATGAAAATATTAGCACTCAAAACAGCGGCGATGTATTCGTAGTCCACGTTTCTCACAGAAACGCATACAAATGCTGCAACAGTAACACAGGAGCTGAAACAGGTGACTAGCACGAGAACGTGAGGTTCTAACAACGGAGCTGCTGAACACTCCAGTTTTCTGGGACGTTATGTCCTGTCGACTGGTGAAGGGTTACCAGCTGAGAGGACGTCGCGTCATCACTGCGGTAGAAGCGTCAAATTGGGCAGTTGACGAACAGACGGCCTCAGTCCATCTAGTAGCAGGGCAAAATGATGATTTTTCAATGATCCCTCAGATGTTATCAATAATAATAATAATAATAATAATAATACTTAAAATATTATACAGTATTTGATCCAACAAACTGCGTAATCAATAATAATCACTTGTCACTTATGTTCTTACCACATGTTTCGACCTCTACAAGGTCATCAGGCACGTATACGAGTACACAAAGTGACACAAGTATATGCAGCGTACTCTCTCAAAGACAAGCGTTTGTAGAATCAAAAAACAATATTGTCAATTAAAATTACTACAAATGTTTAAAATATAAATCAATTAACAAATATTTTTTACAATGCTTAACAATATTTGTTAATTAACTTACATTTTAAACACTTTTAGTAACTTTAATTAACAGTATCGTATTTTAACTCTAGACATGTGCACCTTTGACAGAATTTTCTGTACTTGTGTGACTTTGTATATACATACCTGATGATGATGATGATGATGATGATGATGATGATGATGACCTTGTACAGACCGAAACATGTAGCAGAAACATCCGTGACAAATGATTATTTATTACTGATTGTGCAGTGTTGGTTCAAATGCTGTATGATCAGTCTCCTGCACGGAGCACGGAATACATTAAATACATAAAGCGTCCGAAAGCAAGACAAGTGCTTACTTACCAGTGCGCTTCTTTCGCTGGAAGGCAGAGCAGTTTTCCAAAAGAAATAGTAATTTTGATGTGGAAGTATGAAGAAGAAACTTGTTGGCCAATGGATTGAAGTATATTTAAGTCACCTCACAGTTTCTTTTCCGCCCTGACACAACCTTACTAGTGTATATCTGCATTTTAATGGGTACCCAACTTTGTCAAACGTTGCGGCAATTTCTGCCATCATCAGGCGTACCATACACAAACGTCAACTTGTAATCAACCGGTCATAAAAGCACAAAACAGAATTTAACAAAATTTAAAAGTTCGAATAAAAACATTCATATATTTATTAAAACCGAGAACTTGGTTAATATTAACGATTAAATTGAAAATTCTCCTGGTCAATTACAGTCATCATTTTCGCTGATTCATTTAAATGTTTGGCGCGACGATAAATAGCGAATTTCATATTTTGTCCCGTTTCTTGTTTCCAAACTTCAAAGTGGATACGTCAAAGTTATTGTGTTCTGTATTGCGTGTTGTCGGTGAAATGGTGCAATGCTGATCAAATTATTCTTATTTCTGCGTACACACACTTATTGCGTATGTCAATTATTAGAAGGATAATGTTTTGGTTTAGGCGCACGGTGTGGTGAACGTGTTGCTGGCTTGTCTAATGGTGCTTTGAATGCCTTCGTACGTTCACGTATTCAATTATACGTTACAGTAAACTTCGGTTTTCAGTTGGCTACACATATGAACCTATTCAACAGTTAACACGAAATTATCAACGCTTCCAGCTATAACTCTTCCATGAAATAAAAGTATAGGTTGTAAAATATAATTACTTCCGAACAGATGGGTAAAATCTCGGTCTGCAAAGTATTCGTCCATATGGTGGTTTATCTTCGGAGGTCGCAGCCCTTGAGAAATGGGGAGGCAAAGCCATGTCAAAAGCACAGATAGTTGGGATGACGGATATTTCTCACAGCGCCGTATCTCCTCGTACGTAACTCTGAGGTGTGAATCTGTAATTTCAGCGATAATGATGTGTCCTCGATTCTAATACAACACAAGGCGTTAATCTTTGTGTTGCAAATAAATGTATTCACACGTGCTGGTACTAATGTGACTTATGGGCAATTGTTTATACTGCACAATGTTAAGACAAGGTGTCGGTCCTCGGAGAACCCACGAGACAAAGCACTTCCACTAACATAAAAATGCGTAAAAATGCATTTCTTGGGAAAGGAAACGCTTTGTTTCGACGAGGTGGAACTACAGTTTATTGACAAAAGGCACGCAAAATGCAAAAAGTTGAAACGAAATGCTCTGGTGCACTGACATAAATAAACGCACAGATCAGATCAGTACAGTGAGTAGAATGTCACTTAACCCTTTAACGGCGAAACATAATCTGATTTATATAAAAACGCGGTGCATACCGCGCTGTAAACACTTTCAACCACGGTTATAGAAAACGAATGAGTTGCTGATGTTTACGGCAAAACTTACAGTTTGTTCCGAGATATGTACAGAATACATAAACGCGATTTGAGCGCTATGAAGAATTACTGAGTGTTAAACCTGGTGGTACGTGAAGTTACCGCTAGGATTTAAAAGGTTAAAACGACTCAGTGAACAAATCCAGCAAGATAAGACGGACGGGTTATCACAGACGGGTAAACGTAACGGTGAAGGTAACCTTCACCCTACACCTTGCGATGAAGGCACTCTTTCTTTAACCTCGGTGACAGATGGGGTGGGTGGTTAACGCCACGGCTGGGCCGCTTTACCCCTGGTACTCACTGTATAGGACTTTGGGTGGGCCTCAAGGCCTGTGAGGACGTGTGCGGAAAATCTCGTCCCCATCGGCATTTGATCCCCGGACTGTCCAGCCCGTGGCCAGTCGCTATAGCGACTATGCTATACCGATGCACATAAAAAAACGGGTTAAACAGAAATTCATACAAAAATCTGGTCGAAACATTTCAAGGGAAGAAACCACCCTGGAGGCCTAGGAATAGACGGAACGATGATATGAACCCCTTGAAGTTCATATGTTACTATACGAAACACTAACATCCCTAAACTACGCATTTTCTTCGCACAACGTATGTGTTACGCATGAACCTCACAACAAAAGCGATTATACATCTAAATAACGTTACACGATCAATCTTCATAATGGACACAAAGACTGAGAGGTAAAAACTATATTTTCAGATTAATAAATATTAACTGTAACCTCAATAAAGCTAAAGTTGACTTCAGACACACGGGGTTCTACTCATGAATTATATTCAACCGACTCAAGACAAAGGCTGTCTATTTTGAGTACGGTAACCAAGCTTTCGGCTCAAAAAAAAGGCACAGAAGGTATTGACCAACTAAGTGGGTTATCGGCTACACTAGGATTACTCTGCACTTTGCAATGAATTAGTTACTTCGTTAGCCATTCAGGTGCTTAGTTAGGCGGAGAAATGTAGAGGAAATTTAAAAGTCTGGAGGCCAAACTGGAACCCTTCGAGCAGTCCACCTATAAAATACTGCATCACAAATTGTTAGGACAACAACCCACATCCGTGAAAAGTATCCTACGTATCCCGTACGAGATTTATACAAGGATTATAATAAAGCTGCACAATCTCTAAACCCGTAACACTTTCGAAACACTTGTTCTGGAGGGAATTTAAGTTCTCATACATGCAGACAGAAATTCATGCATATCAAATAAATCAGACGAAATCCAATAGTGGTTTTTCATTGACACGAGTGTCCTGGACTAAAACACATAGCACTAACTCAAGCTTCCAGCTTAGTGCAATTTGACGAGGTGGAGCAGTGCGTATTCCACGTGTTTACAACGCGCAGTGCTGCCCCTAGAGCGGTGCGGCTGAGATGGAAGTAATACGAAATAAACCTTAAACCTTAATGCGATCGCGCTCCTGCCTATTTGACATACTCTCAACAAGTGCCCGTTTATTCAAAATGAAATGTTCTGAAACGCTAAAATTCTTTATCTTCTATTTACTCTGCATATACACATCTCCTGCCACTCCCCTAAAGCAATTAACCACCTCCAATGGCACGGTCACTACACGAAAGGGCGTTATATATCTATATCAACGTAATAAATTGTTCCCTAATATTTCATGTTACGTGTACAATACATTGCTGCTCTGCATGCATCGTCAGTGCACTTAGCAATGTAAACTGTAACATGACACTCTCTCAATTGAAACACAAAACTTAGCGCGATGCAATAAATTCGTATTTATCCTTAATTTTAGAATCTAAGATCGAAAGCATGCAATATCACACACACTTTATAGTATTCATCTGCATGGCGGCGCATGGTAATTAGACTTATAAATATCACAGACTCTAAATCAAGTCATGCATTATACAATGTACCGCAACCTAGCAACCAGCCAAGGAGGAAGAAAGGAAACAGGAAAACGGAAGAATTCTGTATTATATATGACTCCACAGAACGTGCAAAGGCCTCGGCAATTTCTATTCTTCAATACAGACACCAATTCGCTGTTGAAAGGGCTAGCACTGCAAAAATGTATGTGTGCCACAGTTAGTGATTCTATTAACAAAACAAAACAAAAAACAATTTTTTTAAACACAGAAAAACATCAGAAAACAAAGTGACAGATAATGACTTGTACAAGCACCGGCGGTGTTAAATCAGTGGGTGCAGCACAAACTGAGGCAAGTCTGCGGCTCACATGCGTTTCCGAATGTTTAATGACGGTTTGCAAAGTTACCACATGTAACAGCACCTTGATTATTAATATTTTGTTTTCCATTTGCCTATGCTGCCTTTTCTTTTCCAACACTGCTCCTGCCTTAATGCACGTCTTACTTCTTCGCATTTTTTGCACACATCGCCTTCTGCTTAACGTTTTACCGTCTGTGTCCGCCAACCACGCCATTAATTACTAGATCCTAAATGCAGCTTCGAGTATAACTTCCAAGAAGTACATGTTTTTAATTGTAGTACGCTGCGTAAGCAAGGCATAAGCGCTGCATACGAGTATGTCTAGGCCGCTAAATTTGCGTGTTCGCAGCGTCATAATTTTAGAACCCCTTATAGGGCAACAAACGGAGCTGGCAAAGCATAGTCGGTATGGCGATTAAGATATGGCCGGGATAACTCAGAAATCGTGGTTCTATTCCAGACAAGAAGAAGATATCCTCACCTCAAAAGCGGCCACACCAGTTCGGATGCAAATGTAGCCTTCCGTTCAATGCATACAGGAGGTCTTTCTCTGGGGTAGAGTGGCCAGTGCATGAAGCTGACCACTCACCTCCATCTAACGTCAAGGATAAGAAATCGGGACGTTACGTCTCCACTCCTACACATGTTTTCATGACCTGCACAAGGACTATTTTAGCTTTATAGCACGAATACATGAGTGCGCTTTGTGAACGTGACATAGACACAGACGACGCTGTCGCGGCCTGTTTAAAATTACGACACCACCATTCGCCTGGTAGGGCTGCAGGAACCATCGGAACCCTGTCAGGATATCCTGTACCCCGACCGAGATTCGATCCGCGTACCTCTGGCGTACGACAGCCAAATTGCTTGGTACATTTCATTTGGTGTATTTATGAAGCAGAGCATCGTTCTGTAATTGTGAATTGTGATAGCTGTTTACTGTTTTTGGAAATATAGAATTTTTCTCGCAAGCTCCCACACGGCCGGTCTCGCTACATCCACACAAAGAATTGTGTGCACCGAGTGGAAATGATTACCCACCCCAGACCTAGCCCGTGTACCCAGCATAGATTAATTCGGGAAATATCTGATACAACACGACATGCGAAAACCACTCCAATTAATTCCCATTTCATTAGCATTTCCCATTTATCAGAAACACCAGAAATCCCAAGCTGATATTCCCTAATACAGAATGTGGCATTAATAAACCGAAAACCGAAAACAAGAGTTCTTTACATGACTCACAATCAGAGACAAGATGCAGAAGTGTTATAACGAAACAAGTTTCGAGCAGACTACAATCAAGTCAAAAGTCGATTGTTAATAACTTTTAATCCATTCTGCATTCAAAGTTAGACAGCAGAGCATTAAAATCAGACAATACCTGTCCCACCTTCCGTACGCCATCCAATTTCCAAATTATAACAATCAATCAGTGTCATCAGGCCTGCAGCAACACAATAGTTTGTTTAACAGCTGATAAATCTCTGTCTGTGCGTACAGCTATGCAAAAAAACTGTAGCCCACACAACAACTGTAGCGTGCATATCTGGATATTTTAAAAACTTCATGATAAAAAGAGATCCTAATCCAGATCTAATTTGATTTCACAGCGCCATTTAATTTTCAAGTAAATATTGATCCTGTGTTTTTACGATCTGGTGGGGCAAAGTATATTACGTTAGGACAGCAATAATTCAGACAGTACGCAGCACTGCAGGCCGGGTCAATACCCAGCAGGCAGACAGACGGGGGTTGGGGGGGGGGGGGCAAGCGTGAAGCGCAGGGCACGAATCAAACTGGCCCCACTTAGCAGCATCATCACTAAGGAGAAGTGGCCTCAGCCACTGAACTGCACACATGCTTTTACATTTTTACATTATCCGATTCGAGCAACCCAGTACAGTACTTTTCCAAACACCACGGTACCAGTGTACGTCACTTGTCGGTGAGAAGTGGCGGTGACCACCTGTACCTTTATTTGACCAGACACCTTTGCAGCCATACAGTCTATGGCTTCAGGCGTGCGAAGGGAGGATACTTGATTACTATGCGTATGTAAATCTGCCCATCCCCGTATCTTACAGTTTAATTTATGTGTTTATCAGTCAATATCGTGACTAATCTATGAACTTGCCGACTGCAGAAACAAGGTTAGCTTCCCGGCAGGGGGAGAGATACGTCTTTCCAAGATCGTGTAAACACCGGATTTGGGTCATAAGCAACTTCCTACGAAATGGGTAATAATTTATTTTTTTAAATTCCGCTCTCCAATGTTTTCGATTTGAAGCCCAATAAAATTATTTACTGCGGTACTTTAATACAGGCTTTCAAATAGCGTTAGGTTAAGCAGTGTTGCACGACAGGGACGTGACGAACAGGAACAGACGTGCAAATAAGGGACAGTGAGCTACTTCACTCTTACTAGCCCAGTGCATCGCTCCCATGTCACGGGAAGGGGGGGGGGGGAGGGGGGGGGGGGGGGGGGAACGAACTCTTCATGACACATTATACGACATGTTGAGATATGCGCTCTTCTGGGATGTTCTTCATGAGGAATGTGTAAAGTTGTGTGTCTATTTAACGACGCTGCTAGTGTCACATATGCAGCTTCAAATGGGAAGATGACTCGTGAATTTGGCAGAGTCGGCGATATTACGACACTGCATTTTGTTGGCCCAAGGTATGCTCCCTGATTTATAATCCCCAGGGACCAAGACCTTCTTTGCGATACGCAATTTAATAACAATGATGTGTACAGCACAGCGATATTAATGTCGACCGTAACTATATGGCAGACTAACAAGCCTAGAGTTAAACACCGCTAAAACCAAAACCCTCCACTGGTCAATTTCGCCATCCACTACACTTCACATTTCCATAACGTCCCTCGCACCAATACACGCACGCCTAATTCTCTATCTTTCACGTAACCCCCTAACTTTAAAGTAAATATTCCCTGCATTTATCCGTTATCCAATGAACTGACTGCAGTTACTTGTGATCTTCATTTCGATAAACAAATTTTTAAAGATTCTCCGAAGCTTTCTTAAGCACAAGCCTACTCGTACTTATAGCAGAGGTTGTGATGTTCCTTCAGAGTTTGACCCTGAAGATAAAGGCATTACAATCCCACACAACATCGATATAACCAGTCGACGCTCTACAACAAGCCATAAGGCTTGAGTGTTCATTTTATAGTATATACAGTAGAGTTCGGTTATAACGGCATGAAAGGGACTGAACATTATGTGTCGTTATAAACGAGTGTTGTTATAACCGAGGAGTATAATGTTACGGTTAACAGCCACGAACTAATTGGTACCACAGAATATCTGACGCTATAGGAGAGGTGTCACATAAACCGATGTCGTTGTAATCGGGTTCGACTGTGTTTATGTGATCTGAGGTTTTAACATCGTTGTCGACGAAGGTTAAAGCCTTATGGGACATAATGCAGTGTTTATTCATAAAAATGCCCCTAGATACACGCGTCACATCCCAGAAGACTGTAATTTTGCAGTAACGGCCGTTGAAACACTAGGTTCCGTAAAATGCTACATGTACGTGAATATTATTTTAACTGGCCAGTAATGTTTGGCGCTTAATTCGCCTCGCTTCTAAGAAGCGGGCGCCGACACGCGTACTGCATTGCAGCGGTGGCTAATAACGTTAATCAGATACAATCACAACTCTGTCCGACTCTATACTTAGTGTCGTCCGGTTTCACTCCCACGACAATTCCTTACTAGCCTGCAGAAGGATACCGGCATTGTCCTTTATGACACATATCTTAACCAAATGAACCAATATACATTTTCTCTCAAATAACGGAGTCCATACAAAAATGTACACCAGCAGCCTCCAGTGTATGCGTCCATAGTCTAAACAGTGTCATGTGTATATTACGTCACAACATGTCTGTAGACGGCTTCTGCAAACACGTGTACACGCTACAGCACCACATTATCATGAGAGGAATTTATGAACACTGAAAAATACAAAGATTTAAATCTCTCTCCGAAAGCCATTCCTCTGTCTCTCCAAGGAAATCTCATGACGGTGGTTCAAAATCATCAAGGTCGCTTCGTCTCCTATCTTTCCGAATTCATTATTCATTAACAAACTTAGTATTTGACGTCGTAAAATCTAAGCTACTGAAGCGTCGTTCTCCCATTGCCTAAATAAATATTTAGTACCTTCCGGATATTTTTAATTTTATACAACCTCGTACATCTCTTGACACTTCCTACAGAATTAATTTCCGGTGTTTCAGTTTTACCAGCATTCTTCTACTTCCTAGCCCCCAGTTGCTTTAAAATATCTGGGAACTGCCAACATGATAGAAGAACGTAAAGTCTTCAATTTTCTTTCATGTCACAACATTCCGTTTGTCTTTTCGCAGAGGGCAGTGCTTGATATCGGTACGTGTTATTATTTACATCACAGCACGCGTGTGTTCTAAAGCAAAGTGTCGAGGAAGATATGTGGATACAAAGAAGGAGAATCAAAACTGTGCCACGTCTTATGCTACGCACTACTAATGTCACTGAAATACAGTGACTGGAACACTTGTATGTAGCACACACGCGTAATGGGAGAAGTGCGTAAACATGTAAGTTGAAAAGCCAAAAAGGAAGACGTCACTTGGGAGACCTAGCAATAGATGAAAGGTTTCTATCAAAATTGTTTATGGGAAGCATAATTCAACAGTGCTGACTGGATTCAAGTGGTTCAGATCACTGTAACGACGCGTCGGGCTTAAAAAAAGGTGGGAAACTTCTTGACTGACAATAAGAAACTCAAAAAGGGTTCTACCACATTAAGTTGAAGTCAGCCTCATAAGAACTGCCAGTTCCTATATACCAGTTGTTAACGATGAGAGGCTTTCCTTTAGAAACCTCCACTTATGTTTGATAACGCCATTTTCACATTAAACTGACTCTTCTGTATACTGCTGAAAAAGACGCTATTAGAATATTATAAAATAAAGGTAATAATTAACACCTAGAAATTAGGGAAAGTTTCTCATTCTAGTTGCCTTCATTAAATCTTTGAACGGGGAAGAAGAAAGTATTCTAAGAAACTACCTGAAGCAGAAAACCCACAAGCTTCAGTTGCAACTTGTAACTGTAACTTCAAAAGTCAGTCTTTCTCGAATATGGTCTCCGTTCTCGATTCTTTATAGAATATTAAATGAAGGAACGGAAACTTCAAAAATGCGTAATTAATTTTCCACGATTCTTGTAACCAGCACAAAGAAGTTCCTGATTATAATTTGTATGAATTTTCAAAGAAATGTTTATAAACATGAATAAGTAACTCTTCATTTCCACTAGTAGGTAATAACAAAACATTTACGTAAACTGCACAAACGCTGCACGTCTCATAGATATAAAATAGCATATGTATACATACAGGCCTACATAGATGTGTGTATATGTGTGTGTGTAACATTACGTAATCCTTCTGTTCGTAATTTTTCGCTTCATAACGCGGACTTAACACAGAACATCTGAGTTAAACCGTGTTCTCAGTTCCTACTGCACAGAGAACAACTGGGCTTCCGTGCCATACCATCGGTTAAAGATGCCTATCTTCAAAGGTCAAGAAGTCCAAGTTCTTGAACTTCTCGGTCCTTGAAGATGGGACGGATACATTGCACAGAAACGTCGATAAGGGATTGTCACTCGGCGCTGCGTAGAATCCCAGAAGAGCGCATATTTTAACGTAGTTTCGGCCAATACACAAAAAATAACTTACTGCTGAAAAATTAATATCTTATTTATTTTTAACTATTTATGTGCCGTACGTAAGTATTTATTCTCTCATATATTTTTTACAGTTGTGCCCGATGATGTCTTATGAATGAGCCGAAACATGCAGCTAATCTAGACAGTACGAATTATTGTCTCAAAACCGCTGTGATTGACAGCCAATTTATTCTTCTGTTCACCTACGCATCACAACCTGATGTCTCACTAAGATGAGACTGTTACAAAACGAGAAGCCACTCTTCAACTGCATAAACTGAAACGAACAAACCAGTAAGATCTTCATATGCGTGACCACAACGCACACTAAGAGCATTAATTCACCCCTTCGACCTTGTTTAGGCTGTAAAGAGTCGTGTGATGTTATTCAAAAAGTTACTCTTTCCGACAAACAGGTTAATTTCGGAGACACAAGGGGCAGCTATTGTGCCTGTGACTCTCCAAAGCCGCAGACAAACACTGCTGACGTTCTGACACGTCTCCCCGAAACGCAACGAACTTTACAAAAGGCTGTATGGAAAAGAAAACGTAGCTACAACCCAACAAACGCGAATGGATATGTGGAGAAAAGCGGAACTAAAACAGGTTACGTACAGCTCAGTCTAAACAAAACAGCCACTTCTGGGACTATAGACCTATACAGAAGCCTCCAGTAACTGGCGTGGAACGGCAACTGTGATGGGTAGTTTGAAACAATTGTCATTTGCCGCTTACCGCCTACCGCGTTTGTTACGTGCTACAATAGATAAATGTGATTATAAATCACGAGTTTCATGCAGGGGCTGCCGTGCTATACGGGAAAGACATTACCTCCCAGAGTTAACTGAAATTACGCGCAGATGGATGTGATAACTAAAAACAAACAAATGCACGCACGTTTATGAAAATATATTATGAACGTAGTAATACCTCCTACATGTTTCGGCAACTCATGTGGCCATCCTCAGGGAGGTCCATTGCGAAGAATAAATACATTGAGGTGTCACAAATGTTACGCGAACCAATGCACATTTGAAATATTAAAATTACATGTAATTTTAATATTTAATATTTTACACGTGCATTGGTTCATATAACTTTTGTAACATCTCAATGTATTCATTCTTTGTAATGAACCTACCTGAAGATGGCCACATGAGTGGCCGAAACATGTAGGAGGTATTACTACATTCATATTTTCATAACCGTGCGTGCATTTGTTGGCTTTAGTTACCACATCTCACTGTTCAATGCACGGTTATGGATCATTCAAAACTACGTGCAGAATTTTTTTAGCAGAATCAGGGCGTGTAAGAGACACAATTCTCGCATACTACCGAAAATATGAACACAGCTGCTTGTACTGTAGGTGCACTACATGATGCGGGCTGCACTGAAAATGTCTGAAAGCCGCGAGTTCCGCGACCGAACATGATTATTTCACCTGCAAGAGTAAAGTTCATCAACGACGTTACAAGTACTAGAGCAACACAACGTGACGATACGAACACCGCAAACACGTAACTACAAAAGCAACAGAACATCGGCCGACGATTCGGCAAGTTCCTCTCCTTCGCAATTTTAATAAAATACCAGTTGAGTTACTTCCAAATTATTCATTTTTACGGTGTACGAACATACAAAGATTATTAATACAACAAAAGATAATTAAAAACACGGTGCTGATATTAAATTACCACCTGTTCAGTGTGGTTATGGTTACGCTGCATAACAAACACTAAGATGGCGGCATAATAATATATGTTGTGAAGGTTACGATTTGAAAGGACGCCACGGTGGCCTACCTGAAGAAGCTGTCACTCGAAAAACAAGGGAAAATCATAGCAAGCTTCTTTCTGGAGAACGGGATATCTTCCGAATGCTATGGAGACATAAACACGTTTCAGTGTGTACGACAGGCGACATCCTACATTAAAAGTTCCGATGCTTGCTCAGCGTCATTGTGTCCACACAGCGCAGAATATACTTTCACTCAACGCTCAGAAAACAAATATTCATTACCATACGCACAATTCTCAACAACGTCATTAGCAACGCACCAGAATACACCCTGTAGTTATTACACAGGCTTCACGGTACTCAAACAGCGAACGGAATTCAAAAAACCAATCACCATAACTTGCGAACTCCTCACAGTTACGAAAACAGATTTCTCAGAAGGAACGTCCTACTTCCTTCGTCAGGACAGAAAATCCCATTCTTATGGCTAATACTTCTGCCACGAAGAAGGAACTAGTAGGCTCGACCGAAATGTTGGAAACGAGCTACTACACTACACGGCGTCACGTTCAGCAAGACGGCACTCCATCATCGCCGCAGTTCAGAACTTTCAAATACCAGAATTAGGCTTTTAAATAAATACTGCCTAAGAATAGATTGCCGTGACAAATTCTAGTAAATCACGCGAAGAAGAAAGTAGGTAAACTACACGCTTTATCTTTTATTGGAATACTGACGTGCGTCCGGCATCTGGTTCCTACATTCGAACTTAACATACGTCCGTGGTGTCATGATCAGGCGCACGTAAATGACCTTCTTAAGTGCTTACGCATTTATGTGTTACCATAAGGGCCGGACTAAGGGACGGGCCAGCCGGGCAGTTGGCCGGGGTGCCAGCCTACAGGTGGCGCTAAGACGTGAGTGGAATAACCGGAAATATGGTGCTAGTAAAATCAGGTTCCCACACGCGGAAGAAGCTCTCCGACAATTATCCGAAATTTGTGCACGTGCCCTCAAAGAAAGGTTCGACATCCCCGAACTATGCCGACAAAATTTAAAGAACATCTGTTTTAAGGGACGTCAAATTATTAGCCCGGCCGGGGAGCCTATATGTCTCGGGCCGGCCCTGGTTTTTACCGAATGATATTTGATACATAGCAGTACCTAACAGTAACACGGGTCCAATTACTGCGGCCAGGTCAGTAACTACTAACACTGAGCAAGCAAAACCAGAAGGTTCAAGGCAATGAATACTGCATATGACAACGTCCCATCCATCCTTACAACCTATTTTTCCAGAATCGATCTTCATGTTACCCTGCTGTCTCTTTCTCGGTCTCCCAGATGTACGTTTCTGCACAAAAATCCTGTGCACTTTCCTCTTGCTTCATTTCCTATGAGTGGACATGTCATTGCTCACAAAATGCTACTCAGACTACGTCATAAATTGGCTTTTTCGAAGTATGGCCTACTACTTGTCAAATTTAGAACTTCAAAATCAGTAGGTTCGGCATAAATGGCACTGAGGCTCGAAAATATTTGGTAAGATGTCTTTCTCAGAAAATGACGTTCAATTGATATGAATAGGCCTACCTATTCTGTCACATCGCTGAATCACGCTAGCAGTTTCTTTTTGTAATCTGATTTCAGTGAAAATATTCGGCTGAATTCAAAGACAATCCCACTCCCTTCCAATATGTCGTCACATTCTCAACTTACTGTCAAATCTCGACACTTGAATGACTCTGTTTTAATGTTCATAAAATGTTTAAGAAATCTCCTGAAAATGCAGTGCTGTTAGTTTTAATGCACAAACGAGCTCGATAACGCCAAAAATTCCTGGTAAGCTGAAAAATCCCACGCATAGCCATATCAATGTCGAAGCCGATCGATCGAAGGCGAGATCTCGTACCGCGTTTTGATCTGTTCGGTAAATTATGCCCTTCAGATGTTTCCTCAGGTACAAGGCGTCAGCAGTGAAATCGGCAATCGCAGTGGCCACGGAACAGGTCTGTTTTGTCATCCTATCGATGTGAGCAGCAAGACTTCAAAAACCTCTTACGTTGCGGCTACAATAAGCAGGAGCTCCATCATGCAATACCTCACACGGCGTGTCACGTTGTCGGGGGTACATCCAGCAGTTCAAGTAACAACTTTTTCTTACCTCTCAATAGCAATGTTTACAGATACTCGTTGATTTTGGTTTAGTTGAACACCGCCATTTTATTTATTACACATAACTGCTCTGTGTACGCATCTTCACTTTAATATTTTTTCACTTTATAAAAGAAACGTACACAGACCTACATGCAGTAAGTTAATAACCAGATAATTACTGCCACCCTGGAAGTGACGCCATGTTAATTATGTAAATATGCACACAGGACTCGGAGGAGAAAGCCACGTCCATCTTCAGGGCAGAAGAGTAACTCTTGTACCCTAAAACGGAGGCAGCAGGTTCATCGGAAATGTCAGTAGGCCTACTTGCCGATATATTCCACAGCACAGGGACATTCGCAGCAGCCGACGTGATATCCTCAAACACCATACTTCATAACCACAGCTGACATTTTAATCATAGTAGAAACAACAGGCAATATACGTGTAACGTATAACGCGTTCGCGTTACCACTGTTGTCGTTGAAAAGCATGCAAAGCGCATACGCCGTATTATATCGTCAACTGTGGCCTGTCCGGTTCTACCACATCTTTCCACATTATCTAAAAAATTATACGATTTTTGACAAAAAAGTTATTGAATATAAAATATGTGTTTTGATTTTCACTACGACTTTGTCTAAAACACTCCTCATTCTATGAAGAATTCAGCGAGATATAATCACACATGCACACAGGTCCCCACACAAAGTATTCGTTATTATTGTCAGGTTTTGATGAAGCTTTAATTTTCCTCGACAGATTTTCGAAAAACATTCAATAACCAAATTTTATGAAAATCCGTCCAGTGGGAGCCGAGTTGTTCCATGCGGACAGACAGACAGACATAACGAAGCAAAAAGTCGCTTTTCGCGATTTTGCGAACGCGCCTAACACCTGGAAGGACCAACAACGAACTTGCACGTGCTCGTCATTTTCAGACGTTCCATATGCACACACTGATCGCTATACTTCTCGAATCGCCACCAAGAACGAGTCATTCCCCATGTAAAAGCCACAATCAAAGTAGTGCACCCTTCATTCAGTCACAATACCCGTAATCAAACTACTCATTCTATTCTATGATACAGGCCTGTCATTCTCTACCTCTTGGCACTGAAACGTCATGCATGCGTATATCATACTGCATGCCAGGGATGGTGTGAGAACGTAAGTAAAATTATACCCTAAAACACATACGTACACGCAGTTTCGTTTCGTAGTCCTTCCCTCTTCTATCTACTTGTTCACAGTAGGTGTACAGGGTTTTGATTTTCACTTTACCACACTCAAGCACACACCACATTCGGTAGGACTCCTCTGGACAAGGGACCGGCCCATCGCAGAGACCTCTACCTGATAACACAAACACTGTACAAGGCAAACGCCCATGCCCCCGGTGGGATTCGAACCCACGACCACAGCAAGCGCTCGGCCGCAGACCCACGCCTTAGACCGCGCGGCCACCGGGATCGGCCTTACATGCAGCACCATCTCATATCAGTTTGCATGGAGTAATTATAAGTTTCGGAGTCGCTGACCTGACAAAATTTACTTTGTAGTTTGAAAGGACGTCCAATTAGTGTCATATTAAGCTTAATTTTCGTTACGGTTTCAACGTTATATCGATAAGCTTCGTCCTTCATCAGTCAGCACAACTATTAGCCGCTCCATAGCCCCTAAACAATACAGAACTGTTACACTATCGGAAGTTAGTTTTAAACAATAAAAGTGACGCGCATACACACACTGAATATTGATGATTTAGGCTGACGAGCAGACGAAAGCCTTTGATTTCATTTCCAAAATTTGATGCATTGTTCTGGTATATTACTTTATGCCACACAGACAATAGAAACCCTAACTGTACTGTGTTCCTACACAACCTGATCATAACGTAGGGGTTGTCAGTTTTCCATTCCGCATTAATACATCACTATTCTAGTGATAATGGGGCGATACTAATATGCTATGATTCATGTCCATGTAGCATTATGCACAAAGCTATACCTTTCTCAGTCTCTATTAATAATGATCTAGCTTGTCTGCCGCTATTTGTCTAATATATATACTCGACCTTTCAGAGCAGTAATTCGTGCGCTCAGCTAAGGTACTGCCGCTTCCATTAAGTGCAAGCAACATCCTGACACCTTGCATAGCGCCAACACAGTTTTAAATTTCTCGAGTTCTCATTCTCAATGTGTCTTTCTAATGTAATGAGTACTGACAAGAATATGAAGTAAAAATACAATTACATTTGCAGGATACTCCCCACAAAAATCCTACCTAAATAACAACACCCAAACACGTATAAACTGCAGTAATTTGGGCTATAAATGCAACCCAACAGGTAAACACCAGAGGAAAACAAAAAAGTCATAAGTAAGCAAAAAATAAACGTGTTCAATATTAATATATAAAATTTCTATAATTGCTAAGTGTTAGAAGAACTTTTATGTTTATTATAGATGTAACAAGTATTTATTGGTTCAAGTGAAATTCACGCTCCCGCAGAAAAACACCAGACAACTGAATATTCAAGCAAATAAGAGTCAGTCAACACAATTCTGGCAATAAGAGGAAAAAATATACTAACCAACAGATGTATACGAGAAACACAAAATATGTACACTTCAACACTTTGTACAAGTGTTGTACTTGTGAGGTCTCACAAACTTCAAAACATCTACACGAACATTTACTTATTTTTAAATTATCCATTTTAATGTCCGATGAAGGTCCTTAAGGACCGAAACACGCAGTGTTTATTGGTAATATTATTAAAAGTTTGTAGTGTTTGAGGGTAATACATGTATGCCAATATTAATAAAAACACGGGACAAAATGCACAATCAACGGCTTCATAATTTCAACTTTGTTGCATTTATTACGCATTAAACCCTATATCCTGTTCGCATTCAGAATTAACAAGACTTGCATTATTCTAATCAACAAGGACAACATGAGCGAGACAAAAATAACGTACGGGAAATGACTAAAACGTATAAAATACTCGTCCAAAAATTAGGGTGCAAAAGACAGCTGACAAGTAGGTTACAGTGTAATGTTAAAATGGAAATTAAGGAAAGCGAGAGGAAACAGGCGTAAAACATGGAGATCTGAGTTTATGATGGCTATTAATACGGAGATTATGGTCTTCTGGGATATATCGTAATATGCAGCAGCGTTTCGGGGAACCCCTGCTGCCTTCATTTCCTCTCATGAAGATCCATCTCAAAGGCCAGTCTCCATCAACAAAATTACACAGCATTACACCCCAGAACACTGTAATCTTTAGCTGTAAAATAAATTATACCTATTCAGGATATCATCTAGCAACGGACTTTCCTAAATACTGTAACGAACCTTTAATTTGACACACAAACAGTGAACTTTCTGACCGACAGAACAACAGTAACCTATAACATTCACTTACATGACTCACAGGTTCGTAACAGGCCTCGCAGACAGCACGTAACTAAGCCCACGCAGAAGAGTCCTTCTTGAGAAATAAACCTAACAGTCGATCAGGCACTCAAGAAAAATTTGCCGCATTTTGCAAACCGAAGGTGCTACCGTATTCGTAAAATTCGGCGACTGGTACTTAATCCGGACCAAATGAACACATTTCACACCCGACTTCCTTAATACTGTCCTGCCATTTACTTATTTCCCACTGGATTTCTTCTTTTAGGATTCGCAACTGAAATTTAGTCTCCACTTCCCATCTCTCCACATCTACACGCCCCAGTCACCTCACCATCCGTGAACTGCTTACCCTAAGAATATTCTGTCTTCCTTCGTCTTCCTCTTCTATTTCAAACACGGCGCCCTGTAAGCTCACTTCGATTCCCAGTAGTTTTCAAACTGATCTTTCCATCCACGTCCGAATCTTCCTACGCCTCTCTAATCTCTAGGATGAAACCTACGTACGTACTAGTGGAAAAGGCCCGTTCAGAATTTAGCGGGAACTCACACATATGCACAAACGAATATATGCAGGTCTACATGTCGAGGTCTCCTCACGGTTATCACCATCGCATAGCACCGAAGGTCTATTTTAGGTGAAAGTAAGTACACGAAGCTGACTGGCAATTAATTCCGTCTCTCAGACACTGTATTAATGTCCTCTGTGATTAAACACATAAATTTTGTTCCACTACAGAGGCTACGTTAACGCTAATTTTGGCAACCTATCGCTTTGCATTCCAGTTTACTTATTGCTTCCAATCTCCTCGGCTTTCCTTTAATACCGTGCAAGTTTCATCACTGCCCTGCAGAATCTGATAACTTAACTGACGTACAGGTAGGCTACTTACCGCAACCACCATACTTACTCTGGTTCTAAACAACTCCTAAACATTTCAGCCTATTTCACTTTCTACGGAAATATAATTTGACGACAGGGAAGTCACTTCTGGGCTTGCCGTCATTAAAAACTAGCAGTTAATAATTTAAACTGTCCAGTTATACAAGTTACTTTTAACCCTTTAAAGACGAAGCATATCTGTTTTATATAAGGACTAGGTGCGTACCGCGCTGTAAACACTCTCCACTTCGGTTATAAAAACCAGTCTCTTACTGTTTTATAAGGCAAAAGTTGCTGTTTGTTCTGAGATCCGTACAAAACACATAAACGCAACGTGGGCACCACGTAGAATTTTTTAATGTTAAAACTGGTGGTACGTAAAGTTACCGCTAGGCTTTAAAAGGTTAAATGGCAGTGCTCGTTTCAGCAAAGCCACACTTGCAGTGGGTAATGAGGACGTAAAAACTCCGAGCATGCCATACAAAAGGAGGGCACCCCGGTCCACGGTTCAATATGTAGCACCAGCCACTTCGCAACCGGAAGGTTCCGAGTTCTAATCTTGGTCTGGAATCCGGCTATTCCAATTCAAGTTTTTCATTGGTTTCCTTTGTATATCGACGAAAAAATGTTTCAATAGTACACGCACAATTGCTGAGACGAAAACTGTGGCTGGCTAGGTTGTCTTACTATTTAAACAGCTCCAACATCAAATCTCGCCACAACCGATTCCTTCTCACATTTTCCCCCATTCACTCTTCACTGATATCTCTACCATTTGACGCTATTTAATCTCTTTACTGATACCATCCTTAAAAAACCATGCATAAATAATTTTAAAAATGTAGCTCGACCGAAGCGATAACGCAATGATTTACACACTCTTTTGGCAGTCAACTACAAAACACTCCGGCGTCTTCCTTTACGAGATATCAAACTATATTTACATAACGGGGGGGGGCCGGGGGGGGGGCATGCTGTCGCAGCTCAGGATCTCAGTCGGATGCTTTACAACGTTGAAGCCTGAGTTGAATCCTAGATAATTCCACGCAGAATTCGTGCTGGATGACGTGTATTTGTAACAGGTTTCCTCCAAACACATCGGATATCCCCTGCCAATCAGATGGCAGTAATGCCCTACATTCCCACGACGGGCCTCACTAGCAGAGTCAAAACGCTCTCACAGCCCTGGCCCTTAGCTCCACCAAGTTCGGAGCTAAATTTTGTAACCGTGCGAACGCCCGACATGTAGGAGCACAGAGAGAAAAAATAATCAGTACACTTTTTGAGATACTCACTTGAAAGGAATTCTCTTTTGCACTGCGGTGCCAGGAAACTCCCAGTATTTACCTGTATTGAGTTCTCATTGATGAATGTTTTAATGACTTATAATGTCGTCTCTTAAGAGTGTAATGTGTGCAGCGTAGCTTGTAACGGGTTTCTGAAAAACACCAACGTTTTATAACGCAGGAACTAACGATTCTGCTATGCGTACGTCCGTAAGTAGCGTGTGTCACAGAACATTGCGTTGTGTCTCTAAATGTTTCCTACCACGAGAAATATATAGTAACACTTCATCTAATAGGATGTAACGTGTTACGTACAATTACAGTGTAGACACGTGTGATGACAAAACCACGAAAAACGCTTCATTTGCTGTCAAATAGGCGATCAAGCGAGGTGCGAACTACAGAGCCTTTGCAGTGTTAAAAAAAACTCACTCCCTGCACCGCGAAAAGCCCTCCTGAAAAGCTACCAGTTGCACCGGCAGTCAAAAAAATTTTCACATTTTATGGAATCCCGAAGGGCCCTTACCGTGCTCATATGCCCCTGTCAAAAGTCCCTATTCTCAGCCAGACGAATGCACTCGACAGTCTTTCATCCTACTTCTTAAAAGTAAGTAGGCCTACATGTCAACATTAGTCTCCCATCTACGTCTAGGCCATCAAAGCGGACTCTTTCCTTCACGTTTTCCTACAAAATCTTTATATCCACCCACCTTCTTTCCCATGGTTGCTACAGGCCTCCTTGATGTGATCATTCTAGTCATGTTCGGACATTAGCTCCAAATTAGATAATTTTATCCAGCGACATCGTACTTCCTCTCTCGGTGTCAAAATATTTATCTTTGGCACCAAAGTCTCAAACACCATCGGTCTATGTGCTTCCAATAATGTGAAAGACTAAGTTTCTCACACATGTACAGAACAACAGGGAAAATTATGTTTGCCTATTTTGCTGCTTACGTTTTCAGATATCAGACTAAACGTGGGTACGGAAAGAAAAGCGAAAATGAAACAGTTTCAGACACAAATCAGCAAATGCCTGTAATGAAAACCAGTTGTGGTATTCATTTAGTATGTGTATTCCAATAAACTCGCAACTTCTTTGTTTGTAAAAACAAAGCAGTCAGTCCAAGGGTACCAAAATATCTGCCACTCGTTGCAAATACAACAAATTTCCCTTGTAGTATGAAATCCATGACAGACAGTGAGACTGCCATGTTCCACACAAACAAAAATCTGCTGTATTAACAGTGACAAATTTTTACTGCTGCCAGTAGCAAGCATATCGCATGTATCACCAACTCAAGGATATTCACAGGGACAGCAACGCGAATGGGGCAATACGCAATTACAACAATTTTAATAATAGAGTACACTTAAGGGTAAAGGTCACCCCAAGGCATGCCTACGCAGGCAGAGAAGGAAGGAAGAGGTATAACTCCAAGCCATTCGCAATCTCAGTACCTTGCCCCAGCCGTTTTACCCCCCCCCCGGGAAATAACCGGTACCGCAGTAAAAGGAGGGCGGGCAGGTCTCGGGGCCGGCCGTGACCGCGGGACGCAACTACTACACCCGGTCTGGAAAAACACAGAAAATCTCGCCCCCACCGGGATTCGATCCCCGGATCGTCCAGCCCGTAGCCAGTCGCTATAACGACTAGGCCATCCGGGCCGTCACTTTTAAAGTAATCTCGTTATTTAATATTACACCTCGTAACACCCATCTCCTAAGCAAACACACTTGTATGTAAGCAATGCTTGACAAAACCATTGACCTATCAAACTGTATGAATTGAAGGCTCTGGGACAGTGGGTAAGGACAAAAGAAAGGGCAAAATGCAAAGCGAAGTATCCACGTGACATAGAGCACAGAGAATATATATGTTGGTGGAAGGCTGTTTCGCCAGAATAGGCAGAGATACCGTAAAACCCCCAGACGGCAAACATGTCACGGGAGTAGGAAATTGTTCTGTTGCAGGCACAACCACTGTTCCCGTCTTTTTGAACAAGCCTCAAGCACAATGCAAGCACTGAAATGTGGAACCGGCACAGTGAATGTACTGTGCACAATATAGGAGCGCGCACGCAGGCATAAGATATTCGCAGTCACACACACACACACACACACACACACACACACAGCCTCTGCAATCAGACCAAAATATTTGCATTTGCCTTCCTGATGTGGTCCTTGCTACTTCTACAGCACTCTGCAGGTACGCTGCATTAAACAATTATTCAAAATAGTTTCCTGCTTTTCCCAAACTGCTGTAACTGAGTGGGAATTGTTAAAATCAATTTACTTTCTCAGAATGTCTAGGAAACTATACTTTGCTTACCACATTGCTAGAAATACACCGCACACACACACCCACACCACGACACACGAATCACGGCATCCGTTCTTTCTTCTCGTTTCATGTGGCTACTCTTTATCAGAATGTCACGTTAACCATTTAAACGCCCACTGCTTAGTATATACACCAGCACGTTTAACAAAAAACTCTGCATTTTGTGCATGTAAAGGTAAAGCTGTCCCTTTGTACGCCATGCAGGCATATGGGTGCAGCAGAGGTATAGCTCCACTCATTCTTAACCTCGGCACTAGATGGAGGCGTAGAATAAATGAATTTTCATTTTAGTATTTAAAGGGTTCAGTGCATTAGAGATTATTAGCAGTGTAACTCGGGGATTTTCAACCCTTTTTTCAATGGAGGAACTCCTAAAATAATGGTTCCTCTCCCGAGGAAGCCAAACAAGCAGTTTTTCGCACCCGGAGATTGCTATGACGTCTACTTAGAAAAGAGGACGGTAATACACTAATAAATAAAATTCTTATGAAAACAGTACACAAATATTTCCGAAATGAATGCAGTGCTTAACTTGCTTCACTCTTCCTTTTGCATTAACCTTAAGGATATATCTGATATTATGATTACGTGAGGAATCTTTAAATAGTGCTTATTAGAAAACTGTCTATGCTTAATGAAAAGCGCTACATAAGTAACTGAAAATTTAATCCGCCCAAGTATTTTCAACTTCCGATGTTTTACTTCTCCAGTCACATGCAGCCCAGACCCCACCGGCTGAGCTGGCAGAGGGACTAGGCTACAAGCTCAACAGGAGCACTGTCACAGGCAGAATCCTCCGTCTTCGCTGATATCCCCAGAGCTGTTCTGGGGCATACCCAGTCCCCAGTACCACGGTCACAACGCGCAGCTAAGCACTCGCATTCACTCAGGGCTAAAGCTTAGGAAAGACTAGCTCACTCTTCTACTTCCATACACGTGATGCATAGGGTGTTGCCTAATCAGCCAAGCACAGGCCACTTTTACCTGTTATAATGTGCAGCCACTTTGCCTTTGCATAAAGTTGTGGTAAGACATAGGTCAGCCACACCGCAGACACCCTACAAGAGCGAAACACCGAAAGAGGCCGACACACAGACACATGCTGACGACCCGACGCAACGAATATGGTATTATAGGCAGTTTACAGATGCTTCGGCCGCAGAGGCACTTTGTGCCGAGACCCGATACCGCCTATGAGGGCGCTGTTTAGAAGAGGCAAAGAGCAACATAAACAGGTCTAAGATAAATATATTTAAAATACGGAGATCTCAAATACGTAGACCTTTTCTGAAGCTCATCTGAAAGAAGTTAATAAAATGGAAGCTTACCTCTCTTAGAGGAAAGGACTAAGGTCAAGTAAACAAGAAGTTATTAAAAGATTTTTCTTCTCCCACTTTTACTGAAACGTTTCAAATCGACATGGTGGAGCTGACACGAACTACAACTTAACATAATATTGATGCAATTAAGTTATCCATTTTGGTGCACATCGCCAGACTACGGTGTATTTGCACACACAGCCTCGAAGTTTCGCCCTGTCGCCATGTTCGTAACATTTCAAGGATGGTGGTACGTTAGATTTTAAGGCTAAGGGAACCGAACACGGATCCTTATATTTCCATAAATAACAAACACAAGTGAAAGTCGCGAAAGAAGTTTACATGACGTATAATTTCGTAACTAAGAAACCGTAGAACATCCCACATACAGCCATGATCAAGTGTCCAGCCATTATCATCCGTTTCCAGAGCAGTCTTGGGGTCCACAAATATAAAGATGATCGCGAGGTACGAACAGTTGTAGCACGATGACTGAGAACACAGACAGCAGACTGATATGAACATAGAACACAAAAGCTGGTCCCACGATATTACATCTGCTTAAACTGCGGAGGAACAATGCGGCAAAGGAGTGTAATAGCACTAAAATTCAATCTGAACGGTTCTTATAATCTGAAGCCAATTATCCTCGTTATGCTTTCAGTGTAACCAGAAGCATAATACATTCAGTCTAAACACAACATACTTATCGTAAATCCCAGCCACGTGTTTCGGCTAACATACAAAAACAACTGTGAACACATCCTTCACGATTTTGTGATCTGCCTGATAATGGCTACATACTAGCGGGAACAGTGGCTGATTTTGAATGATAAATTAGTTTTTGTGTTTAGATTGAATACACTCTACTTTGGTGCTTATTACGTTGAAAATAACGAACTCAAAACATGTTCAATATAAACTTAATTTATGACCGATCCAATTATACAATTAAGAGAGATGTTTGAGGTATAGCTTCACAACGTCTCTACGCCATTCACTTAAAGACCGTTGGCTAAAGGAGGCTATCGCCGATATCGTGACGGAATCGACTATGGCCAAGAGCGAGTTGCTACGAGACTTGAGCATCTGTCAACCTCGGCCTTTCACACTAAAGTAAACTTAATACGGATACGGGCTCCTCAATATTTCTCCCACTTGTCAACATGGGCCAGTACAAAGCACCACATGACCCGAGGCATATCCTGTACGTCCTCATGTGGAAAGAGCATGAACAACTGGACTGATTCTGCCCCACAGCGCTGGTACTGGAACACGGCCGTATACTTACAGGCTACGTCTTGTTTCTGCAAGAATACTCTGGGTACCATTTACGTGTCAAAATAATGCAGTGTCTTTACAGAAACACGCGTCACAGTAAAAAACATCGTATGACAGATCGTTTTCCAGTTCATAGACGATGGAAACTCTCAGATATGGTTTATGAAAAACTTGAGATACAACTGACTTCAGTCACTGAAGGTTAGTCTCTTAATAAAGAACACAACTTGCCTTCCCTTCCCTTCCTTGTGACACAGGAAATGTCTTTCAGCGCAGTGAATGGTTAACGGACGGATGACTGGAATTCCATTTGGACCAAGGACTTTATTCGATAAGGACCAAGGACTTTATTCGACATGGACCAAGGACTTTATTCGATAGGGACCAAGGATTTTATCCGATATGGACCAGGGACTTTTCTTATCTGTACCACACCATTTCCAGTTTGTACGCGGATAGCGGTCCTCGGGGTCAAGAAGTGAAGCTGACAGCAAACCTCCACGTAATTCCTAAGTTAAAATAGGAACGAGTTCTCCTCCACTCTCCTACATGCCTTCTGCCCCTACCCGTCTTCAAGTTTCGGCGCTTAGCAGCATATTTTATTCCACCCCTACTCGTGCTTAGTACCAATGCAGTCCTGACATATGACTACGCAGTATTAATCACTAGTATACTGTCGATTAGCATGAACTGACTGTCAAATCAGAAGCCGCGAGAATTCCCTAGCCTACAATGGGTTTCGTAGTGGCACCCAACTGCGAGTTTTTCATACAACCGGCGAAACATGGAGACAAGACATTCAGAAGCAAGGCCTATAAGATTGAATTCGGTCATGATCAGCTAATACGGATTCCACACAGCACAATAACAATTCTTAACCAACGATTTAATAAAAAATATCATTACTTAACTTTTATGCGTTCAAAAATACCCATAACTGCTCAAGTTCTAGACCCAGGACCGTTCTGAGAATATGTATGACAGTCGCTCAGCTATTCAAACAAAAACCTTCCTTTTAACATGGAAGGCGACGATTACGCGCCACGTCTACAGAATTGCATCCTATATATTTTAGATCCACTGTAAAGTGATAGGCAAACCGCGGACTGCCGTGCTTTATAACCGAAGTGGAGAGTGTTTACAGGGCGGTAGGCACTGAGTCCTTATATAAAACAGATACGCTTCGTCTTTAAAGGGTTAATAATTGCGGTAAGTGTATTACAGTCGTAATTCTACAGACTGAAACTCTGTGTATTTCTTTAAAAAAATCCAGTGACACAGGAAAAGTGGTAAGCTCATCAATAACGTTCGAGGCTTCAAAAATGTGTCTGAAAAATCAGATTGGAATTAATTACTATGTTAAATTGTGCAATAATACTAATATGTAATAATCGGCATAAGTCGTGAGGGGAGCCAAAGCCACACTCAAAGGGCCACGGCGCTAAAGAGAAAGAAGGAGAGTAATGAGTTAACAGTGAGTTCAGACTTTGAATACCTTAACATAAGAGACTTTTTTTGTTGAAACACGAAGACTTATGCAGCTGATGTGATCCTCTCGTACACTCCCTTCTCTAGGCTATTAATCCCCGTTCAGTACGAAAATACAAATTTCCCTGCTTGTGGTACTGCCACATAATCTTGTACTACCTGTCAACTCCTACTCCCATTCAGTCTCTTTTCAAAGTAACCATACATTAAAAGTAAATTAAAAATAAATTAGAATTAAAAACATCATTGTAACTAGAAAGACCGATAAGTCAAATGAACTTCTGGATCCTTAACCTTTTAAAGACGAAGCGTATCTATTTTATATAAGGACTCAGTGCGTACCGCGCTGTAAACACTCTCCACTTCGGTTATAAAAATCAATCTCTTGTTGGTTTATAAGGCAAAAAGGTAAAGCAGTCCCACTACAGGCCTGGACAGGCCCACAGGGTTCCAGGAGGTCGAGGCTCCCAGATTTCTAGACAATCGGCGCTTGAAGGTGGTAAGGTTGTCAGCCCTACGCACCGGCCGCGTTTACCCCCCAGGAAATATTCCTGGTACTCATTTCTGTTAGAGGCTGAGTCGACCCCAGGGCCATAGTGCGACCGACAGGATTATGTCAATGAAAAATCCACTGACACCATCGGGAATCGAACCCGCGACCTGCCGGTTTGTAGCGCAGTGCCTCAACCAACTGCGCCACCGCGGCCCCTGGTTTATAAGGCAAAAGCTGCTGTTTGTTCTGAGATCCGTACAAAACACATAAACGCAATGTGGGCACCACGTAGAATTTTTTAATGTTAAACCTGGTGGTACGTAAAGTTACCGCTAGGCTTTAAAAGGTTAATTAAACACATATACTGAACATTGACATTAGTACCGCCACGGAGCTATCCAACATTTTCAGTATTATTTTGGCACTGCACACGATAAAACGAGCAGCATACGAGCCTTATAAAACCTTGATATTACGAGAAAAAACCTGAGAACAGCTAAGGTTCGTAATTGTCTTGACTTACGTCAGTCTAAACAAAAAAAGTCTTAACAACGTAAGCAGGCAGGATATTAGCAGGGACACATTTCTGGCCACATGCGAGTATATGATGATGGTTTCCATAAAGAAGGCCAAAGTCTTAAACGGCGAATAGAAACAGAAATCTTCAGTCTCCATACTCCAACCGCCGCCGCGTTCTCTGGGAAAGGAAATTAAATTCACGACGTCATAGATTCGAAGAATAAAAATAAAAGTACATTTCCTATGATAGAACACGATAAGAAACGGAAATATACAGGACATATGACGTCCATTCCCCGATATGTAACAGGCAACAGTGTTTAGCCAGACTTAGAGTGACAGGATTTGTACCTAGAATATGAAACAAATGTTCCTTGCTTTCCAAAAATTGTTCACTCTATCGAAAAATGCTCCAAATAAAAGTTTCAAATATTAATAATAACTGAATTTCACGTTACTTGCAAATTTTTATACCACGAACTATTTCTCAGGGAATTTATAATGTTCGGTTCGCGCTTTGTGTGCCATATCCGGTTGGTAACTTCAGAGATTATGCATGCAGGAGGAAGAATGGACAGCGGCCCTTTACTGTGTAATAACTGTACACGGTTAGCGTTAAGCGCTCACACAGGACTGACAGCAGTCCATTAGCTGCAGGCGAGAATAATACAATTAGAATTAGCCAGCTAATAAAATGAATACTGAAACTTCGAAACGTATGTAGCAGCGTCTCACAGAGACGACGTTTCACCACGATCACAAGCCGATGTGTCTGTGTGTCTAGTCTTCAAGCGACATGGAACTGCTGTTGGGATCTGCGGTACGCTTATGACCAGGAACTGTCACTGTTTTTAATATAAATCCTGCGATGTTACTGCACCTGCGGGAGTCCTGCAATTTCGTTTCATTATTCAAGCTGGCCATCGTGTGACGAAGACGAGGAAGGGAGAAGGAGGAATAGGACACGGTGAAGAACAGAAAGTAAAGGAGGAGATGGCAACGACGGATAAGGTGGAAGTGGTGGCACAGCGTAAGGCGGAATTGGTAGGAAAAAACATGAAAAACAGACCGGAGAAGAGAGAAAGATGGGCAGAGATGGTTCCTTTAAGAGCCGAGAGTTCAAAAATACAATAAAAATCTAAACAAAAAGGGAGTTAACGAGGAAAATAAAAATTCATAACAAAAAACGGAAATTACAGAAAGGAGTACATGAGAGGGCACATAATACGGGAAAAATATGAGGAGAATACTGCAATGAAGCCAGCGGAAGAAAAAGAAATGGATCGAATACAAAGTGAAGGAGGAAAAGCTGATCATAAAAGCAATTCCCGAGCACAGCTCTCGTTTTTTTTTTACCGTGGAATCAAATTTCGCTTCTCATGCCGAGCATAATTAAGTGAAGAAGTGCAAAGTTCGGTCCAGCCAGTGCATGCATTTGTAGAATTAATTAGCTTGACGACTCCTACAGTCTACGACGACTTCGGAGATCACGGATGATCAAGCTTGTCTGCCGGTTCACGTGTTGAGTTACATCATGGCAGGCTGTGCTACAGTTTATTGTAACTTTACACGTCTTATTCGCTCACAGAGGAAACAGCTGTGACGAAGCAAGATATACGTACACAATTTAAAAAAACGTGTCACAGGCTACATGTCACGCATGGACAGAAAGAAACGTATATAAGTTTTGGTCGGAAAACATGAAGACACGCTACTTGGAACAGCCAGACGTTGATTGAGGATAATACTAAAACGGATCTTACAGAAATAAAATGGTTATGCGTGTACTAATTTCGTCTGGTTAAGGATAAAGACATGTGCTGGGTTCTTGCAATCATGGTAATAAAACTTCGGGTTCCGCAAAATGCGGATAAGTACAAATTCAAGTCTTGTCCATGTTCCAGCTATCATAGACAATATATGTAAACACTGTATAAAGAAACTGTAAGCGTGTTTATGGCCTATCCTCATACAAGTTTCAAACAGCTACCTACACTGGTTATTTTCCATACGCCATAACATTAAATTTAAATATACACTTCATGCAGCCCCCAGGATGTTGTTTTACATTTTACAGAGGAAAAACTGCGTTAACAAAAAGTGTCTATTTTCGGAGACCTATTACCATACGTGACTTCAGGCTTCCGCTGCGGTGCAAATGAGAGGCTGTGGTTTTGAGGCCTGGAGCCAACAGGTTCATGACGGGATCCAGCGACTGGATCTTGTAGCTAGGCCTACGATAACGAAAATCTGGTAAGGCAATCCCTGTACGGACCTGGACAGACCCTTAAGGCTCCAGGAGGTTTAGGCTCCCAGAATTTCTAGAAAATCGGCAAATGAAGGTGGCAAGGCTGCCAGCCTTACGCACCGGCCGGCTTACCCTCCCAGGAGATTGAGTATTGAGTAAATATTGGTCGAGCCCTCACGGTCCCGTTGCACGTAGGCCTTCACAGGCCCTTTGTGCCCCCTCATTAGGTCCAAGTCACAAGAGCCCTGTCCTCCTGAAGAAGTTCCAGATGGCCCTTAGACTCAGATCTCTCATATTCTCAGGGTCCAAGACAAAGGATCCCACCCACGAGATACCTCTGGTACTCATTTCTGTTACAGGCTGAGAGAGTCGACCCCAGGGCCATATTGCAACCGGAAATAACGAACAGTTGAGGTCCATAACATGGGAGGAACTTCCTGACGAAATCAGGGACCCATTATCATGGTAATTAGGTAATGAGGTACACATTATAGTGGCAAAGTGACAATAATGAATCTTTCAGGCAACACACCTACGAAATAACATTATTTTTGTTACAAGCATAAAACTAGGCAACATTTTTTACAACGCGTCGTTACTTGCTATATATCGTCTGACGATTTCATTTGACGTTCGACCGCGGAATATCCCGGTGAAGTTTCCAGCCCTAATGGGAGATGCAGCTCCAAACAGCCAAGCAAGCCACATTTTATCCCACGAGTATGATGATGTTCGCGCTTTGTCCACACTCATTCCAACGTAATCTAACAAGTGCCCTCCTATGACGCACAGAGCAATATACACTAAAGTGAGTAGGGGTCATTAGCTCAGGTTCAAATTTTTTTTTGTCATCCACGTGCATATTTATGACACAACTCCCCACGAAGAGGCAATAAAACACTTCCATCTACCATCACAGTGTTTTGTACGCATACTGTGACCGGTAACATGCGCATCCGACTGCCTGGATGACACTGGTCCCGCGAGTGCCCGATCCAACCCACCAGCCGTCATGATAAATGATGTATGCGTCCCATCGGTCATATGGGAACATGACATGCATTGGCTCTCTGTCAGCCTTGCGACATAAACTATGCACTCGTGTTTCAATAAAGCTCCAAGTAAAGTCCCGCATACAAGTCAAACAGATACATAACAGTAGAATATAATGTAGGTGTCCGTGTCGTTACGTAAAGGTGTAAAAACACAAGCATGTATAAAGTACGTTTATTGCCTTCTCAGCGATTACAGGCATGGAACAACGTTCATAAATCTCTACTACTTAGGCCGAGACTTACCGTAGTTATTGCTACAAACGTAAACTGAACGGGTTAGCGGTTTAGTTGGGTCTAGATTTATAGTAGTAACCTCCAGGGCCTGTAAAGGCAAACCGAGCGGCTCAGCACACCGGAAACGGGTCTGCCTCGCTTGCGGATATAAATCGGTTCGAATAGCAGTTGGCAATAGATTAAGCCTGAGATTTTTCATCGATTTCCTCAAACATTCCGAGAAAGTTTTGGAAGAGCCACCAAAAAACAACACAAAAGTTCCCGCCGAAACCAGTCACCGTCCTACGATATAATTGTTTGTCCTTGTAGGCTGTTTCGTTTAAAATGTACCACATAGAATAAAACAGAATAAAAGCTCAGGTCATAATGCCGTCTACACTTTACGTTAGGCAACATTCAAACCTTTCGTACGGTGATAAGCGATGCAGGGAAGAATGTAAATTTAAATTTGAGACCCATACAGACACATGACACGGACAGTAACACCGCAATTCCTGCTAATTTGAACTAACCAAATAGCTAACTAACTAACTAACTAACTAACTAACTAGATGGACCAGAGCCCCTTCTTGAGAACCTAACAGACCCTCAGCTAGTCAAAATATTCTTCGCATTTTAGAGATCCCCGAAGTTCAGAACCGCTTTCACAAGAGCCCGCCACTTGTCCCTGTTCTGAGTCAGATCAAATCCAGTCCATGCCCCTCCCCATCTCACTTTTTGAAGACACATTTTAACATTATCCTCCAATCTAAGCGTACTTCTTCCAAGTGGTCTCTTTCGCTCAGCTTTCGCCTTACAAAACCCCATTAAAGCCTTTATGTCACCCATACGTGCCACATGCCCCACCCATCCCAATCTTCTCGATTTGATAACCCGAATAATATTTGGGGAAGAGCACAGACCATAAAGCCCCTAGTTATGTAGTCTTCTAAACCCCCTGCCAACTCGTCCCTCTTAGGCCCAAACATCTTCCTCCCACCCTATTATCAAACATCCTCAGCCCATGTCCCTCCCTCAATGTGAGCGCATCATCTTCAATTACATCCCACACAATGTCCACAGTCGTATTATGAAAGCCGTAATGTAGAAATTCAGCATATACGAAACTTATAAAATCAGAGCAACATAAATCGCGCGAAAGTAAACAATTCCGGGACAACACTTCGGGCCTGTCCTTGTAATGTCTACGGTCCATCCACTGAACGTGACCAGTAGCCGCTGCTGTAGACACCCGACCTTCTATCACTCGTTGTAGCTTCTTTATTGAGCAGATTCTTGGGATCCCTAGCATTGTAGAAGCAGGAAACCAGCAGCAAGTTGTCTACTAATTCACCTGTCAACGTTTACACTAAACCATTTCTGAGTACAGTCACAGCAAGTGTTCTGCTGAAAAGGCGCTTCTCTTACAGAGTGTGCGCAAGAAGTCTCCGCCCACCAGTGCAAGACGGGTGCTGCACTGTGCTGGAAGTGGGAAAGTACCATACATAAAACAATTCAGGTGGAATTTATGTAACCTCTTGTCACATGTCTGTAGGAAACAATTCCAACATTTTCTGTAACCGTAGGCACTGTGCACCTAATGTGACTTGAAATCTGACGTATGTACCACGTCCGCCAGACAAACAACGACTTTTCACTCAGCCTGTGTTACCAGAAATCCGACAACTTACTATATTTGGCACTACGATTATGTAATTTCAGCAAAAAAAAAGGCTACCAAATTGCTGCATCGACAGCACTCTACACCAGGGGTCTGAAGCTCAAGGCGTACGCCGGCCGGAAGAATAATTCAGGAATTTCAGGTGGACCGCATGCCAACTTTACGTGTATGTCACAAACCATATTCTGCTGAACACTAAACACACCATCACAAATGCTAAGTACCTGATACTACAACGCATTAGGCCGATCACTAGCTTTGAGATATAAACACCTACAGCCTTCATTTTCGTTCATCACTAACCGATACGCAGGCACATTCCTGTGGACTTACAAATCTTGATATGCAATATGCGTTATTACCCGATACTATCTTATTATTAGTGCCACGTAAATTCCACGAAACGGCACTGCTGTAATTCTAATTCAGGAGAACTGAAACGCCACTAAGTATAAATCAGTACAGCATGCAAAAAATTCTGATAAACATCTGATGGAATAATTTACACTTATCCAACAAGTGCGCAGGAAGGTTCACACATTAACAAGCGTTTGAAAACGTGTCCAAAAAATATTTGGAACTAGGATGGACGAAGTGGGCAGGCAACATAATATGTCACAGTTTGACGAACTACGTGATTTATATGGTCATAAGGTACTAAAACGTTTGTCACACTACACTGAATATAAAGCTGGAAAGGGAAAACGAGAAATGCACACAGAATTTTTGTAGAGAATGTCTTGAGAAACAGGCAGACGGTTGAGAAAGAGATGAGAGGACAAATATATTCCGACGATGGGATACGAATAAACGCAAATGGCGAAGGATGGTGTCCAGTGGTCAGATTTGACATCAGCGGCGTCGGAACTTGAGGATTCCGACACCAGAGAGGCAGGGACTTATACGGCTACGCAGCTGGCCGCGTGACGGGGTGGTCAAATCGAAGACGGGACAAAAGTGTGCGCAAACAACCGAATAAATCAGAACGTACGCCGGTCGCTGGTCCAGCAACAAGGTGACGAATCTTGTGGACAGAACTGGTCGGAGTGTTACCAAATGTACAGCAGTTCCTTGACTGGTATCTGTCGCTTTAACGGCCTTTTGGAAACTCATTCCTGTCCACAAAGCAGCCAACAGTGTATAGTGTAACAGCATGTGAAGTCATAGGGTTGGTTTATACAAGGCCGGATCTTCTATCCCTACTTAATAAAGTCAGACCGGGAAAATTATATCAACTGCCATGTTACATAACTATTTCTGAGCGAATTCGTTGGCTGCAAGTTTAGAGTTATAATGCAAATACAATAAGGTCCAAATTCAATCGATAAACGCCCCCGATATTACACATATAAACTCTGCAACAGTGAGGTGCATAATATATATCATATTCCCCAATTCAACACTATACCTTTAAACAACTTTGACGCTTCGGAAAATGCGTCAGAAATGCCTTGAAAGTTTCGCAATGTGGCACTGGGGAAGAATGGGCACGATCAGTTCGACCAATCGCGTGAAAAATTAAAAAGTACTGCAAACAGTAGCCGATCCCAGTGGCCGCGCGGTCTAAGGCGTAGGTCTGTGGCCGAGCGCTTGCTAGGATCGTGGGTTCGAATCCCGCCGGGGGCATGGATGTTTGTCTCTTGTGAGTGTTTGTGTTGTCGGGTAGAGGTCTCTGCGACGGGCCGATCCCTCGTCCAGAGGAGTCCTACCGACTGTGGTGTGTGTCTGAGTGTGATCAAGTGAAAATAAACAACCTCGACACCCACCGTGAGTAGGTAGAAGAGGGAAGGACTACAAACAAACAAACAAACAAATAGTCAAGGAGGGCAGAAGTATTCTACATACAATAAAACGAATGAAGGCCAACTGGACTGGCGACATCTTGCGTAGTAACTTCCTTCTAAAACACGTTATTGAAGGAAAGATAGAAGGGATGATGAGAAGAGGAAGAAGACGTAAGCATCCACTGGATGACCTTTAGGAAAAGAAAAGATACTGAAATTTGCGAGGGGAAGCACTAGATCTCACTCGCTGGAGAACTCGCTTCGGAAGAAGCAATGGACCTGTCGCAAAACAAACTACGGAATGAATGAATGAATGAATGAACGAATGAATGAATGGATGAATGAATGAGTGAATGAATGAATGGGTCGATGAATGAATGAATGGAGGCCCGTTGACTGCGATACAACATAGCAATAATGGGAGAAGTTCAATATCGATAACAATTCAGAGCATCACAAAATCGCGTTATTTCCTTATAACGAATATAGAAAAACCCATTTAGTCGAAGGTGTGACTACTCGCAGACAGGACTTACGTCTATTGAAGAAAACTTACTGCTTTTTGGGTACTTCAAATTGTGCAATATATTTTTACATAAGTCTGTTGACGCAACCATCAAGCAATAATGGGTCAGTATATTGACTACACGTCAGCGAAGAATTAATTTCTGTTCTCCAGTTGTTATTATTTGTAATTTACTTAAAGAAACTGTTAGTAACTCAAGGCTCTACAACGTCGAAAGATTGGACAAAATTAGTTTAAAGGACATGGAAAGAAGCGGACACGTCCTGACTTAACGTCCTATGCCGGAATTTGTCCGAAAGGACTGAAAAGACCACAAAAAAAAACAGAATTATCGGTATCCCACTGAAATTCGAATCGAGCCCCTTCCGAATGCAAATCATAGGCGTTACAGCAGGAACCAATTTGCTTGATTTCTTCGGTTATATTCATCGTTTCGTCAGCACCTTCAATCAATTGCTCTGCATAAGACAGCAAACGCAACAACAGTGATACTATCCAACCTTGCAATAACTCTAATAGTTATAACTTCCTTTGCACAACTAATAAAATTTAGGCGGTTTAGTAAACGTCTCACAAAAGTATCACATTCTGTGTTCATTTTTTCCACCCAGTTTGTGTGCTGACGCCTCCATTATTGCGCTGTTCTACACAGCACACTACATCACACTAGGTACAGAAATTTTGGAAAGAAAATAGGAAGAGAAATCGGATTAAAAATTCATGAAATAGTACACAAACTGCCATTAAGAAACCGCCGCGAGACGCGGGTCTTAAGAAATAAAGACAACCAACGACCAGAGGCAGTTCATACGAGACTTGGAAAACAAGTTGGGGTACTTTAAGAGATGAGATGAAAATTCGGGATATTGGGAACACACTGAAGACAAAAGAAAACACAGCGTGGCAGAGGTAGATGTATATCGAAGAAAATAAGGTAAGAGCTACAGGGACAAGATTACGTATCTAAAATAATACACAAGAGAGAGATGTGATGTGGGTCGTCCATGAAAACTATGTAAAATGAGCCTTTTTCCCGCAAAGATACTGACAAGACTTCATAAGCTTGCTCACGTCTTGGGCTACACATTAAGTTCTTTGTTAAATCCATTCATGATGTATACTGATTATAACAGCATATTTATGTTCTTGGCATGTAACACAAGTATCCCTTCTTGTGTATATTTCCTTCATCTGCGGATACATTTGCAGCACGATCATGCTGTTCTCATTACATATAATCACAGTAACAATAATCGGTATGAGATTTAAATCATCACATGTAAAAATAAATACATGACACGAGTATGCACTAAAAGCCATAAATTGTCTCGTTATGTTCCAATACAGACGATATTCAGAAGAGATCTTGGGATGGGGAGCTTCAGGCTAATATACAGGCTAACATTTAACATAAAATGCTGAGTAATACGGTAATGAAATAATTACAGGCTAATTCGTTTCGTATTGATAGTGCAACCGATTTTTATAACGCGTTAGGATAAAAGCTTACAATAATGCCGCAATATAAACTGCCATTACATGTAACTCACATGCACATAAAGCACGCAGTATTATACAGATATCACAACATTTGTCCTACAGTCAAGAGGATACAGGTGCCAAACGCGCCAACAAAATACAGAAATATTTCCTCTCCTCAAAACGGAACAAAGTATGACCTACAGCAAGGAGCTGATTATGAAGATCAGAAGAGGTCAAAGGCAGCTGCATTAACAAATTTAGGTCAAACACGCAAATTCATGAATTAACCTACAATGTAACTAACCTCAGGTCACAGGGTCGTGCAACTCTATTAAACCATCATGACATTCTCCTGCTTTTAGAGGACTCGAGCGTCCCTTAGCGCCTTCACAAGAACATCCCAATGGTCCCTGTTACGGGACAGACAAACAGTCCACAGCATTACACTCTTGTTTCCTTAACCTTTTAAAGCCTAGCGGTAACTTTACATACCACCAGGTTTAACATTAAAAAATTCTACGTGGTGCCCACATTGCGTTTATGTGTTTTGTACGGATCTCAGAACAAACAGCAACTTTTGCCTTATAAAACATTAAGAGATTGGTTTTTATAACCGAAGTGGAGAGTGTTTACAGCGCGGTACGCACTGAGTCCTTATATAAAACAGATACGCTTCGTCTTTAAAGGGTTAATATGCATTTTAGTAGTACTGTCCCCTCTGCGCCTCTGATTCATACCCCGTATTAATTTCTCATCTCACCTCCCGCAAGTACGCGCGCACGCACGCACACACCACTTTCCTTGATTTAACCACCCCAATAATATTTGACGAAACTTAAAAATTACGAAGCTCCTCAGTGTACGACATCCTTCAATATCCGGCTACTTTCCCCCTCTTAGCTTAAATATTCTCGGCGCCACCCCGTTCTCAGACAGCCTCAATGCACGTTTCTTCCAGCACGTGAAATACAAAGCAGGTAAAACCGCAATTTTATACACATCAAGCTCATCCTTTCGAGTTTACAGCCAACGAGAAGACCGACCTACGATTCTGAACTGAAAGACAGCACGAATTCCCAAAAATTTTACCAGTTATTAAATTTCTTCCTGACTGCAATTTCGGTGTGCTCCTGTCATTAAAAACATTCGAATTCTGTTATACTTCCAAGGGTTCATTAGCAAATTAAATATTAATTATTTTTGAACGCATTCTGCTGACGAGATATGAACACAGAATTATGAAACAAATAATGGAATTATATCACAAAACTTACGGCCAGCTATCTGTTACAATAATGCCCAAATCAAAGCTGAACACCGGACACAGTGCTGAAGCCTATTGCAAGGGCGACGCGCCGATCTCACGGGATGATCGTAATGCAGTTCATTCTACGATCAGGCACGAACGCCCTCAGGCATGAACAGTTTGAAGCTCATGCTGATGTCGAGCCAGAACTGTCGTTAAATTTAATCATCAACCATTAATAATCTTGTTTATTAGTGCAATGTGACAAAACACACCCAGTTAACGTCACACACTTCACCATTACCGTGTCTAACCGACTTTCAGGTCTCTTTAACAAGGAAAATATTTAACCTGCTGTAATTTATATACTGTTAATGACTCCCCCGTGTTTAAACAAGGTGGAAGTCCTACTGAATTTATCTTAAAATAAAGGCGTACCGCGGATTAACGTCACAATAATTCATACAAAAGCAAATGCTTCTGTGAGACAACTCAAAATAAACTAAATCAAAGCAGGTAATACAGTACGAGATATGAGTATTCAAGAGTAGTCCTGAATTGTTGGCTTCCATATCATTGTGGCTTCTTTACACGCACTACGTGGAACTAAGAGAGAAAGTGAAGGTTCTGTCCCCTCCAAGAGCAGGTCCCACTATGGCCTGTTATAGCTGCAGTGTGAATAACTTTGCAAAAAGGTAATTTTAACTGTAATTACATCTAACTCATCTCTAGTAATCAACACTTCACCAATGAGATACTGCATCAAGTTGCTAAGAAAACGACTCTTCTTGAGACACTGACAGACAACGAGCTGGTCAAGCAATTACCAGGCTGTTGTAAAACGCTGAGTTTCGTTACGGTGTTCACTGTAATCAGCCTGTTATTACTCTCAGCCAGCTGAATCTCATCCACACGCCAAAACTTATTGCCTACAGATCCACTACAATAGAATTTTCTCATCTAAGACGAAGACTCCAAAACAGTACCCTCCATCCCAGGTCTTCTGCGTAAAACGTTGCATGTATTTCTCAACGTCCACACGCGTAATACAAATTCCAACCATCCATATTCAAAGGATAAATCCGAAATATGTTTCTGAGTTCTGGCCGATGCTTGCGGTCGTGAGGAATGGTTAGCTATTACGCAAAGGTTCTACTTGCACCCACACACGCCATGAAAGGTCGAGAAAATGTCAAGTAATTTTAGATCGCCTCAAAACTGATGCTGGCGGCTGGAGACTGTAGAGGATACACACAAAACGAAACTTGCCTCATGGTTCTAGATTTTTTCAGTGTCCTTTGGGAACTGATAACATGGTGCAGGTTTAACAAACTGCTACGCGACAAGAACGCAACAAAATAGAACAAGATCTGTAAAGGGTAAAGATGGCCAACCCGGTGGTCGTGCGGTCTAAGGCGTAGGTCTGCGGCCGCTTGATTGCTGGGATCGCGGGCTCGAATCCCGCTCAGGGCAAGACATTAATCTTCGTCTCTTTTATTTGCTGTACGTTGTGTAGGTAGCGGCCTCTGCGACGAGCTGATCACTTGTTCAGAGGAGTCCAACCGGGTGTGTCTAATTTTGTGTGATCTAGAAACCTCAAAACGAGGCGGCCTAAGCCTCAGTTGGGCTGTTGCGCCACAGGAAAAAAGTAAACGAAAAAATATCCGTGTAACATGTGATGCCGGAACGCGAGGGGGGTGTGGTGGGGTGGGGGGGAATAAAGGTACAGTTCTACTCATTCCTCGCACTGGCGCAAGATGTGATGGGCGGTAATCACCACGGCTATGCCGCTAAAGGCCCCAGGAAAGAGATCTGGTACCCAGTGTACAGGAGATTGGGTGGGCCCCAGGGCTGGTCTGGACGAATGTGGAGAAAATTTCTTGTCACCACCGGGGTCCGAACACAGAACCGTCCAGTCCGTATCGAGTCGCTATATCAACTACGCTACTCCGGCCCACTGAATAATAATCAATGATACCATTTTTTTTTAGTTCTAGGGCCGGAAAACTAGTGAAACCGCTGGAAGAATGACAGTTCGTTATTGCAATAAGTGTTGTGCGATCAGGAAGCTCCAGCAATGCATGAAATACTTAAAAGGCAAGTGTTGCCGACCATGTGTGTTCTGGGACCGTCATCTGTAATGAGCTCCGCTTAGGCACCAAAAAAATCAACACACACGGGAACAGACGCGGACTCAGCAATCATGGTGCGGCATCTAAAATGGGCACCTGACATGGAAAGAAAATGCGCATATATTACATGGTCAAGAGACTTTTACAGTCTTATTTTAACAAACCCACAAGTAACATCAGCATTGACCGGCTCCATTTTTATAGACCTAACGGCGCTACCGAAAAAATGGCCCAACACAATGCTAACAAACTCAACAGATAGGCAGACTTCTAGTAAATTCAGTGGGTGACGGTATATATGTCTACTTGTACTGTGCTCTGGATATAAACAGATCGAATCCGACAGAATTACTCGCTATCGTCACATATCTTCGCCGCTTCCCCAGTAACCCCACTGCCAGGTGAGCGCTAGTGCAAGGTCCACGTAGAAATCTGAAGGCACAAATGTCACCGGCGGCTAAACTTCTAGTCGTGTTCAACTTCAAACCTTCTACAACGCCCCTTAATGTAACGTCCTAAGAGACGGACGAGAGATACGACACAAATTTACCTAAACTGACACTATCATAAGCCTCAGGAACTTCTGAACCACTCTCAAGTACCAGCCGCACCTGTAATCCGCATGCACGTGAGCCTAACGTCGACCCACTTTCCCTGGGATTTGGATAAGCAGGAAACGTTGAATATCGCCAACTTAACTTTTAGCTCCGGACACGAAAGGGGTCGATTCTGCAAAACTTAACCGACTGACATTACCAAACATGCCCATAGGAAGTAAATCACGTAGCAAAACTGTGAACAAACAATCATGAGAGGTAAAACTGCACAATAAAATTGTTGCGTGGTAATACAACAGAAAATTACACAGTATGGTATTCACACTTAATGTTTCCTCGACAGAACCACAGCTAGATTATTATAACGTTCCCTTCTTCTAGTAACAAGTAGCTCAGTATCTTGTTTTCCGTCAACTATCGTTACCTTCCGTGACCTGCCGCGTAAGCCATATGTCAGCATAAATTAACAGATTAGTACTTTACGACCCAGTGGAGGATATTTGCCTTCACTGTTAAATTACAACTGTAGAACAATTCCTGACAGTGGTCAGAAATTTTTAAATGTATCACTCGTTTGCCATATAACAAAAAAAACAGCGGAAAAAATTCAGTTATTAAAGGTTAATTCAGCGTTGAACTACTCCAAATAAAAAAAACACAACAGGCATGCCACGACGTATCAGGATTATGTTGTTTGTCATGTGACTACAGCGATGAATGATGAATAACATCCCGAGCTGTCCACTGGAGGTTCAGCGGAAAGGTTAATGCGATTACTTTAAATTTCATAAGCCAGGAAGAGCGTTGAAAATGCAATGAACACGTTGACATGTCACAACCTGTACTAATGTAATATGTCACTGGCAGTTTCCAGGCCGGGATATCAACTGTCTTAACCCTGGGGGCGTGAAATTTGAACCACACAATGACCCTCACACGCCAAAATAACTGCACAAATGTACGTTATAAAATATAGATGCTCTTTATACAAGACGTATTCCTCAAAAGCAAACTGGAAATAATGTCGTTCCGTCCCAAAACGAGGGTGTTGAAGGCTCACAGTATTAAGTATTTGCGTAACGATATGAATAGAGTTTTCTAAGTGTTAGTGGTGTAACGTTACGCACAACTTCCAAAGTGGCATAAATGGTAATGATACCGAAATGACAAAAAACTAACAAGTGCTCTGAATTCGAAAGGTAGGAACCGACTAACTCCAAAGTGCAGAGTCTCGCCCTCTGCACCCCCCCCCCCCCTCTCAGAAGCTAATCTTCCCTAAACTACTGAAAAATTCCCCGCATATTATGCAGTCCCACTCACAACAGCCCGTAACTCGCCTTTCTTCTGAGCCAGATAAATCCAGTCCGCACGCTCCCATTCTAGGGCTATTTCTCGAAAGTATATTTTTACATTATTCTACCACGTCCGCTTTGGTCTTCCAAGTGGCCTCTTGCCCTCACGTTTACCCATCAAAACCCTCTCTGCTCTCCCCCTAACGTGCCACATGCCCCACCCATCTCATCCGCGTTGATCTCATCGCACGAATAAATAACATGTGATCACGATGCTCATTACTATTGTGCACAGTCTCCTCTAGTCCCCTCTCACCCGATCCCTCTTCGGCCCCAAATATCCCCAGCACCCCATTCTCAAACACCCTCACCCTAATGCTCTTCCCTCAGTATGAGACCAAGTTTCACAGCCATGCGAAACAAGACGCAAAAGTATAGTTCTGCGTGTTTTAGCCTCTATACTTCTGGACAGCAAACGGGAAGACAATGGACTCTGGACCAACCTCGCAGATAAAATACAACATGAATATGTTGTGCTTAATGCACAGAAAAGTGGGGCGTAGAAGGTTTTTTAATTAATAGTTGTACTAGTGCCTGCATACGGTGGATTTATATGGCACAAGAACCTACCGACATAAAAGAAATCACAACATATCTTCACTACCCGAAAGCATTGTGACTTAAATTACCACAGAAACACGCATGCATCCACTTTCTTCTGAAACACTGTCGTAAACACGGCTGTGGAAACGGTTTATATCGACAGAACCTCTTTATTTATTCCATCAGTCCTACGTTCAAAATCAATACGTCTTTCAGGAATCGACTCTGAAGAATACATCATTTTTTAACAAATGAACGTCCCGCCTTGCACAACCAAGTCAGGGAAATGGGTTACAGTAGACGGACCTTTTAAAGAACGCACTGTCTGCTTCGAGAACACTTCTTGAAAAGGTAAAGTCTGCAGTTGTATTTGTCACTGAAAATACAAAATGGCTCAGAAAACATTTTTTAACTCTGCCGGTATGTTAACACTTTAATACAAACATTTTAACTGGTTATTAGGAACAGTTTCTGAAATTCGACCTGTTTACCATGTACAGTACAATCCTCAAAGTTTTCCAAACGTCAGATAGCAAAAGTTGCTCGGGGTGAAGACGGACGGCCACAAAGTTGCCACAACTCCACAGCATATAATTTTCCGCAGACAGGTGAAATGAGATCAGGCGGGGAGAGAGGGGTGGCCGATCGGCAGACTAAGCCAGAGCCTACGGTCACAATTACCTGATCATGCCGTAAACATATTGAGGCATGAATATGTATTAGGCCGTCCTCTAGCAAAGCTGGCGGTATGTTCTCTAGAAACTGGGAATAAAAGCGGACGTTCAAACGCACATTCTAGCTCCCGGATGTGTAGTTGATTGTCGTAGTCTGTCGACTGTTAAGCTACGTAAATGAAAAAAGAAGATTAAGCTGTAGAGAGTACACTCCAGTGAAGCGGAAGTCAAACAGTCCTCAGGGTCGCGAATATGAAGTCACCGCAGCCGAACAACAATGCAGTACGTAACTAATTTGCTATGCTGCAAGATCGACAGAGCGCGTCCATTTTCCAACAGAAGTATGAATAGAGCTGCCATAGTCCGATCTTCGCCTGTCAGTCCCTCCTTGTATCGTGTCATCGGCACGCTGCATTAGATTTATCAACACTGAGTTTAAACAATCATTATGTTCCATTAACAAACACTCCCCACCACGTTCACTTGTCTACATTTATATGTTTCGGCGGCCGGGATAGAGTAGTCAGTACAGCGAGTCGCTACGAACTTCGGGGTCCGAATACCGGTGGAGGCGAAATATGCCGCCCCCCGTCCAGTCCAGCCCCTCCTGTAAAATGGGTAGCGAATATCCTTCGCGGGGGGATAGCGGCCGTGGCGTGGCCCTGACCACCCACCCCACTATACGGCCGAGGTTGAAGAAAGAGTAGACCTGAACTTCTACTCCCTCTCTGACCTTAATGGCCTCTTCTAGGGTAAGCTTTACCTTTACTTTACCTTACGTTGCCATGTTTACATTTTCTATTGTCTACGTTTTATGTAAGTACTTACTGTTACTCGCTTTAGTACGCTTTATTACAGGCTACGACTACATTATTACAGTTATGCTTCAGTTTCTTAGCGGAAGCTGCAAATTTTTCACAAAGTACTGTTTTTATGTTAGTATGTCAAAGGGACACAGAAAAAATTGGTTGTTCCAATGGAACAAAAAATTGAAGCATTACAAACGCTAGACAAAGGCGAAACCATGCAAAAATGAGCAGGAGAATATAGCTCTGCCCATGTTGCTGATGGTGATTGAAAGAGGCGAAACTGAAAAGTGACGATAGGCCAGATCTGTAAATGAAGACCGAAAAGAAAGAAGAAAGAAAGACATATAGATAGACGATGAAAAAAAATCCATACTAAAAGGTGACTGAATCTTTGTTTCGTACTTCACACAACAGAGAGAGAAACCACCAATAACCGGATCTCTTATACAAGAAAACGGCTATTTTTCACAGCGAATTTATAAAAAGTGAATCCAACTGCATAGCTAGTACAGCTTCGATAGATCGCTGGGTAAACATTATGGGTATGGACTGCGGTAACTCAGCATCTGTGGATAAACATTATCGGCAGATTCTGAACCATTCTATAAATTCATAGAACAATATTAGTGTCTTACAGAACGAGGATTATCATAGCAACAGCCGTACAGTTTGACGACACCGGATTATATTTTAAAATTCTTCCATCAAAAGCTATGGAGTCCCAAGAAGGAAGCGAGCAGATCCTGGGTATAAAAGAAACAAAGAACGGGCGACGATTCGTGCCTGATGTAACGCCTCGTGAAACCACAAACTACGGCTTACTTTTATTGCAAAATTAAAGAAAAAAAAGTTCGTGCCTTCAAAAGTATAACACCAAAACCGCTTCCAGTCTAGCATAACCTGACAGCCAATGAAAGCGTGAATGGACTCGGAAAATTTTCGAAGCTCCGATTTGACTGAATTCCTCCCTTCGATAATTTTTTTTCAATTAAAAAACAAGAAAACTATATGGAATATTTCACTGAGAATGTGCCTTCTCATTCTATTGAAAAAAGAGGAAACAAAACGTAGGGAAACAAGGCAATATTGCTACCGCCAAACGTCACCTCACTGTGTCAACCTACTGACCACGGTGTCACTGAAATGCCGAAGAAAAGATGACGGCATAGAGTTGTTCAGCCAATCACAGAATTCACCGAGGAAGGAAGGGAAGTGTTAACCAGATGTGAAGAAAATCACCCTCAAGGTGCTGTTTATTGGTCAGCCCAAGCTCGGCAGACAATCGCGATCGTCGACGAATTTATTTGAAGAAGAAAAGCGAATTGAAGAAAAACTGCTGGAGGAAACAGCTGAAGAAAACTGGGAAAATCTTGTTTCTTTATTAAAATTCACAACAGGTTGTTAAAGTGTGAATAAAGATGACGTACAAGAATGAACGCATCACGCCGAAGAAAAAGATGTGACTGACAACGGCGCAGTACATTTTGTGAGTCATGATGGAGACGACGATTCGGAGTATGATAATGAAGGGGCACAGAAATCGGCTAACAGAATGAGTCATAGATGTGGAACGAGAGGCTACTGAGTCCGCGCTTCCTTACGGAGGGGGACAAAGAGAGCGACCGCTAAAGTCATATTACTTTTCAGGCGCAGTCGTGACCTTACCGCAACAAATACAATCTCACTTACAGATTTACATAATTCTGAATACTAGATTGATTTTGAGCTTTTAATTTAATTTCTCACTGTACTTTTTCGTAATTTAATAACAAATTCAGTTACACATTAAGTTGACACCCTCGTCTCTTTTTCATTTGTCTACGGTATTATCCGATATTTTCGATTATCCAAAATTCCTTCCTCCCGTTTAGTTCAGATAATCGGGACTCACGTGCGTGCAGTTCTTTTGTCTAACATGATACGTAAATAGATAAGTGGCTACGGAATTCTTATGGTGCACAGTAGAATTGCTGGATAAAGAAATCCGTTTATATCAACGAAAGAGTTGCGGCAAACGTTCCGAAAATTGAAATTAGAATACTTCATTGCTCATTTATTCGTATTTTACACGATCACAGCACAGGGACGGTGGCAAATAGATGCTTATAAACCGAGTAATATACGGTATGAAATGCTTAAACTTCAAAAAAAAGTTTGATTGTCGCGCAGGGACAAACGAACAATTAATTTTATGCAGAAGAAACGGGACACTAAAATCTTCAACTTAGATTTTAACATATGCGCTACTATGGGTTCAGCAAACTCTGTTGCAAAACGCGCCTTGAGCTGAGGGGTGCGTGAATTAGTGAACGTATTCACATTTACAATAAGCATAAATTATGCTTCCTTTAAGATCCAGAATTCATCAGAAAGGATGTGAGTTTTAGACTGATTAATTATTAGACTCATTAACGCCGTTTATGATTACCAGTACTTGTCTTTCGAGTTTTAAGTTCCTTACCTCAGTTTATGCCACCAACAAACCGAGCAACTAACTCTTCGTACAAGGTATCACTTTAAAACTTTTACGATTTCTCAGCTACTTAAGGAATTCCTTTCTTAGTGACAGTAAAGTTCGCCGCTTTGTTCACGAAAGCCCGTCTACCCTTGTCCCGAAACATTTATCTCCACTCCACGCCCTCTCGTCATATTTGTCCAACATTGTAATAGCCTCCCACAAACGTCTATGTCTCCAAAGTGGTTTCTTCCTTTCAAGCGCCTAACTCTGCATACGCCCCTCACCTCTCCTACATATGCTACATATCCCACCCATCTCAACCTAACAAAAGAACCTTAATTCGCCAAGAGTACAAATTACGAGACCGATCGCCGTGGCTACGCGGCCGAAGCCATGAATATTCTTCTACCGCTCGAAAACTGGGGCCGAGGGCTCCAAGAACACTCAGCATATGAATGTATGTGTGCGTTTCTTTTGTGCCTGTGTTGTCCTGTGTAGGAAGAGGCCTTGCAAATGGCCGAGTCCTCATGCAAGAAGAACTGCCAAATGTCTGAAAACAAAATTCATCACCCTGCAAAAGTGAGACCCTGCACCCACACAGGCCCGTAAATGCCACGGACATAGAAGCAAAATGAGCAAAGCTCTTCATTATGCAATTTTCTAAGCCACGTTCAATTATTCTTCCTTCCTATTGGGTTCAAATATTCGTCACATAACTTTCTTCTGAAACACCCTATAGTTTATCTTCTTTCCTTAAGGCGAGAAACCACGTTTCATGACCACATAAAAGAAGTAAAATTACAGATTTGAGTATTTTAATTTCTAGGGTTTTAGGTAGCAGAAGGAGAGATAATAATACACAATTCTGCATGTAATAACGCACACTATGATTAAAATAATTTCTAATAAAACCAACAGCTGACGCAGTCCCTTTCAGCTATTAAAAGAATATAAATTCACAGATAAACTCTGCTAGTAACAGGTAGTAAAAAAAGTTCAAACCGCAGAAAACGTATCAAAACACGCAAAGACAGTGTGGTTAAATCATAACAGCAGACGCTGCGGTACTTACAGTGAAGTTCTGCACCCGGAACACACAGCACTTACCTGCAAACAGAAAGAAATCGTCTTAAACAACCTGTTTAATTCATGTCTAAATGAGCAAGAGTACACAATCCTATCACTCCGCAGACCATCTTCGGAAAGTAACTTTGTCTAGCAAGTTATCTGTCGCATGTCCAGCTTCCAGTACAAATAACTGCGCAATCGACGCAATCCACGACAGTTAGTACCTTTAGATACACGCGCAGGCTGAAGAATCCAATCATTAACACCTCTAGGAACATTCGAAAGCTGAAAATCCAATAATTAACACACAGAGAAACATTCGAAAGCTGACGAAACCGATCATTCACACCTACAGGAACATTCTAAAGCTGAAAAATCCAATCTTTAACACCTACAGGAACATTCGAAAGCTGAAAAATTCAATCACTAACACCTACAGGAACACTCGAAAGCTGAAAAATCCTATCATTAACACCTATAGGAACATTCGAAAGCTGAAGAACCCATTCATTACACGTCTAGGAACATTCGACGGCTAAATAATCCAGTCATTAGCACCGCTAGGAACATTCGAAAGGTGAAGAATCCAATCATTAACACCTCTAGAAACATTCAACAGCTGAACAATTTAAGCTCACACTTCTCATACGGTGCACCTGTTAACAGAGTCACAATTTGTAACACTATCCAGCCTTCACTGCACAGCAACTCGTCCATAGCGCAACCAGATCACTACGCAAAACAATGAGGTACAACGGATTGCAACAGGCAAAAGGCTGGACGAGAGGGGATCCGCAGAAGTTAACACAAAAGGGAAATATAATTCTAAGGACGACACCAGACTACGCTAGAGGCAAACTGTGCCTCAGATACTAAGGTGATACAAACGAAGATGCATCAGCACAGGCATGTACGTTAAGAAAGTCAGTAATAATAGAAGCAGAACAAATAATTGACACACTGCGAGATTTGACACGTTAAAAGATTCAGATCTTCTGGGTCTTTACGCCTTACTGACAAACAAATACATACCGACGTTTCGAAAACGTTACGATCCTTCCAAACACAGGAAAATATTCATCAGCTGACACAGCGTAACAACAAAACAAACGTGAATCTTCAATCTGCGCAATAACTAGGACACAACGACTGTACATTACAAGGCAAAACACTGACACAGAAACATGGACAGTCTTAATGCAGTGACGAGTTACGCCACGAGAAAGGCGGACTGGTAATGCTATCGTCGATTACTGCTAGTGAAAGACACAATGAAATATGAAGAATTAAACATAAATTCAGGGTGATAAAGAAAAGTAATTGATTGAATTGCATATCCCAGTAAGCAATGTGAATGCCACATGATTACAATGAAGAAGTTTCAATGCTTTTAACGTGTGTGGTAGGCAAATTTATCCTGACGCTGGCATGAATACAGGCATTAGTAGACATTCATGATGACTTCATGTAGGTCGAAACGCATAGGCCTGTGCCAATAAACCTTTGTTGATAAATGTGCAATAAAAGCTAATTGCTTTGACAAATTGTATTTGTTCACGAATCCAAACAGGAAATTTAGCACAAGCATAAAATCAATGGAGTACCTGTGGAGTAGCGGTGTTTTCTAACTCTGTTCTCCAGTTTTGTTTTGATGTACATTCAATGCAGATAAAATCTGTCATAAATATTTTTTTGCGATAATCCGTTATAAATTAAGTTCTCAGTCCACAGATTTCAAATATTCAGTAACAAATTATTTCCCTTGTATTTACTTTGCCTGTCAAAAATTATTTCAAATAAAAATCGCAGCTCTTAATAATTACACCTTACATCACACACCAATATTTGTATCACAGTTATTGTCCTTGGTGCATCTCAAGTCGCTGTTCAGAACCAGTAGGATGCAATCACTAAAACGCAAAGCAATCCCTGTACAGGACTGGGCAGGCCCTGAGTGCTCCAGGAGGTTGAGACGCTCACGTTTTCAGCCCTACGCACAGGCCGCCTTTACCTGACTCACTTCTGTTAGGGTTGAGTCGACCCCACAGACCTAGGACGGCCGGAAGGATTATGTCAATGGAAAATTCCAATGATACCATCGGTAAGCGAACCTGCGACCTTCCGGCTTGTACCGCAGTGCCTGAACCAACCGCGCCACCGCGTACCCAGGACGAAATCTTTACACAAACTCTCATCTCCAGCTGCTAAAAACGTCGTGTTTGCATTGCGAACTGGTTAAATCGTAGAGTCAGAATAAGAAATTACTGCACAGCCGTAAACACAGATATGCACTCTGACTCCGTAAGAAACAGTCCATGCTCCAAATTTCACATGCTGCTCGTTTTGGTTTCAGTCGTTTGTGAACACAGGGAAGTCAGTGTATGTGTACTAGCAGCAGGTTTATGAACGCTCATGCATGTAGTCGCATAAAAAGCAAATATGTTAAGTCCATCATATTGTCTGCCGCAAGCCCCATGTTCATGCACAGCTTGCTTGTGCGGCTAGTTCAAACACATCCAAAGATGAGTGGCCGTCATTTAAAACTCATATTTAGGTATAACTTATAATATTTTGCTATACCTTCATATCGATATACTCTGCACATAGTGCACGAAAACATGACCAATTTAGCATACCAAATAACGTGTAAGTAGAAAACATTACATACTTTTTGTTTTAGTTTTGACTTTGTATAGAAGTGTTTTTCGTAGAGATGTTCCAAGCGACTGAATCTCTAACAGTCTTCAACATACATGAAGTGTACAGTATTATCAGGAGGGGTTTTAACAGGAATGGCGAAACATATTTCACATATCCATTCATCGTTCCAAAATAAAATTTTATCAAAAATATTAGGAACAGTCACAATATATCAAAGAGTCCAATACTTTCAGCGTTACCTACTGCGTAAAGGAAACTTTAGTCTATCTCAAAAATAAAACTGTGAAAGCGACATAAGGCTTAAACAATACCTAGGGTCCCTCACATGCACCAAGTGGGTTTCCACTGTCTTAATAAGAATAACAGGGTTGTTCTTTTATAGAACGCACAAAAGAACAAAAACAGCGAAATTAAGGTAACAACGACGGTTCAGAACGGCAATAGCTAACACAAGCAGAAGCAAAACTGAGACTGTGGGGGGAGCAGGGTCAGTGTTGTGGATGTCGGGAGTTCTGGGCAGCCATCAACCGTAACGTGAACTGACTTAATCATATCGTCAGATCAAGCGATTTAAAACATCGTCCCATGAAAAGCGATGCTTTGCCTTGTCCTGTCAGTCGTTGCACCACTCCCTTGAAACCACGTATTTCTCACTCTTTGCAGCTCCGTAGCCACAGACGTTTACAGCATGGTGTAATATCACGTATTTTCGTTTCTCAATATTGCGACAATTCTTGGCCAGCACGTTCTCCGGACTTGACAGCCCCACGCTGTTGCTTGTACGGATATCTCAAGCATAAAGTATATGCCATACGGCCCCACTGCAGCCAACAGCTGCACGAATAATTGCAAAAATTAATGGTGCTTTATAGCGGTTTTATTACGGCTAGATATGCGGAAGTACATACAGTGATTACGGTAGTGTATGGAATGATGCCACACTGCGATCATCTTGCTAGGCATTCCACAAAATTGTTTAACTTCACTTGCCGTCCTGTCTCTCAGAGTGGACCATGGAAACCATCACACACTCGCGCCCCACCGTGTGTCGGGTTACCTAAATTAGTAACCAGAAACCATTTGGCCTGGATGACGGGGTTCCACTCCCGGCAGAGTCACGGATTTCCCTCTTCGCCACGGCCATCCGGCTCCGGGGTCCACCGAGCGTCCTACCCAGTGGATATCGGCGACTCTTCCTTTGAGGTACAATATCAAAAGCGTGAAGCCGACAGCTCTCCGCAACAGAGTGCATACGTTATGAATGAATGACCCATATACCTTCATGTCTTCGTGGCATAATGTTTAAAAAACCATGCCCAATTTATCTTGTCCTACCTTACTTATTACGTCCTAGCAGATGTTTATTACTTTATGGAATAAGATTAAACATTTATGGGGCTGCATGACAAGAAAATTGGACATAGAATAAGCTCAACTTCAACCATCTAACAAATAACATTTAAAAATGCGCCTTCTGAAAGACGAGTTCTAGAAGTAACGCATAATGAAACAGAGTAATCTGACGTGCAAATATAAGTACGTGCATCTCCAGCACCTACTAGCTGTTACATACTACTGGCTTCATACAACCCGTCAAAATGAAATCAAGTCTCCTGGCGTACGCGAAACGAGATTCAAGCACATTACTTAACAGGATTTGTAAAGAATTCATGGGTCCATTAGGAAGCATAATTTCCTGTCGCTTTGCAACACATCCCTCTGTTAATCTCACATGACGGTTCGTCAATGGGGTTTCGGGTGCATATAATGAGATATGGAATCTCCTTTCTTAATTATTATTTAAAGCACGCCTTTCACAATGATTTACAGTCAGTTACGGAGTTCGCGGTAGCTAAAGCGAATAACAGTCGGCAGACTTTGCAATGTGAAGCCATGCGTAATTCCACGAATGAAAATGTATTAAATCCTATAAATCACAGTACGAGACATTGATTGTCTGGCGGCAAAGAAATTCTTGAATTAAGATGCATGCCTTTTATAATCCTGAAGATAGAGGCAGCACGTTCCTCCAAAACGTCAGTAACTATGTACTAATCTACATGTAGTCACATCCCACAAGGCTTTAAATATTCATCAGCACCGCTGTGAGAACCTGACTGTTGAATAACATACAAGTGCTACTGTTGATAGCTTCCCATGGAATATGAATGGTCCTGAAACTGTCAGTGTCTATGAAAAGGCCTTTTGGCTAACACTGCTTTCGGGCCTACATTCACACGAAGAGTATTTCTAAGAGTCAAAAGCATTATTACAAGGAAACAACAACTTTATTCTATAGCATAAAATCTCAAAACAGGGTAAGACATCAGATTTTCCTTTAGGTCTGTTCTAGGTAGCCTGTATGTTCATACATGCTGGAGGTGCGACACTCACTTGAACTTGCAAGTCGTGTAGAGTCTCTACAATACCTCCGTCTAAGCCTTTTTCAGCCAGGAGCAGAGGGAGAGTGTAGCTCCGCCTCCACTCCTCCTACCCATATTTTACTGTAAAGAGGATTCTTGCACGACCGAAAGACGGTTCTGACTTCCACGCCAATTCCCGTAACTGTCGAGAATCGCTCCCTGACCGTACAACCAGCACCCAGTCACTTCACTCACTGAAGTGTCTCGAGCCCCCAGTTGATATTACGACGCCCTGAAAGTCTCACTTGACTGTTACCGCCACTCTGGGCCTAAGCACGAGGAGGCGTGGAGCTTTTATTGTAATGGACACACGTCAAGATGTGGAGGGTTTCAATGCATAATGAAAGTTGCCATCACTGGGCTGATGTGGCGTAGTTATATAGCGATCCTGTACCAAATAGAGATGTGATTGAGCGTTGAATGATGCAGCATTAACCGACGTTCGGGGAACCGTAAAAACTGGTAATGTCTTACTGTGGGTGTGGCCTATGTCAAAGTATTAACCTTTAGTCTTCCTGTAGGGACTGACGAAAACTTGATTCAGGATAGTCAATGTCCAGGCTGAATTTACAACCCATCATACCTCGGATACAAGCCAGAAGCGCTATCGCTTTTTCCAACCTGATCTGGGGTTCCATATATTAGGCCCACTTCGCTTGTTGAACGCTGGGCAAGAAGGCGTTGAACCTTTCAGATTCGTATTTGAAAATGTGCCAAGTGCGTACACGGATATTCGGCATTCGTTAACAACTGAGAAACTTCGCCTGCAACAGCAACTCCATCCACCTTCCTGCTAAAGATGTACCACGGTTAACAATTTTCCTTTACGCTGACTTTAGGTCACATTTCTTCATGATGTCACAAAATGTAAATGCTTGCAGCTTTAAGCAAATTTCTTATTCCACATCTCGAGCACATTCTCGAAGAAACTTCAGATGTTACACTCGCTAGGGAAGCAGATTATAACAGCACTGTGCTCCTCTGAGTAAGTACAAGTAATGCCTTCGTGAAGAATGTGTTTCACCTACCGCTTTCAGCAAAACAGTGGCGACGAAAAGGCATCCCTAAGGAGCGTCTTTTGAGTCGCTGTTGCTTGTTTTGCCATCGGAGGTAGGAAAGGCAGGCATAATTCACATGGAGTACAATCATATGCAAAATTATTTCTTAGCCCTTTTGCATGCTCACTGGCGTTAAGAAGCATTACTTACGGACATAATAAAGCTATTCTAGTAAAGTTACTTACACAACGACGTCAGACTGTACAATCCGAAACAATCTCCTGAGTTAAAAATTTACCACTTTGATAAATGTTGAGAACATAACATACATACTTGAATCACACATATATCTTATGTTACACACGCACCATTGTGCGAGTTGTTTCCTTGAGAACTACGATAAAGTTCAGTTCGGACTTTATAAAGCTAGGAGTTGTGGTTAGTGCATGTACCGCCATGTCCATCACTCGAATTTCCCCGGAGTTTCCCGCACAGTGTATTTAGCCTATGAGTTCCGCATGATTCTTGCAACACACAGCCTTTATTTTGCTAAACAGTTTACCTTCCCAATCTAAGCACACTGCATTTTCTGTGGCATATATAACGAGTTTTCATAGGTGTGCATGTAGATCACCTTCCGTAATCTCAGTCATATTTTAATTGGTATGCGCCAAAACTGAATTTATCAATCAACACACAACGTTAAACATAAGAAAAAAAATAGTTTCTCACTCTTTGAACGTATCTCAAAGCCCATAAGCTACGAACGTATGTAAAGTAGCAAAGAGACCATTTGGATAGCGGAGGAATGGCACTGGAGTACACCCTTTTTAACAGGATACTAGGCAGAGTTTCTAAGCCTAACTAATGAAAAATTTAAATGCCCGATATAATAAACCCAGCATGTACTGAAGGTTTTGGTGTATCACACGCAAGGAAACCGCACTGGTTGATTTCGTCTGCCAACCAGAAAGCGATTCTAAAATCGCGAATTCGTATTCTTGACACAAACTAGAATTTACCTAAACGTCACTTGGGTATTGGCTCATCTGAATTCACAAGAAGAATACACTGTCACAGTGCCTACATGGAGGGCCTGTCACAGAGCCATGCGCATGGCTGTTTACTTTGACGAGACGCACTCAGCGATGGCAGGCTATAACACTGACTGGCAGACGCTGCAGCCAGGAGCACATCTGTGACTGTCTCTGTAATCCCTTCTTTTGTTTTCCACAAGTTATGGGGAAGGGCTTGGACTTCTTTGAATGGCATAAGTTATAAAGCATTAGTGGTTTACAGTTTCGTAATAAAACGAGAGACATAGTATAGGACGTTGAGACATAACCCCCATATTAAGTGCTAAATTCCTCGCTGTTAATTATTTAGACATCTCAAATTCGATGTTTTCAAGATCTTCTGGTTTATGATACTGTAAAGACTGGTGCGAGGTTATCGACGTTTTGGAGGAACCTGCTGCCTCCATCCTCAAGTCTAAAGCATTTCTATCTTCATGATGCAGGCTTCGAGTTCCTCCAAGGTATCTCTAACCACTACACAAAAAATATTGTCCAAGTGCTCATAAATGGTCACGAAACTGGATAGCGCTGTCCCTTATAACATTCTGCAAGAAACTTTTGCAAAAATAACCCTAGTCCATGTTACGTTACTCTTTGACCACCTCAAATATTTTGACACTCATGACTGATTCTTAGATTATTTAAAGCCCATACTCCTACTGCAGATTGGGTAGCGCTTGTTTATGGCGAAGGGTAGTCGATGGGGGTCAGTAGGCAAAGATTTCGGAAAAGAAGGTCGTGTACTGGTTCGAGTAATTACGCCGCTCCTCCACTGGAAGCACTGAGAAAACCATGAAAAATGTCGGCTAGTGGTGACGACAACCTGGCTGAGACTTACCACATATCTTCCAAATACGTTAGAAGTCTGTAGTGTTTTCCTCACACAGCCCGCACGGTTCACAATGGTGCAGTAGACTACACATCTCAATATTTTGGGCGAAATAACCTCGGCGCTTGGTTCATCCATAAACTTACAACACACTAAAAGAAGTTACCCACAATTTAACTCCCCCCCCCTGGGCCGCCCCCCCCCCCCCCCACCGCCGACACACACACAAATTCTTCTTCCGCAAGGAATGGAAACATGGAAGTGCTTTCTCTTTCAGTTTTAAATAAGAAACGCGCAAGGACTACCACAGAAGCTAATGAAATAAATAGTCATTTACTTCCCTTTCTTCTTGCGTTTCTCCTTTGTTCGTTTCCAACTTACGTATTTTCCTTTTCCTTCTGTATCCAAATATCATATTTATCGCTTCAGTTTCCATGCTTTGCATCCGGTTCACCGCCAGGCGACCTATGCGGTACAGCACCACAATGCAGTCACACACAAATACCTCGACCGGGATTAGAACCCGGTAACTCAGTGCTTCAGCAATCAAAGAGCGCAGACCGAGCAGCCAACGGGATTGGTATCAATGAAACAACTTTACAGTTTCATTTCAACTTTATCCACTGTTCGCAACAGAAGGCATAAAATTCTAGTTACTACATTTCAGCGATTGGTCCTGTTTCCGCACTTTCTTCATCAGTCCTATAGACCTCGAGACAAAAAAAAGCCTCGTATAAGAAAGACTACAAATAATTCACTTGCATTGGTGTGTTCTCTGGAGACGAACACATGCAGGCACCGAAAATTAGTTAAGGTCGATATTTTTATATTGTACATAACATGAAATGGATACAATTGTGTGACGACAACACACAGATGTCATCAAATCTTAGAATGATCAAAAGAATGCACGTTTATCTCAACAATAACGGAGCCGAGTAGTCTGTCGGGTTATTTGTCACTACACTGAGTAGTACCATAATAAGCAGACATTTGGATTATACATCAGAATAATAACCGATGCAATTCGTGTTATCTTTGTAATAAATGTGTAGTTAGACTGACGTCTATTGTTGTCAGAGAGCCCTCAACTTGCAGCGGCGAGTAAAACAGAGAATTTATCAGTCACGCCAACACAATGATGACGAGCGTCGGAAAGCGAACTTCTGAAGCACACTGGCAGTCAGCTCGACATTATACGACCTGCAGTACGCAAACCGCAAATGTCCGGAATGGAAACAAATCGGGCAGCACTTTAATGAAGTGCGCACCAAACACTTCTCAGTGACAAACAACACAAGCAACAAAGAGTATCGACTTTCACATGACAAAACTAACATCATTTTCGGATACAATACACTGCGCGCGCGTGTGTGTGTGTGTACCATTACCTTGAAGGCGGTTGGAAGGATCGATACACGCGTATATTCTTTTATTCCCGCTTCTTTCGTCAAGCGAACCGTATCATGCTACAAATAGGATTATCGATGTAGTTTACTTGTTGTAACATAATATATAGGAAGAAACGTTCACTTTGTGACAAGGCAAAACCACCACTCAGACGCCTGTAATATACTTTACGAAGCTTCTGAATCGCGCTATATGACGGAGTGAACGTCCTGTCTCCAGCATTACTAGAAACAGGCATACGAGCAGTGACAGATCGTAGGACTTTCTTCTGGTAAGGCTGCGCCTAGGACTATTATATGATTAATGGAAAAGACCTAATAGAGTGTCTGTTTCAGCAAAGCCACTCTACCACTTATGTTTAGTGTATATAACAGGTTAATATTTTCTCACTTCAGTCTGTATCTGATTGATGATGACTGAGGAATAAATAAATCAGACGATGCACGACCTAAATCCTTACCCTCAGTCTTCTCGGCTTGAGTTAACTGCGAAAAATCGATGCCCTGTAAATACTTCACACTGTTCTTTTTTTATGTTTACCATAAAATTGTAACGACTAAATGGAAAATATTCACAATACGGCTGTGCTGAGGCCAGCGCGTAACGTCTGAGCAGGGCAGAGCCCGCTCTGTTCTATGCGGCTCTCACAGCCCGCCGCGAGTATTTGAATGTAAACTAATTTCATTCATATTCTTTTAAATAATATATGTATTTCCTAACGAAAACTTTTATTAAGATATTTAGTTTAAATTTTCTCAAAATGTCTGGGAGGGCTGCATCCCTGCAGCCTTTATAGACGTGCCACTCCTTCCTAAGAGTAAATTCTCCTCATCCATAAAGTAACAAAATAAGCAATGTACTATAATGTAAACTTCTGGTGGTTTCGCTTAGCTATTGTTGCTATAAAAAATGCGCTCCCTTTGTATTGTTCACGTACATGTTACCGCCAACAGTATAATAAATATCGAAAGCGACGTCACGGAAGATCAACAGTGAGTTTTATTTCTTGTTGCGGTACCAATGTTGCTGCAAACAATAACACCCTTAGGCGGTCGTGTAAAGCGAATGATATTTGTGTCCGATTTTAACAAAACTTGGTTTCTCTCGACAAATTTTCATACAAGTCCTCAATAACAAATTTCACCTAAATCCATCCAGTGGCAGCCGCGCTGATACACGCGGAGAGACAGACGGACGGACAAAAGGAAGCAAATAGGTGCTTTCCGCGACTATGAGAAGGGGTCTTAACACAACTGAAAGTAGGAAGGTCAAGGTCATCACGAATGTGACGCCACGTAATTTGGCATACAGGTACCACCGTTTCGGAGAAACTTGGTGCCTCCAGCTACAGGATATGTAAGAATCTCCTGTACCGTCAAATGGATGTACCATATTCCTCCGCAAAGTTGACAGCCGTCTACCGAAGTTCTTAGCGTCATAACACAAGAGAAGATATATTCATTTTCAATGCCGTTAGAATGTCACACCTCACGAACGAAATTACAACCAAACAAGCTTCCGTCTGTTATAGAGACCAACACTCACACAACCACGAAATGCATATCCGTATTCGGAAGGTACCTAGTTAGAATTCAGGCTTGGCTACGACATGTCCTGATTTTTCTCAGTCTTTTAAGGAAAGTACCGCGAAGATAAGCTTACATTCAAATACACAATGAACCCCTCATTTCTAACCTCTATCTTCTCAAAATTCACTAGCGTTCTGTCATGCCATTCGGGGGTATATATCATCTGCAACGCACACAGCGTTGACACATAGCCGAAGAGGGAGTCAGTTTCATTCCTTGACGTAATTCAACCAATCACGAAGTGCCTTTCTTCTGTCAAGCCATTATTCGTGTTCAGGTATGACTTCTCGACGACATATTAAGCCGCCTACGCCACTCCATTACGCTTAACGCCACAAGATACTTGTTGCAGCAAAGGTAGAACCTACTATGGCAGTTACACAGCTTGTCACGTGAAGACAAATAAGCAAACGGAATTAATATTTATTAAATAATCTGACGATTCAACCCCCACAATATTCTGCAACGTAAAGGACTAAGGGTGTAATTTCTCTGCTCACTGAAATACACAGCGATGCTATGGAATAACTTTTTAAGTTGCGGAACCCTTGTCTGTCCAGAGGTAAAGGTGAGATAACGTAGCTGTAACACAGTGAAACATGCCAATAACGGAACTGCAAGGAACCGACATATCTTCCGCTGCAGGAAGATTCCGTTTAATACAGGTATTTGAAGTTTCGATCCTCGGAAATGGTAAAATTTATCTGCTAAAGACAGGTTTACGTTATGTCCAGCTTCCGCTTAAGACAAGTTTCACTACACACGCGTGTTTATAGAAGATAAACACTAGGTAAGTATTAATAATCAGTACTAAAACGGCACAATAATACACGTAGGTACAGTGTGTAATTATTTGTGATTTGTGGTGACAAAAGTTGGCTCGTGTAAAGGTGCTGCAGGCAATACGTTTATTACATTGTAATAAACTAGTGTGATATGAACAAGAGCAAATTCATTCTAGATCGAAAATATTGTTATAACAGCAACATATGAATAACAACTTACAGACAATTAAAAATGAAAATCAGTGTAAAACCCGTCTGTATGAAATTACGTGAAAGTGTGTTGCAAATGTGTTGACACAAACCGTTTCGTGGTAAAAAAAACAAACTATAATATTTCAATGCATAGAGACTAATGATAATTGAAGGAGACACCACCATACGAGAACGTGATGATAAACAGCAACCCCAACTGTAACTAACATACGTTACGAATTAATTTTATACAATCTGCTGCCAAGGTTTACATCGTGGAAATTATAATTGTGCTATACACGCCTACAGACCCAGACGGTTCTGAACATTTTACCCTTACACAACCTCCTACACAAATGAGAGATGCGTCTATGATACGATACGAACAAAGTAACAGGCACACGTTAGTTTCAATGGTTACCAACAGGCATTTCTTAGCCCTCTTTCGACAGTACAGGCCTATCCGTACAAAGGAAAACACCTCGTATTACCCAATATATCATTAATTCATTCATTCACGCATTCATTCCGTGGTCTGTCTTACGACAGGTCCACAGCCTCTTCCAAAGCGAGTTCTCAACAGAGTACGATCCAGCGCTGCCTCTTTCAGTTTCCAGCTACGCAATATAATTCAAACTCAAATAGGTTAATGAGGACACTCAGGTTTGTCATCAGAGACTTGTGCAGGCCTTCACAAATACTTTCCACAGATCTTTGCTGACTTGGCTTGAGATTCAGTAACGACCACTAATACATGCACAGGTCGCCCCCCCCCCCCACCCCATGTAAAGCTGTTTCATAATACCAACATTCTTGTACAGCGCCAGAGTGCCCCGGGGAAAACCGTATGCGGGAGAAGGAATCGATAGTTTTTATGACAGCACCAAGTGGGAGGAATTCATTGTTTACCTCCGATGATGGAATGCCGTGAATCTAGTGTACCTTGATGAGCAGACCTTCAGCGTACAATGCATTCACAAGGTTTCATTTTTCCGGGAAGGGGATGGGGGGAAGGAGCACAAACTATGACTGCGCCTACACACAATGTCTCTAACTCGAAACATACGTCCTGTAGTCATTATAGAAGGTAATTTAAGCAAAAGTCGCGGGTTGTGATGAACCTTCGGGTTCCACAAAATTCAGGGAATTTCTTGACTAAGTACGGAATGATTAGCTTTTCAAATATGACTGTTCCATACAGTCAAATCATACGCTATGCAGATTTCTAAAATGTACTCAAATCGCTTGGTACGCACATCACGTGCCCATTAAACATGCCTGTTACTAATGCAGAATTGTTAACAACAACAACAACAACAACAACAACAACAACTGTTGTGTAAAAACTTGGTAAAGAAATATAACCAAAGACTGACCTACTAGGTTGGCCGAGTACAGGGAATAATGCTGTCTTACTAACCCTTTGCGGCATTAAGAAACAGAGAAATCGGGAACAGGCACTGCATTCAGGCTGAAGACTTCTAAGTTAGTGTCGTACGTGGATGTTACCAAGGCCTGATCAATCCTCAGTAGGCTGGGGGATCAGGGAACAGCCGAATTAACGTACGTTTTGGTCTTAAGTCAGCGGATGCCTCCATTAACAGAAGTAATGGCTTCGACAAGGACCGTGGCATTTTGAGTTGTATAATACGGAAAAGTAATTTGGTGGCCTAAACAATTGGGGTTTCAGCTTGATGAATTTAAGTGGCAGGAGAGCAGAAATTTTGGGCAAAAGTTGCTACATGTAACAAAAATTTTAAAACCGAGGTCCAGCCTCATAGAAAGCGATCTGTCTCAAATTGTTACGGCAGGCGCTACCGTGTTACAGGAATCAAAGGCCCCTTCGGAGCAAGAGAAGTCCCTAAAATGCTGAGAATGGTACGCCTTTGAAGGCACCGAAATCAATCCACTGTCTAATTTTCACGCATGTCAATTATATCAATTTATAAATAATAAGACCAATAACTATAAGTGTTTAAAATTAGCATTCACACCACCTGCATGTGCTCCGCCGCAGAGCCGATACAAGACACAACATGATGCAACAAACGGATCAAACAAGGAAACAGAAATGTATAAAACGCGAAACGCACTGCCAACCACAAAAACCTCAAGATATAATATCCTAGTCGACAGGCTATAAGAATCGATGAAGTTCAAACCAATCCGTTCAGTTTCAAAACACTTTAAGTCCCTATGAGATCTGAGGTTCCCATGACAGTTTTATTGAGGATGCGGGTCCTCTGACATATGACGCCGTGTCGATAGGTTACTGTCTCCGGACGTTTCGAACGAACGTAGTATCTTCACCTTCAATGGTTGAGGGGAAACACTAACCCAGCGACAAAATATCATATCCTAGAAGTCCTGAATCCTCAGTTCTGAATACACGACATTAGAATATAAGTTTTGCATAATTTCGAGCTGTAAACAGTGAGGAAGAAGCCTAACAATACTGCGAAACATAAAGCGTTTATTTTAATACAAATTGGAAACAGTTGTATCTTACTGTCCAATTATTAATAAACTGACTAAACAGATACGGAAGACGTCTTTAGCAGTTACCATAGGCATTAATTCCACATCATGTTTAGCCGTTTGACTAAAATCAGTCTACATTATATTTAAAAACTCAGTTCTTGCTCTCAAAGAACAGGCAGCGTCTCCATTACACAGACCAGTATGTTCACCTCATACAGGAAAATAAATAGCTATTTATTGTAAGCATCGTATCGCACAAACAAATACACTGTGCGGGCAGAAGGCACAGCTTTGAAATGTAAAGCGAGGTGGTGTATACAGAAACCACACAAATCTGCGGTTGAAGACATTTGTGACGACTTGGCAAATGTTCACCGCCACCAATTTTAACCGAACGTTTGTACCCGTACAGCAGCAGCAGCAGCAGCAGCAGCAGAAGCAGAAGCAGCAGCAGAAGCAGCAGCAGCAGCAGAAGCAGCAGCAGCAGCAGCAGTAGTAGTAGTAGCAGCAGCAGCAGCAACACTATCGTTTACGACCCCAGTTAAACTGCGTGTATGTCATACGACGCGAGTCATATTCCACAAGAACAAGTCCTCAAGTCATAGCAAACCAGCAACGAGGATAATCTGTACAGTCAGGTAATTTTAGCGGCATTTCGAGATTTCGTCCTACCGGAGATCTCGCTATTCGCTGCCACAGAGAGCGGACAGATTGCTTCCGAAAAGAGTGTACACTACCTTGGCGCTCAGCTTATAAATCTTTCGAGCTTTTCTAGAATGGATTTGCCGACGGCGACATCATTGTCCCGTCCCTTCTCCCCACCCCCCTCTTTCACCACAGCATAAGCTTCAAATCGCTAAACTAAAGAGAAGGAAAACCAGCTTTTGCTTGTTTAGGTGGAAATCTGAAGCCTGATATGATCCCTGGAGGCCTGACCCCACTCACTCCCGTATTGTATTCGCCGTAACGTTACGAGCTTGCTTCCTTGATTGCTTCTTCCTCTCACTCCGTACCACTTTTGTTATTGCATTTTCGACCAGGAAAGAAAACAGACTGGCATTATCTTCAGAAAAGAAAAATTCTGAAAGTTTATACGTTTGCTTATACTAGAAATATATCTGGATAAGGTACGTATCAGCTCAGGGTTTGCACTTTGTTCTCAAGGTCCGATGTGTGTGATTGTCATAAAAATATTTAGGCCAACCTCTGGTGACGCTATACTGCTCCCAATCCTTTGCTGCAACAATCGTAAGTTTAAAATAGAAAACTTAATGTAGTTTCTTGAGTTATTTCTGTTCCGGTTGGTATCAGCAGGAGACAGAATGCTTAATTTGGGGAAAAATAATAACATAAAACTGTCCCTTGACTTTGGTAATGTCCCTTTCCTTCGCGCGCGCGCGCGCGTGTGTGTGTGTGTCTTTATTAACATCACTTCTATAGAGCCTTAGCTTAGTTGTCGCGCTCACATCAATTTACAAGACAGCAGTAAGAAACACACAAAATTTAACTGAAATGCCATCACATATACGAACAAGGCAATTAAGTTACAGGACTGAATCAGGGACGTATAAGATACGCTCGTGGTGGCTAACCACTGTCTGTGGATTAGTACACGCACCCTTACACGAAAACCCAGATCTAGTGAAAACACGGCATCGTAAAATTCACATTACAAAATTTTAATTCTAGAATCGTTCATATCTCAAGCATAGATTCAGTATAGATTAGATTGACAAAGCCCCACAGCAACACAGATCATCACCTTAACAGCGGCACACAGTTTCTGACTTTACACATTCGTTTAAACATCTTCGCCAGTCCATAAACATTCCCTTAATCGAACCCAAAAGTCATTTTATCTCAGCTGTCACAGCTACCTCAATATCTCGACGTCATTTGAAGTTAGACCCGCTCAAGATGACTCTTTATTTTGGAAAAAAGAAACACATACGAGGGAAGATCAGGCGACCAAAGTGCCGTTTCAAAACTGATATTCGTGTTCTAGGCAAAAAAAGTCGTTTTGCTGGAAATGATGTGTGTTAAGACGCAGCGTCATGATAGAAAATCGGCCTCTACAGCAAAAAATTTGCTATTTTTTATAAGACAGCGCTTACGTCAGTGTCCCTGATCATATGCCTTAAATGCTTGGTTGAAGATTATGGAGCAACACATTTGTCATGGATAATTGCTTCGACATAAAACAACACAAATCCACATAACGATTAATTGATATTCACGCCATTTTCCATCTCGGAAGCTGTCGGCAATCCGTTGGAGAGTGATAACGTACGTTTCTGGTACAAAAATAAGTAACCACGATTCATCACCAGTCATTGTTTTTCCCCCTAAGTCCGGATTCTTTCAACGAAATCTCTGACAGTGCTGACAGCACTACACTAAATACACAAAATTCTGCACTTATAAAACTAGTACTACAAACAAGAAACAAACTTAATCCTGAAGGTTTCTTGCCACAACACTTCAGATTAATGTAGCCACGTGATCCTACATGCATCAAGTCAGCGGTGTTGCCAGTTGCTACACCAACACACCGTCTGATTATTAAATTGTCACACCCCGAAATTCCATGCTTTGCCTCTACCAAATATTTTGCCTTTAAAAATGGTAGCAGTTTCTGAATAATGAGTAATGCAGCAAAACAGTACCTTTATACTTTGTGTGAAAACAGCACAAAAGCTTAAGTCGGTATAACTTACAGAAGAGTTAACTATTTAAAAATAACTTTTAATAAGATTTTTGATGGGGGAGATTCTCTACGGCGTATAATAGTGCCACAATCCGATTATTGGATTTGTACTTATACAGAGAGAGCGAGAGAGAAAGAGGAGCCTACACCCTTGGACACTATAAGCACGGGCAGGAATTTGCCAAGTTGATCGGATAAGTGAAGTGGTTTGCCTCTTAGTCGCACCCCAACTTCCTCACTGATTACAAGCTCTGTAGCAATAACGAATGACATCCGAGAGGAAAAAATATTGTCTAGTCTGTTTACTTCAAGTCAGATGTACTGCTACGTTTGTCATCAGCTTTGTGTGAAAACTTTAAATGCCGCTGCCGCTGGGTTTGAACATTACAACACGCAGCAGGGGGCCCATCTGCTATAACCTACTGCACTGCCTGCCGACATACACCGTACCTAGTCACAGGGTAGGTGCTGCGACGCGTGCAATTCCAGCATTATACACATCGCACATCCTGGACCATGAAACACGCTGTTGTCACGTTTTAAACATTTTGAAATCGAGGTGTATCTCGAATTTCATAGCGTCTAAGAATCGATGTCCAAATTTTATGTTGTACCTTTTACTGTAGGGCAACGGAATAAAGAAAGATATCTACGTCCACAACAATAGTCACAGGACAGTATGCAAAGACAGTGTTGCACAGAATTCCGAATGTAGGCCATTACCTATGTACGAATGCATCTGTTCCTTAAAATGTTGTTGCATGTCACAATGTAAAAATTGTAGAAAAGGGAATGCCGTTCCTGTCCACGCTGTGGAAACATACAACGCAACTAACGGTATAGTTCCACTCATTCCTAACCTTGCCATTCGATAGTGGTGAGTGGTTAACTTCACGATTCAGCCACTTTGTTTTTTACTTTTGTCAACTGTTGTGTTAAATATAACGAGGTAAATAAACTGCTGTCAGCACAACTAGTACCCTAAGTGTTTTACCTTTAATTTCGCAACATGTTTCGACTTCAGAGGGTCATGTTGAGGCCAGTAGTATAAATAGGTAAGAGGGATTCTGAACAATGTTTGAAATAAAATTTAAAGACAGTAAAAGTGTGCATATTTTATGTTGCGTATGACAAGCAAGTTCTGAGATATTCAGTTAAAACTGACGGGAACACACCCAAGTAACTTTCAGTTTCGACCACCTATACCAAATTTCAAATAAATCCCTTCCAGTAGTTCCGACTAGGAAATATGTGGTTCAAGACAGATACGATCGCCTGTTACCCATTCGCTTAATGTTACAGTATGTAAATAACCCTTAAAAAGAAGTGCTTAACTGCTACCAGTTAAGTTCCACCATTCACAATGTGCCTTCCTTCTGGCTGAAATATCCGCTGCATGATGCTCTGTAAATGTACTGCACAAAACAACTCAACAGAATGATAGCATTCACTTCTCATCACAGAACAATTTCGCCCACAAATTGGCAACATGACGGAAAGTAAAAAAAAAATCTCGAAAGGGGATACAAGACAAAAAACAAAAGAAAAACGTAATCTGTAAAGCAGAGATGACAATAACATGTACAGTCTAAAGGCAAAGAAAATCGAAACAAATTAACATTTCTCAAAACGCTACCTAGAGCTTCATGCATACGTTTTCATTTGGAAAGAAATCTGAAATACTTGTACTTTCCAATCATAGTGGTCGGTATCACGGATTTGCTACAGAATAAAGCACATCATTTGCTGCAGGCAGCTTACTGAGGCCCACAAATTGTACCCACATTTCGTGCTGAATAAATACATTTTGAATTATGACACACTTTTTATTTCCCCCAGTGTAATTTCCTCTGCTGTTTCGTAGATGAACTATGCGGACAGACGGACGGACAGACACGAGCTACACATTTAGATCATTTCGCGTAGTCAGTTAAATAACGCATAAACATTAATAATCAAACAGCGCAGCGACCATCCAGAACGCAACACCTCACATTTACGTCGCTCATCAAAGAATCAATCAGATCATGCCGGTTTGCACAATGTATAATGTCCACAATGCTGCTAAATGTGCACACTCGATTAATTTTAATGAACACTCATGGAACATAAAGCGTTAAACAAGTGACACGCATTTTGTTTCTGGATATTTATTACTTTCACCCCAAGTGGACAAACACAAAATAAATATGCTTAGGTTGTTCAGTGCTGCCATGTGTACAAACGGCTGTAGATTCTTTTGCTATAGGACTGGCCACACTAGGACGACTACCCACAGTACTGAAAACACATACATGCTGTTAATCCGGCTAATATCCCCGGATATTTTGTACATCAGATTACGGAGCTGACAGACGTGCCGTATTGTTGCCCGCGTGACGGAGCGTAGCATTACGATCTCACCGAGTTAATTTTGAATAAACGTTCATTACGCATGCGTGACCGACGTAAAACACAAAATCAACATTTAATACTACAAAATATAAAGCAGCGTGACAAATGACCGAATTGTTAACAGAATGTGAACATCAGTTCGCGGGCCTATACCTTTTTGATGAGAATCCTCATTAAGAACAACTGAAGTTCCGCTTCTAAGATGCAGAAAATAAAATCGATGAATGCACAGGGGTAGGTTCACATACATAGAGGGCGACAGTTATTCTATTCTGTTTCTTGTCCCTTCCTGCGGTTAAACCACTGCTTCCTCTCCACACCTGCTAAAGATAATTCGTCACTACTGATAATAATCGCACCGCCTACACGTGTTTTGTAATAAGATTAACAGCAGAAGCTAACAAGTGGCACCCCACTCTACCTCAAGGGTTGCTTCATGCCATATTATAGACAAAGTCTAGGAAACTTTACAGTAAACGGCCTGCAGGATAAGCAGGGCACAGAATTTGGCGGAAAGGGCACAATCAGACGTGTTATTTCTACCGACACTGTTGGATTAGATTTCTCTGAGAATTTTGTAACGTCATCCAAGAAACTACAAACTTGTTAACAAATCAGCCAGCAAAACATTTCGGTGGTAGTAGACACCGGATGTCCATCGCCGCAGATGCCAATTTCATTAGCATCCCTGCACCTTGTCGTTCTTTCCAATATCCGGTTTCCTGCAGGTTCCCGTGCCAATACTCTCTATGAAATGCACCATCCAAGCCACATGCCCAGCCCATCATAACATCCTTACTTTCACTAGTCTAGATGACTTGTTAACACCCACGAACGTAGTTATCATGATGTCCTTCACAGGCGACAAGCCTTATTTAAAACTAATTGTACCCCTAGGAACAATGGGCAAGAAGAAACAATAAAATATTTAATCAACAGATATTTATTTACACATTCGAAACTTTAAAGCACTTGTCGATCTAAGACGTTATCAGGCCATCGTTGCCTACAAGCTATCGATGCCCTTCAACGACTGCAACAGCGACGCTGTCAAAAGAAGAGGCTCGGGCAACGGCAACATTGAGCTGGCCATGGGAAAAATAAAACAGACGACGATAGATATATTCCAAAACGTTTTATAGGTCGTCCTTGAAACTTACTGGCTGTCAAAACAAACAAGACGTTAATCGGAAATCGTCTTTTGCATAGTCTGAAGGAAATGGTAGGATCTGATAGGCAAAACCGAATCCTGGGTACAAAGGAGTTTTTGTAGAGCCAGTAGTAACTTACGCTGCTATGCAGTTGCTGATCTAGCTGTATGCACTGGTCGTGAAGAGTCTTTTCCAATCATGTTCTGCCACCACTGGAGGCCACGGGAAGCTAATATATTTCATATGCTTCCCCAAGCCCCCGGTGGAGCCAACATTGTCTACTTTTCGCGTTATATTTTTTTCGTTAAAAACAATTTCTATAAAGGAATTAGTGGAAATAAAGTAGATTTCTATCAACGCCGAATCATAAGCTTCCTAAAAATGTCCACCACAAAATGGTCCGTTCGGTAATTCTGTAGCTCATAATGTGGCAAACAAATGTCACCGTATTCATATAGACATATGGTGAGGAACATAAAAACATCGTTACAATAAAATTACGGCGAGGATCGAAATCTCTGGCCTCAGGAAATCAATTAGGTACTTCTGTTTCGTTACACAAAACAAATTACTTTAAAAGAAAACCTAACCGCCAAAATAATGTGCTTGTTCGTGCACATTAATTATGTTAACTTATGATGGATGAAAAGCTACAAATACAACAACGATAACGACATATTATCCAGCAAACAGAAAATAATATGTTTTAAACTACATTTGACGAGAATAAAACGTATGATAATGACAAAAACCCAAAATCCTGAATAATAAACAGGTATACTAAAAGCAATAAATAATTTGAAGAAAACTCTCAAATTCAAGTAGATGTACAACATCTTGCAACAACAGATCAATTTCGGACAACCCTTCCTACCAGTTTGTTACTAACAATTCACCTTCCCGTCTCCTGTTCAAAATTCGAAAGGAACAAAATCGTTTGAGTGGGTCCTATCATTCGCTTTGGACAACGTATAAGAAAAAATGCGTAAAGCAGTTTAGTTGGAAAAACTGAGGGGAAGAAGCCACTTGCTAAAACTAGGTGTACGCAGCACAGGTAACAATAAAATGAATCTTTAACACGTGGAACACAAGTATGTGGATGCAGCTGACCCAGGACAGTGGGCAGTGACTGGCTGCTCTAAGGCAGAAAATGAATCTACGCTGGAAACAAAAGGCGCAAAATTTTTATCTGTCACGCTAATGTGAAATTCTAAAAAGTTCTGCGCCATGAAATTATGAAGTTTGTTGGTTAACTAGTCAGCACTTTACCTGCATCCGTGAAAGAAAACTAGAAATGAGGTTCTCATGCAGATTGGTACATCACGATCTACTACAAGGCATCACAGCCCAGAAGATAACAGTTTCCAAAAAGGGACAGGCCCACTTTAAAAACTGTCATTTTGTACGTAATGTGATTACGTTCGACAAATCAGCTCGTTACTGTGAAAATGTCTGCTGTAAAGTTTTGTGACCCACTAGAAGGAGACGTATCCAGCCGCCTACAGTTCTTAGAAAAAGCGACCCTACCATGAGATAGAATATGATATAATCTTACCATCATCCTTCCCTTTGTGGTCTCTACGACCATTCTTCTTCTACAGGTAACATTTTCCTTGTCCTCTTCCCATAACCTCCCACCACCTTTAGAAACTCACTCTTGCTACTTCCATCTCTGCCACCACCCCGCACTTGTGGAAATTCCCTGCTTCTTCTTATCCTCTGCCCAAGCTAACAGTTCAGCAAAGAGATGCTTTGTTCGAAATGCCAGATCATCCCGTCTTTTCATCACGGCACACACACAATCTCAAGTTCTAAAACTAATAAAACGCCCAGCTATTAAAGCTGTTACAGGTGATCGGCTAATTAGTTTAGATTGTGGTACGCTGGTAACCACCCACCAGACTACTGCCGGGATCTAGGAGACCACAATCTAAATTTCCATCGCCGTATGTCAATCAAGTCTTAACTAATTAATTAGTTAATTAATTTCAAGCTCTAGAGTCTCTATTGAAAAGCCTGGTTAGGTGGTCAAGAAATTCACTGCCTTTAAGTGAGCTGTGTGTTCAGTACCAGTGTTCACAAAAGTCAACACTGAAACCTACGCTTATCGATTTGAACCCAGTCCAAGACTTCAGCACTCATTTATGTAAGATCCATCTACATTTATGTCTCCCAAGCAGTCATTTCACTTTAGGTTTCCAAATAAAATATTTTATGCATTTCTCATATCACCATGCAAAATACATACACTTTCCGCCTCATCCCCATTTCACCACGACGGAAATATTAGCTTTCCCAAGCCCTAGGTCCATATCTCATATTTTCTAAGACGTTTTCTCATGGCGAAGAGCTGTTAAAAACATCCCAAATTCTAAAAGCACCTACTACCCGCCTTCTGCAACTGTCTCTTCACCATATTCTCAGTTACAATGGGAAAAACTTTACCCACAAACACAGTACGTTTCAGTGAGAAAGGCCCCTTTGAAGTAGATAGCAAATGCATATCATTTTTGTGATCGGTTTACTGTAATGAAATAGTCATATAACAAGTGCAAAGGCATCGGAACTTTTCTGATCTGCGTATAGATCGGTTTCAAAATCAGTAATATGCATCAAAAGCTCTTAACACAGTACACAACCGCTAAAAGACAGAAACGAAAAACAGACTTCAAGAATTATACAAAAAAAGGAGGGTGGGTATCGGAATTTTGGAGTCATCGGCTAAAAAAACAGCACGCAGTCGGAATCATTCATGCGGTACACTGTGCGGCCTACATAACGCATACGCTCCCATACACACTTATCCATCGCTTTTCGTGGGTTCGTACTTCGATGTTTTGCACATTCGCGGGGTCGACCCAAAGAATAAAAATGTAGCATTCGGGCTCTTCAAAAGATGCGAGTATCGAAATTGCTCGGCAAATGAACAGGTCTAACGCATATAGGCCTAAACTTGAAGCTTAGTAGTGCCGTCATATTTCTAATTACTGACTTGCAAACAATATCTTACACACAATGCGTGCATAAAGTTATCCTTGTGCATGCCATAAAGGCGTACGGTGAACTGCAGGTATATCTCAATACATTCTTAACCACGGTACTTCCTTAGGTGAAACCCCTTTGAAATACTTCAAGTTCCGATAGTATTAGGTTCACACAAATTTTCGTGAAAACCTGCGAGATAGTTCAGCCACCGATGGCACAAGTTTCACAGTACTTTTAATGAAAACCTATCACACAGTTCAAAATATTCAGATGACGCAAACACGTGTGCATGCAAGCACACACAACTACACACACACACGGTTAACGTGATCTTGCTTTCAGTTTCTTTTCAAGAATAAAAGCCCCAAAAATGTAGGCCTAGATTCAAAACTTCCCCTACAAATGTCCCTTGGGTTGGCAGGAATGACTACTCTTGAGTGACAGCTATAGGTAGCCTTATACAAACGGGTAACACAGTTTGCACCTCAGCGTTTATATTTCATACCTCCTGTATGTTGATAAAACCGCTCCCTAAACGCCAGTTCAAGGGAAATCGTCACATAATGCAGCCGCAAACAAAACAACTCGCATGTACGACTGGAGACATTTACAACATTTTCGCACCTGCGCTTACATCAATTCATGGTTTAAAATCACGAAACCACGGGTAGAATGAGGCAAATTGTATGGGCGCAGACGATGGCTTGGGCGCACAACACAGGGAGGAAATGCTTTTAAGTGATAAACAAAAGGCTTCTTTGAATATCGCCAGTGTGATATAAAACAGTTACGTTACCTACGTTCTCTGTGCGGTTCAAAACATAAATGCCTACAGGTAGCACGGGCAAATGGAAGGGACGTCTTATCCCGAACAAACGATAACGACCAGCCGGCTTCGGGGTTTAGCGTGGAATATAAAACCACTCATGTGAAAAATTAAAAGATAGGAACAGTTACAAGGGGCCTGGGACTTGGAAAAATGCTTTTACACAACATGAGCAAGCATCGGTAGCTTACACGCTTGTGAAAGTCATCCTATGGGAAGAATTCAGAATGTTGGAAAACAAAGCGCTGACAAAAACAATTCGACCTACGAGGGAAAAATAACAATAAACAGGAAAATGAAAAGAAAATATACAGACTAAGGAACAGCTTTACTTTAGTTATTAGGGTGAACAAAGCGAGGAAGCAAATATTCGTGGGCACGTAACAAATACTGGAACATGAGATCCATTCATTCATTCATTCATTCTGCCTTACGACAGGTCTATAGCCTCTTCCAAAGCGACTTCTCCACACAGTGCGATCTGGTGCTTTTTCTTTTAATTTCCAGTGCCTTCCCTTTTGCTTAAGGTCATCAAGTAACTGCTTAGGTCTTCTTCCTCGTCTTCCCGCCATTTCTATCCTTCCTCTAACTTTCCTTCAATCACGTGTTTTAGAAGGCAGTTCCCATGCAATATGTGACCAATCCAGTTAGCCTTCCTTCTTTTTGTTGTATGTAGGATATTCCTCTCCTCCTTGGTCCATGCAATACATCTTCATTTCTCACACGATCGGTCCAACCGACCTTCTCCATATATGGTAAAAAGAATTTTAGACGGAAAGCCTCAAGGACAGCGACTACTTGTGAGTCATAAGGATTATGTATCAAAACAGGCCATCCCAACGTAACAGAACGCTGAGGACACAGCGCGCTGGCCTTCCTCAGGACAGAGTACTGCGCAGGCGCTTGTGAATACAGCAGTGGACCATACGGCTCCACGATTTGTTGACCACCTGAGCGACTTGTGCTTTGTCAAGACACAACATACTCCGTACAGTACATTCACAACTAAAACACTGTCTCGCTGTTTTCCTTCTTAGTGATTCAACCCGGAAAATCAGCGTGGAGATCCTTTACAACAGCTCAAGATCAGCTGTGGATGTAACACTTTTACTGAAATGGCAAACTGCACTATGAATTCGGCCTTAACCTTATTGCAAATGGCCCCCTTCGACAGATATCGGCAGTCTCTTAAGCCAGAAGAGCCTTCAATTGTAACATTCTCAGAACAAATACCATGTATAGCCGCATTCCATTTTCACATTTTTTCCAACAGATGCTAGAAAGACTAAACATCAACCTCGTCTTTGTTAGTCTGTGGATGTTTAATATTTTACTTAAGTAACGAAAGTTCATACGGTGTAAGATGTCCAAACACGTATTATTCACATCATTGACAAGAAATAGTAACATCTAATGAATGAAATAAAACACGCCAATACAGAATAGATGAGAGGATGGTTAATCGTCGGAGAAATAATATTTTTCTAGGCTTCGTTGAATAACACCAAATAACGCTAGTAGTTTTCAACTAAATAAACGTTTTTAAATGAAAAGGGCAATGTACGGGGTACGTTATGTACAATATATGTCTGTGTGAATGTCTTCAGTACTTCTCGCATAGTGGACATTTCAGATTATATTACACAGGTTGTCAATACAACACACTGACACACGCTCGAGTCATGGTAGCAGCAACATTTACTAAGAAAGTCAAATAAAAACATGTAATCCACCCATGTTAGGATTTGGGGTTTCACTTCAGTCACAGAAACTAAAATTACAGCAACCAACATACATTCAACACGTCAAATGTATTCCAGCAAGGCTGGCCTCTCATATTACCACCAAGGTTAGCCTTTGAGGTTCAATTTTATTGACAGAAAGTGAAGTCAAAATTATTAATTCCACAACGGTTAAGGTACGATTTATTCTTTTTCGTAACGGTGACCAGAATACATGATAAAAAAACAAGAATATTTAATCCTCCACGGTTACGTTTGCAGGTTTCGTGTTAGTCACAGAAAACGAACCACGCGTTCCCAGCAGAGATTTGGTACCAAATTATTGCAGAAAGGCTGGCCATCAATACTATCAAGATGGTTAAAATCTGGAGGGTTAATTTTATTCACACAAACCGGAGCGTAAAAGAATTTATTCCACCAAGGTTAGGCCTTGAGGGTTATTTTAGTTACAAAAAGACACACGAGTATGGAACAGACTGACACTATTATGCCAATACCTCCCGGACACCGTGGTTACTTGCCTCGACAACCATCACGTACAATACGGTCATTATCAAAGTTAGCAACTCTCATTCCATATGGTTTCCATTTCACCCAACGCAGCTTCCACGCCACCGCGGTTCGAGTTCGGACAGGAATATGACAGTTTCTTCTGCGTAGCGTCCAGACCGGCTCTGGGGCCCAAAAAAATCTCTTATTCAATGGGAAATGGGCACGATTAAACCGGTTGGGACATGAAGGAGAACTACTAGAGGATAACACGTGGATCTACACCTCCATTCCGCCACATGTCTTTATAGTTTGCACAGAGACAACTGTAGCATTTTCCACCAATGCCACACACTCATATTTCACTCATCTGCGACCAGAGCTACGTAAGTTTCGCAACTGACAGCGTAATAAAATAAAATATTTCTCTCCTTTCTCTCGGTCACTCATTATCATGCTTTTCAATGAAAGAGACAAAACCTTAGTTTAATACCTTCGTACTACATACTATCTCAGTAGCAAAAGAAATTAACACACTGATGTCAATACATTTTTGCTTCAAGAACTCCCGAAGAGCTTACGAATTGCATCCCCATAGTCAGTCCTCTGAATGCCATTAATCGTATTGATTCTTCTCGAAGTACTTGATAATTAACACACTTACCGAGAAGGCAAAGGTGTGCAATGTATACACGTCGCTTCAGTTATCGCCAGCACCATAAAATACCGGCACTAACTTACTTCCACCAGTCTGCTAGCTGGTTATGTGTGAGAGCCGTATTAACAACACTTCCTCCAGCAGCAGTTGAAGACAGTGGCACATCATTTATTCTTCTGAAATGCTTCGTTTTTTGACCTGTCCGCAAACTTGAGAAAAGAAAATATTAGCTTCGTCATGTCCGTCTGTCCGTCCGCATGGTACCACTCGGCTCCTACTGGACGGATTTTCATTAAATTCGATATTGGAGTATTTTTCGAAAATATGTAAACAAAATTCAAGTTTCGTTAATATCTGACAAGATTAACGGGTACTTTACATGAAGATCTATGCACGTTTATAACATCTCGCTGTATTCTTCTTAGAAGAAGAAACGTTTCAGAAAAAAAGTTGTTGGTAAAGTCAAAGTACACATTTTAGTTCAACAACGTTTTTTCTGAAAATCGATCCGTTTATGAGGTAACTTGGAATAATATGGTAGCGGTAGACAGGCCACATATGACAACACAGTACTGCGGCATGTGCATTGCATGCTGGATAACTAAGGCTACGGACATACACTCAGAATATGAAACGCTTATGACTTTTCCACGGCAACAATGGTTACGGGAACGCGTCTCAATGTTACGTTTATACGCACATTACCTGTTTTATTGTTTTTAAAATCGCTGGAAACGTTTTGTTTACACGCCGCGTGCGAATGGTTTCCCTTGCTCAACAGGCTTCTAAGCTAATGAAAAATTAACAGCAGCGCTATTTTTTCATGACTTAGTGCCATTGGCAAAAGTATATTTCGTTTGTTGCAACTTGCCTTCTAGCTTCTCTACCGCTTTCTTTCCTTGCATCATCTGCCTGACAGTTTTTTCAAGCCGTGCTGTGTGTTGCTACAAAACTTCGTTCTGCATTCTATTTCTTCTCTTGGACAGTTTCTCAATGCTAATGAGAGAAAAGTAATAGTTTCCCAGAATTTCAAATTAACACGCGCACATGCGTTTCGTGAACAGCCGTTTGTTGGTAACTATAATTGTGAGTGTACAAGTGAGTATATATGGCAACCGGAGTAGCGAGGTCTGTACAGCCACTAGGCTACGGGATGGAGGGTCCTGGGTTCTATTTTCTCTTCTCCAAAACGTCCAGACCGGCCCCGGGACCCACCCACCCTCAAATTCAATGGACACCGTGCTTATTTCCCGGGGGTAAAGCGGCCGGGGCGTGAAGTTAACCGCTCACCTTCATACAGTGCCCAGGTTACGAATGAGAGGCGCTGTACATCTGCTACCCCTATACGTCTTTCATGACGCGGACAGTGACAACTTCCACCTTTACACATAAGCGATTTGTCCACGCGTCTAATGCAGTAGACTTTCAGCAATGGTAGTTCTCGCAGCTGACATGTCGAATTGTTCTGTTGCACACCACCATTCCCACCGATATTCTGAAGTTAATGACCCTATAGCATTGTTCCTGTGTGAACCAGGTTGAAGGTTCTGACAATGTCAGGGCTTATTAACCAATTAAATAAACAGGTCGTAACTATCGTACAGCTTTGATTACAACCCACTCAAATCCACACGTAAGCTTAAAACAGTCCGACAGGGCTGAATTTAATGGATTGTTTCGTGGTTTATTGAACGTCTGCGTAGCGGCACCAGAAGCCACGCGTTCATTGTGACTGGTGAGAAGGACACAGCCGTAGCCCTTAAGAACATACTGGTGGCTTGGCAGAATAGACTGTTTCTTAATTAGTTTAATATGGTTAGGGGAATTTCAAAAGCAATAAACTGGAGGTAAACTGTGAATGATAAACACAATGCATAAACAAGTGGTCAACGCCCATTTCGGAGTATTTTTAACCGCTCACTGAAACTAATTCAATGAAGCAGAACGACTGTCATGAAGTTAACGGTAATCCAACTAGTCAACAAATCCCATGCATTTTACCGAACCCATCACTGGTCTCAAAGTCAGCCAGATTAATCCATCTTCACGTTCCATTTCTTTACAACACATATTAACAGCACTCTTCCAGCTAAGCATAGGTCTTCTAAATGGTCTCTTCGCTTGCATTTTCGGACCAAATTTCTTATCCATTGCTCATCTCTCGTATGCATGACACGTCCCACTCAGCTCAGTCTACTTGGTTTTAACATTTTCATAACACAAGCCTGCGACGAACAGTACAAACTGTGAAGCCCCCGATGATGCGTCTTTTCCCAGCCCATGGCTCAAAGGAAAAAAAGTCTTCACTCCACAGAGTAGGCTAAGCCCTCTGAGGTATTTTCTGTGGTTTACTGCGTTATGCTGCCACTATCTGAGACTACACGGCGGCGATAGTAAAGGATTTGGTAGGAAGCTACCGTGGCCTACTCGAGGTATAGTTCAGTTAAGATTAAATGGCACACGCGCAGAAACCAGCTTTCGTCTTTCGGCGCAACGGTCGAGTCCATGTGACTCGGCAGGGGCAACAGTTCAGTCGACTACTGGAAGCCGAGGTGTGTGGGTCAGCTGATAGCATTTGTACTGTACTGGACAGACTACGCTCCGCGGTCTTGGCGAGGCGTGCTGAATACCCACTCCATTCTCCTGCTGCCCCTTCATTTCCCCTCCCATGCGTTGCCTTGCGCCATGTCCTGTTAATCGTGCTCTACTGTCCCGGTATTTGAATGGGAAGGCTGAGGTAAACGACGAAATGCCTAAAACATCAGAGCCGGTATACCCCCAAGAAATCCAAACCGGGTACATCAGAAATACAAATCTTTGTCGCACACCATCCTATGCGTTGAAACATGAACAGAAGCAGCTCAACCCCCCCCCCCCCGGCCCCTCCCACGTTTGGTAAAGTACAAAGACCCGTTTGTGCACTGAAGATACGTTATTCTATATCAAGAATTTATGTTTCCATCGTTCTCCCTCACGTTGCAGCTATCCTATGTACTCTTCTTCGCGTCTTCACAAGACAATGCCTACAACTACATAACGCAGAGCTTGTAAAGGTTCAGCACTCGGTTTAATGGCGAAATGACGCCATCCCTCCATCACATACCATAAAACAAAACAATGTCTCATGGGAGACAAAAGATAGATACTAATTCAATAAGTTTAAAGACAATACCCCGGATCAAGGGGCTGAGGAACAGCATGTCTCAGAGCTATTGTAATTTTACATACCAAGCAAGATGCAGGTATTGCTTACACACAGGCGCCGGCACACCATTTAATGATACAGCTCTGCCATAAATCAGTCACGCAACAAATGGCTCACAGAAGAGAAACGCTACACACTCAAAGACTTCTACAGTGCGCCACAGAGCATTGTTACCTCCTCAAAAGAGACTTCTCAGACTCACGCCTTCAAACAATTTTAAGGCACCTCGAAGAAAAGCAATTAATTTAGATATCACATCAGTCCTATATTTTACATTCATATCTGATAGCTATTGTCTAAGCTGTACATTCTTGGGAAATAACTACATAAATCTTTCGAGGAGGAAACCCCATTTTGTCCTCTAAAGAAAACATCGTATCGTAAATTTTGCCACGTCACAGAAATGTGAAGTTCTCACATCCGAAACGACTAAACGGCGACCAGCTTCGTTCCTCTCCCAGAACGGATTTGCAGAAACGTACGCAAGCTGGGGCCGAAAATGTATGTAGAAGCCTATGTACGCCTGTGCACTACCCTCCTTCTGACCCTGCCCAAAAGGATGGAAGCACTCGGGGTAGTACAGGTGCAAAAATCATCGCCAGGGTTTAAATATAATAATAATAATAATAATAATAATAATAATGCTCTGATAACGTGAGTCACAGACGAAACACAAACATGGCCGACGTCATGTTAAAATGAAATAAGACACATTACACAGGCACAAGAACTCAAGGGAACATGCAACGTCGACAAAGCGGTCCTGACATGTCTCCCACTGAGCAGTCCGAACCAAAACTCAGAACAATAGACCAAGCAGTCCCATTACAGGCCTGGACAGGCCCACAGGGTTCCAGGAGGTCGAGGCTCCCAGATTTCTAGACAGTCGGCACTTGAAGGTGGTAAGGTTGTCAGCCCTACGCACCGGCTGGTACTCATTTCTGCTAGAGGCTGAGTCGACCCCAGGGCCATAGTGCGACCGACAGGATTATGTCAATGAAAAATCCACTGACACCATCGGGAGTCGAACCCGCGACCTGCCGATTTGTAGCGCAGTGCCTTAACCAACTGCGCCACCGCGGCCCCACACAATAGACCAAGACAAAATTTACACGACGTTTCCCCGCTTGAAACACACACAAGACTACGTTTGAGGCTTACGTTCGTTATGATGGGGGGTCAGAAGGAAGGAAGTTGGCAAGCAGGGGATGTAAGGTGACCGGCACTGCGGAGAACCAGTATGGTGACGTCAGTTCCTTAACAGGACGAAATATTTTGCCAAATCACGGCACACCTGGACAAGCAGTCAATTAGGGGACTGGATATGAGCTGGACAACCTCACTTCGGTTCCCAGCAAAGATAATATTCTTCTGTTCTCCACATTCTCCACAACGCCGAGCCCAATTACAGGACCCACCCAGCAAACAAGATGGAGGAAAGAAGTTCCTGCGCCGAAATTTCGCAAAATTACTATCAGACGATAATGCTTGAAGTACTCTTAGTTCTACGCATCCTAAGTTTCCTTAGACACCCTCAAAGCTCGTGTAACATAGTACTTACTTAAGTTATTACAATCTTTCTGCATTTCACATATCTACTTCATTTGTCTCTCTTCGTCTGTGTTTTTGTTATTTATCGTCCTGACTCGCGTGCTTAATCTTACATTTGATAGTTTTAAGTTTCAGGACGAAATGTCGATACTGTATATTAGGTGGACAAAATCTTTAGAGGACGAGGGCCCCAGGAAGTTTGCAGTTGACCTTGGCAATTGTTTGCGCTGGCGAAAGCCGACCGTCCCTTTTTTGTGACCAGTAACCGATGTGTTCCAGTTAAAAATATATTCGGCTGAGAAGCAGCCGTATTTTGTGCGTCTGAGAGAAGACAGTTATTTTCTGCAGCGTTCTAATGTGGTTAGAGCTGCGCATGAATTTGACTCGAGGCTCGGCATGAATGCAATGCGTAGCATATAGCGGCCAATGCAAACAAGGTCATGCAATGACAGAGATTCGTGTTTTTGACACAATCTATATGTTTTCCCTCGACCACTGTCGCGCGTGTTAAGGGACTCTACCCACGCGGTGTCGTCAACTGCATTCTCTTCAGTAATGTACAGTATAATATTTATGAAATAAATCTTATTTTGAATAAAATCCTCTTCTATGAAAGATAGAAAGCAACTAAAACCACCTGATCTGTGCGAACAGCCATTACTGGATTGAACACAAAGCATCATTCATATTCATGCGATGCGCCATCACTATTCCGAGTAAACAAAAAGTGAAATACCAATTCGAATCACAGCAGTTCCATCTCTGTTCCATGCAAATAAGACGTAAAACAGCGATGCAGACATCAAACACTAGCATGCATCCCCATCGTACGTCAACATGACCCGATCCGTCACTCCTGTTCACCTCAGTGACCCGCATTCATCACCAGAATGCATATTAACCTTTTAAAACCTAGCGGTAATTTTACGTACCACCAGGTTTAACATTAAAAAATTCTACGTGGTGCCCACATTGCGTTTATGTGTTTTGTGTGGATCTCAAAACAAACAGCAACTTTTGCCTTATAAAACATTAAGAGATTGGTTTTTATAGCATTTTTATGGCATTGTGGCTTTAACAGTTATACTTGTTAGTTCTACTTTGTATAATAACGTATCATCCGCCTGTACGGCTATTCAGCTGACGGTATGAGTACTCTGGATTCGAACTACACGCACTTCCAATGGAGGCCAACTTATCACCACTCATCATTGATAATGGTTTTGGTTTTATTGGGCCACTGCAGTCAATGACGGGACAAGACTTCTGTCTTAGAATAAATACCATACAGGAATTCAGTTCCCCACCTCACAAAGAACTCACTGCACCTCAACTGCAAACACAACCGTTTAATACCGTTACGAAAATAGCTGTTGTGCATTCTAAGAACCAGTAAACACATCAAACAGGCCCAACAATGTGAATGAGATGCTGGGCTCATTAACGTTAACGCAACAGATTTGTACATATAAAATAAAGAGCAAGACGGCCAGTGTAGTAGTGCAGTAAGACATTATATACCTTCCTTTCCTTTACTACACGACTGAACAAATCTGGCGATTATATTGTATAGGTTCGTATAGTTACTCCGCACTGCCGTATGTTGTGACAGACTGCAGTGACGCAAAACAACGGGTGTCATTTCTCTGGAAGGGTGTCGAGAGGGTAAGATTTACCAGAACAAGCAGCGAATACGAGAGGAACAAACTGCGACCTCTAGACCTCGGCAGCCATTGATTAAAAGTCTCGCCAGGCAGGAGAAAGCGTCTTCGTGATATATGCGATCCTCCTGCCCCCCTATCAGTCTACATCGCGCCAACCGGATTGTGAGACCGAGTTTCAATCAGTCACGAGAGCTTGTGTTTTTATGCCGCTAGTATCCAAAAGTGGCATATCTGGGGGGAAAGTAAATCAATTTTTATGGATTCTTAGAGGCATATAACGTTTGTGTTCCAAGCACGCGACGAACGTAACCTCTGCATTATCAGCAGCTTCACGTCATACGAAAGCTCATTACAGTACACTTCATGTCAGCACCAAAATGACAAAGGTGCTGAGGCAGTACTTCGGAAAACAGTAATATCATCAATTTTACATGGAAGCCCTCCAAAAATCCTTCCAGTTCTTCGAAACTGCTAGACGAAGCTTGAATTAGCATCATTTGAAACGTTACGTGTATTGTGTTATGTTACTGCCTGCAGTACCTGTAGTTAAACATGCCCAATATCCAACTGACGTTCTTCTAACCTTCTGACAAATACAACAAAAACTTTAATCACCCAACTATAAAGAAAAGACATTTTTGAAGCTCAACGAACTACTTGTAGAGTTACCCAAAAACATTTAACATCTAGTGGTCAGCACATACACCGCATCAACGACTCTGCATTCTGTCCAGACAGTGTATTTACGCGTTCCGGATCACTGTCACAACAAGCAGCTATTATTTTCCTACACAGCATTCATCGATTCATCTTTATACAGAGAGGATACTGTGCTCTCTGTGACGTACGAACTGAAGTTTTATATATAATCAATGTACACTTATTTCAGTCGTCAAAAATAATCAATATATCTTCTATAATACAGCTGCCTGCATTACGTCTGAAGTAGTCTGCGTGTGAGAGTCGCAGAAACTTTCAAACCGTAGACCGGGCACATAAAAACAACAATGAAAACAACACACTTCTTAGCAACAGGTTACACAAAACAAAGCAGCATCAACTGTACATCAAGGGACATCTGAGAGTGTGGATTCGTAAAAGATACTGCACACTCCTACAGATGCTGCACACTACATACTACATAGATTACTTGAAAAAGGCACCTGTTAAATATATTAGCACAGTCGCCAAATACATTCACTACGAAAATACAAAACATATGTACGCAACAGAAACTGCCAGGCCCAGTATCTAAGCTCAAATACAATACGACAAATACATAACAAGGTACGTTGCACAGCCAAAAGGACCGAGCGTCGTCACGTATTTGAATTCAAAAAAGCTACTATTGCAGCAACGATTGTTCCAACAGCCGACTTTATGTCCCACACGCTAACCATCAACCTAAACCCCCTCACCTAGTACAACTACTCGTACATACAGCCTACATATCCAGAAAGCAGCAAGATGTAACATTACAAGAATATTCCTCGAAGTGCACGACTGACAAAGGAATGGGTGGGTGACAACCTGCACACGTAGGTACTCTACGGGGGGGGGGGGGGAGTGAGTGTGTGTGTGTGTGTGTGTGTGTGTGTGTGTGCGCGCGCGCGCGCGCGCGCGCTGATGCAAAGAAATCAGAAAGAAACTTAACGATACAACAAACAATGTTCTTGAAAAACAAAGAGAAATTCAATATTTCAAACAGTTTCCATTTACCTTCCAAAATTATTTATTCCTCAACGTAAAAATGATTTCGTTATTCGTGGAAGACACTTTTATTTCTCTGTACGAGTAGTGTGTCATTCTGTGAACCAGCAAACCAATCAACCTGCTATAGGAACAATTTTCAACAAATTCTTATACGATCGACAATAAGAAAATTGCTTAGAAAAGGCAGATTGGTAAGACCAACAAGTAGATGAACGAATAACATTAGGATGGAAATATTTACAGAAGGCATTCCGTTGTGTTTGTAAGCAAAATAAGACACATAATTTAGTCAACACAACTATCTTTCATATGCATGTAGCAATCCTTAAAGGAAAAGTTGTTCTTGCGATCAAAGATAGTTCTGTTGACAAAATTGTCTTTATTGTTAAGATGGGCACTGTATTTTGGGGATTGAGATAACTGCAATCGGGTCAAAATCATGTTCACAGCTAGGCTTTGTTATTAGCGGTGATGAAAGTTCAGACTCTGATACCACTGTGCGACCGTGTGATTATAAGTGGTTGCTATCATGTTAATATCATCACAGAAAGAGGAGAGCAAAGGAATGGGAACAACCATAAGTCTGTTCTGGGTCTCCAAAAGATCATTTAGAAAAATCGTTTCCATACACGAGAAGAATGAGCCTTCTCTAACGCATCCTTAAAATCACCTAGATTCTAAGCACAGCGAAAGACAAGCTTCGCATCTGGTTAGGAGGACGCCAATTTACTGTATCCATTTCATCATCAATTCTACCCTTTCATGAGACATCCTCGTCCATTTACAGAGCAAAAACGAGAGGAGAGTGGCACAATTAGAGGACAAAGGAAGACAGACACCAGAGACACTGCTGATTCGGTGGTCTCACACAAAATACGCAACAGCTGCGAGGTTCATTGTGGATAATGAAATAATTCATGGATGTGAACGAGAATGATAAATTACCATCTACATAGGTGTCGTTTATTCATCTACAACGAAATCGTTCGTGTGAAAGCTCAAATACAAGTCTGAGGATTATACATTAATTTTCCATGCCAAGAGATCTTGCTGCAAATCTAACAAAATAAACCCTACAAATCAGAGTATTATTCTACGCTGAATTTGCCGTGGACAACGTGGCACTACCTCGAAGTATTTTTGTTTTCCCCTTTTACAATTACTTCACCAGTCCTCAGTATTCGTATTCATCCATCTACTATCGACGCTATGTCTATAACCTTAGTAAAAAAGAGTGTCGTTGAATAAGACACCAAACAATCATCTTTTTCAATATAGTAAAGGCACAACTAGCACAGCACCTTATTGCAATAATATAACTTGTCTGGGGTGCGAGGCGGTACGCACCTTACCCGGTATCCAGGGTTTCCTCCTTCCTTTAACCCCCTAACGTGTTGTTCAAAAGCACCGGTGCTTGTGGACAGATATATTTTGGTGTTCCACGAGACAAACGATACCTCTCACGCCGTCACTCAACGTTTAAACTCAGTCGTAAATTTCGACAATGGGAACTAGACATAATTTTCAAAATGCAGGCCTACCAACGAAAAAACCGATATCAGAAAATAATGAAAAGATGGTTTAAGCGCGCAAACAGGTGTACAGGTGAAGCACTGAACTTGTGCTACAGACTTTCAGAGGTCACATTCCAGCAGTGTTACCGGACACACTAAATCTGATTCCTTGTGATCTTCCTCAGTTCTTCCACACAAATTCCTGGAATCGTGGTTGTTAACGTACACAGAGCCGTGAATATTGAAGAGTACTGTCGTTTCAGATATGATGCCGTAAATTCCGACAGAAATTCTCAATTATTTCGAAATAAACTGCTGCCTCTTTCTTCTGGGCAAAAGAATGATTCTTTTCACGGCGCTACATAAAAGCAGACAACAACATTCGGGGGATATTACGTCGAAATACGCCATGCTCCCCGTCTTTTAAACTTTTCTTTCTCACACTGGCGTATTTCAGACATTAAACAATGGCACATAATTTCTTCAGTTGACGGAGGATCGTCAAACAGCTTAATAATGGACAGGTATAGTAAAAACGTGTCCAAGTATGTAACATTCTTCCCATACTTTTATATCCTTCAAAATACAGATAATGAGAACGGCGCTAACAAGTGATAACAACAATAAAACCAATATACATATATAGTTACAACGACAGGAAGAAATGATAAAGAGTAATGCGTCGAAAAATCTTTGACCGTGATAAATAGAAATGCGTGGATATAATAAATGGCTCACAGAATTAAATTACGGAAATCCTATTAGTACAATATGTGGTAAATAGTAAGTTAATAACTGATGCGTGTCGCAGCAGTTGGCTACACGATTCAGCAATTTTTGTTTTATTTGTTGGCACAGTGTTTTGTTTGTCAGAAACTGAGAAAAGAAATGTGCACACAGCTTACAGTAAAATAGCCTGATGAAAGCGACCTTTGGGGAGGCGGGCAGCTGTGGTTGTGACATTTAAAGACCGTTCCAGCAGGACCCAGAAGAAAAACATCATATCTCCAATGGAAGATTCCAAAGTCACCAACAGCCAAAACAGGGCTAACGCCAAAATCACAGGTGCAAGTAGGTAGCTTATGGTATCTACCAACTTTTACACTACGAATCTGTTTAATTCAAATGGTCAGAGAACAGCAGATTCGTCGACGGGAACCAAATACTGGGCCGAATTAGTAGAATTTGCATTATACACAAAAACCAAATATTGTGCCAAAGAAGTGCAATTTGTATTATAAACAAAAAATATATTGTGCCAAACACGTGGATTCTACATTCTAACAATGCTCCTTCACATAAAGCACTTTCGATAAGGCAATTTTTGGACATGGAAAATATCAATGTTACAATATCCCCCGCGTCAGCTTGATATGGCCTCAGGTTAACCTCACCATGTTTCGAATAACACGAATCCCCACGGACGAGCCCCACAGTAATGTAATATATTCCGAAAAATGTGGCGACAGCAGCCTACTGAAACGAACGAACTGCGGATGATAATTTCAAGCAATACTCACAAGCATGCCACATAAGCAAAATTGTGTACACAAAGCAAAACGCCTGTTCTTTAAAAGCGACAACGTATTACGTTTTAGCGAATTGGACTCTTTTTTCCCAGACCCAGTATGACAGACGAGGAGGTGTGGAACTGCTTTGGGAGTAAGGTTCAGCATCGACCAATCACATACACTTCTGAGCAGTTCCTAGCGGACAAATTAAAACCATAAATTAGCACTACGATTCCAGGCTACAATAGTGCAAATACACTAGTCACCAATGTTCGTACATTATTCACACATGTTAAGTAAAGGAGGTGCAATACGAAATTGATATGGTTCAACGGGCGTTACGCAGTACTGTGTAGAAACAGGTCCATGCAAACAGTACAAACCACACACAGTGAGTAGGCGTATGTTTGTACGTCACCACATACGCTTCTAACTCGAAAGCTTTGCACGGCACAGCCTCCTTTATTTACGCCGACTGTGTGTTTCGATTGTTCTGCATCTAAACGTAGACTGTGCATATAATTCAGTCTGACACAGCACCCATTAACACAACAACAAAAAAGACACCTACGTGACCTGAAGCGTAATAAAATCATCTAATTTTACGTTGAACGTTTCACTGCTTGAGAACAGAAACTGTGACTCTTACGCGGTATGTTAGATTTCTCCAACCCTGTCCGTGCACTTCCAAATGGTGCCTTACTGAACGTCACCACGGGTGAGAGGTTAAAACTCCTGTCTCATGTACTTGAGGACTCTAGTTCATATCTCAGTTCGGATATCGGCTACCCTTACCACAGTCTCTCGTACACCTTCTTCGGTCCTTCTAGGCAATGACGTGACAGTTCCTAAAACCAGACCATGACCACTTTTTGTATGCCCTTTCACTTCATTATTTACAGTTCAACACACACATGGATGCAACATTATCTAAGCCACTAAAAGCACTGTTAAATAAATAAATAAATAAGTAAGTAAATATTGACTGAATGAATGCGTGGCTGGATAAAACGTTTGTTTCCCTAATCTTTCTTCTTCGACACAAGTTCTAGCGTTTCTGCGATGGAAACACGTGAAGCACTTCATGGGATGTGACAAGATGTAAAAATGATAATAATGCGGGGAAAAAAAACATCGAAACAACGGTTAAAAGATCAGAACACTCTCTTCTGAAGGCAAGGTACAGAACAACTAGTCCCATAGTGAAACGCACGTCTACACAACGTGAAAATTAAATCTCATCTTTATTTACTTTGGTCAAAACTATTTTCTATTTTAACTGTTTCAGGTAAACAGTAGTCTTATCCTTGCGCCTAAACAACACAACGTGACATGTAGGAAGAGTGGCGGCACACTCCACACATTTCACATGTTGTATTAGATTCAGAAGAGTAGCTTGCCGATCTTCATACTCCGTTCGTTTTTACCGCACGCGGTATGCAGGACATAACCTGCTTGATAGGCCTGAACTCCCGTATAAACGTGCATATAAAGAGAAATGCTAGCCCTGCCTGGCAACAAACACAGCTGTCCAGCCTTTGCCGTAGCAGCAATCCCGGGATAGAGTTTCCGTGAAGCTTCGAAGAGCAATGTAAAATTTCTGACATGAAGAAGACGAACGATCGACCTAAACGACCCTGACAACGTTGAACAGAATCCTTGCTGTTTGTTTAAACGGGCATTTCCCAAACTTCGAAATCCGCGGCCGCCTGAGGATCCCCCTTTACGCTGCAGACGGTCTTCTTTAATACACTTACCCACCAACGTTACCCACTTTAAAAAAAAAAGGCACTATCCAGCCTCCTATTCAAGGATTACAGGGGAGACTAAGCAGGAACATAGGGGCAGGGGTATAAATCTCACCACTCACCTCCATCGAGTGCCGAGGTTAAGAATAAGTGGAGCTATATCTCCAATGCCCCATACGCCTTCATGGAGTGGCCAGGGACAACTTCGCTGTTACTACACAGCACTGCGTCTGTCTGAGTATCACCTGATTAAGGTTTATAACCATAACTACAAGTAGTATTTGAATATACATGACGAACCGGAAAATATAAGGATATTTATTGAAAAACATCAAAACAAAAAGAAAACTTGTTGCAAATACAAAATAACGACACACAGTCCCAAGAAAATAACATTACATTCAACAGACCTCCATGGACCACCAACAAAGTGTTTATACTGCTCTTCCTATATTCTGCGAAGCAACTATGTACTCGATCCTACATTACAATTGCTTGGTAAAGCAAGACACCATTATAAATCAAACAGACCACTCAGAAGAACTAGGCGCAGAGATATGATAATATTAAAATGCATGCTGAAGGAATAGGATGCGAAGGCTTCGACTGAAATTATCAGAATTAGGATAAGGAGAAGTATAGCGCTCTTGTAAACACGGTAATGGACTTAACAGGCTCATAAAATGCGAGACATTTCTTGCTGGCTGAGGACCTCTTAGCTCCTTCGGACGGACTCTGCTTCATGAAGTTGGTTAGTTACTTGGGTAGGCAGCAATGTAACAAAAATTAGTGCACATTCGTACGGTATCTAAGAAGCACCTATCTTGCTACTGGGACTGCGACGTCATTCTTCACAAATGGCAAGCAATACTGTGGACTTGCATTTATAAGTCACAGGCACTTCGCACTGCCGTTCTCAGACAATTTCCATGAAGACATTCACAGGCAGTACTGTACAGCTCTCGACAGAAAATGCACACAAAACAACCAACTGGAGCATGTCATTTTATCGCTTCAAAACTGTTACAATTTCAAATCGATTTCCAGTAATTTCTTATAAAAAAAGTGGGAAGCGATTCAGGGAATCAGACTGTAGGAGAGATAGTTGCTGCATAGCTTTCATTTGTGGAGAGAAGCGAGAAACGAAGGGTAGTCATCTACGAAGAAGAACAAAATAAAGATAACGTAAAGGAGTATGAGAGAAAATTGCCAGCTTCAATAGCGCCACCAGTAATTCCGATGTACCAGGGATGAACAAGGATCTAGGACAAAGATCGTCCCCCGCATTTCGGCGTGCACTTTCGTACAGTGCGCTACAAGGCGGAAAGTCGCGGGCTCGATTTCCGATGGTGTAATTGGAAGTTTTCATTGACATAAACCTTTCGGTCGCACTACGGCCCTGGGATCGACTCAGTCTCCAACAGAAATGAGTACCAGGAATATCTCCTGGGGAGGTAAAGGCAGCCGGTGTGTACAGCTGACAACCTTACCGCCTTCATGTGCCGACTGCCTTAAAATCTGGGAGCACCAACCTCCTGAAGCCCTCAGGGCCTTTTCAGGGGATGTTTTACTTCCGTACCCCAGAAAGGTAACAGGGTTCCCTGCGACAATTTTAAAACAGTTACAATAAGTTCTTACCTGTTCCCTAATGATCTCAGAGCAGGTGGTTGCAGCTATACGAATCGAATTTCTGTCCACAGCTAAGGAGTTCAAAAAGTATATGACACAGATTAAGGGCGTTGGGTATAAGTAACTTGACATATTCTATGAAATAGCTCATGACTCGTTAGGTACTAGTGCGTTTGTGTGCTGCAGCACAGGTTTGAGAAAATTTCCTGATATGAGAACACAAGGTGCAAAGGTATTCGGAATCCAGTTATTTCAATTATCATCTTCTTTTGCCCGCTATAAATTATACGCCTCTCCCAGTGGCCTGCCACTCAGCAAAGCTTGACGACATGTTAGTCACTAGAAGTAAAATTGAGAAAAAAATCTTCGCATTATGCATAGGTTATGTAACGACGACGTTTCAGTCCAGCAAGTTATACCGGGATTACTAGACTGTTAACTGCACCCAATTTGGACTACAGAAACGACTAGAGCTATTGTCCAAACGACTAGAGCTATTGTCCAAACGACTACAGCTGTTGTCCAAACGACTAGAGCTATTGTCCAAACGACTAGAACTATTGTCCAAACGACTAGAGCTATTGTCCAAACGACTACAGCTGTTGTCCAAACGACTAGAGCTATTGTCCAAACGACTAGAGCTATTGTCCAAACGACTAGAGCTACTGTCCAAACGACTACAGCTGTTGTCCAAACTACTACAGCTATTGTCCAAACGACTACAGCTATTGTCCAAACGACTAGACCTATTGTCCAAACGATATTTTGTTACTTACATCACATACGCTTTTGACAATGGTTTCACGACAATTCTGTCACTTATACTCATTGGCACTTCTCTTGATTGTCACAATACACAACACCACACGACGCTTCGGAAACGGTTTCCTTTTTCATGTGAATTAAACAAGGCATGCAATGTACGTATAACGTGAACACTGAGGCGCGTTCGCGTAACCGCTGTTGCCGTGGAAAAGCAATATGTATTACATATTACGAGTGTACGTCCGTATTCTTGCCTTAGTTATCCGGCATGCAAAGCGCATGCGCCGTATTGTATTGTCACCTGTGACCTGTGACATTTATTCTCGGAAGGAAATGTCGAGATCTTCGACGTAAAACCAAGTTGTGTATATTATTAAAATGCCTCTTAAATAAATCAATGAATTAATATATATATGTATTACTATAAAGCAATTAGGAATAAAAGTGTGTGTGCGTGCGTGCGTGTTTAATAATGCCCAAGCAAATTGTATGTTTGCACCTACACGGGATAGTAGCATACACAAATTTCAGGCACTCCACGTAAACTGTTAGGCGTATCGTCATCCAGGCACCCAACATATCACACAACACGTCTCACTACCGCCTACTGCTTCACGCGCGTTTGGCAACATTTTACAGTGACGTACTTTTATTAAATTTAAATATTTAACACTCCATTGTGCCAAAATTGATTCTCCAAACACACACTGTTGTCACACGTATTTACTGGTATGTCCTACCTATGTACAGTTACATGTAAAAACATCTGATGGGGGATTTAACTAAAGTTTTGCATCCGAGGATGTCGCAACAATGCGAGTTTATCAGACAGTATAATAATCATTACACGGATACAGACTTTATTACATTAAATTGTGATACAGTTCCTTCTCAATGCATGGAATCAAATGGAAGGAAATGAAACAGAGTTGTATCTCATAGGCATTTAATCGTTTTCGATCAAACAACGCGAACACACGAAAAGTGAACTGTCACACAAAAAGAGACAAAGAAATGTACCTTGCTGTACCCGTAACATTCGACAGTTCGGATCGGCGCGCCACCATGAATATGGTCGCGTGTCAGACTTTACGTAGGTTACTGACCCTTGAACTTCACACTCGCTAAAGCGCAAAACTTAGTCATGCATATCAATCGATTAAGGCAAAACAGTCAACCAGCAAATACTTATTCCATGAGCTGACAACGTCGCTGTTCAGCATGTAGCATCCTACTTCATACGTCGGAGGTCCTGTGTTCAACTGTCGTCCCGGAGACTGGCAGACATCGTTGGTCAATGCCTTTATTAGGGCCTAACAGCAACTGGAGTGCAAGAAACATGCGTGGGTAAAAAAAAGTTTCACCCTGTAAGAGGCCCTGAGGGCCCAAGAGGGGGAGTAGAGGTATAGTTCTACCCGTTCGTGAGCCTCGGCACGAGGGAATGGGGTGGCTAGCCCCACGCCCCGGCCACTTTACCCCCAGGAAAGAGACCCGGTACCCATTGTAGAAGAGGCTGGGTGGTCCCCAGGACCGGTCTGGACGGCTGCGGAAAATGTCGCCCCAACCGGGATTCGATCCCCGGACCGTCCAGCCCGTAGCGAGTCGCTATACCGACTGAGTTATCCCGGCCCTTTACATGTGTGGGTATCGGGAGAATTATCAGATCGCTACGGCAGACAATCAGATACGCAGGACTAGGCCAAAATATGGCTGTATTGGTCTTAAACGTTATAGCAAAGATGATACGAGCAGAGGAAACGGTTTCCCCTGTCCATGCCATGAAGGCATTTAGGGGGAAGAGACGTATAGCTCCACTCATTCTCGATCTCGGCACTAGGTGGAGGTGAGTGGTTAACATCACGTCCTGGCCGCTTTGCACGCGGGAAAGAACCGCGCTACTCACCAAATAGGAGACTGAGTGAGCCCCAGAACCGATCTGGACCTTTTGTAGAACAGAAAAAAAATCTGTTGCCCCTACAGGGATTCGAACCCCGGACTGTCCAGCCCGTAGCCCACTCTTCGCAAATTTGAAAATATGTCAATACCAGATAAGGGTTTTCAAGAATCTACGACAAATAGGGACACATTATGAGCACAAACACATCCATAAGCGAACATGGCTGGCACGCTACATCGAGTTTATATATACTTGAAATAACGACGCTATTCACTCTATAGTTACAGATAGGAGAGTTAGACAGCAGTGAATACCGAACAGAATCTGTGGTTGTGAAACAGCCATTCTTGTTGGTTAAAAGCAGGGCCAGCAGAAGGCAGGATCCCCAAACAGAAGCGGTTACGGAAAACAAATCTCCTTATGTCGCCTACCAGCGTACACACTCACTGACAGTAAAACTGTAATCTGATACCTAATTATGCGTAAATTATGAAGCATCGTGAGGCAAACATATCTGCAGACGGAAGAGGTTAATTTCGAAAGCTCCGTGTACTGCAGAAGTACGGACATCGGCACGGTATATCAAAGAGTCCAGTGCGTTTCTGCATATTTGGTGCATTTCTGGTATCAGTCGTGACAACGGACACGCGAAGATTGTAGGCCTACATGGGTACAACGAGGCGTACGGCACTGACGTGAAAATAAATGCACAACTATCAGTGAAACCTCTACACTTTGTCAGGGACTATTTTGCATACGAGAGCTTAACCACACAACACCGACTAAATCTGGTCAAATTATGACTGAAACAAATCTGTATCTGCTGTTTAGTGTGGGCTGAGACAATGTACTTTGTGGTTTGTGTTTAACAATTTTCTGCGGAGATTTCAAAGGTATTATGCCAGTTATGTTACAATATTATTAAAAATGACCACAATAGACTGACTGACATATAACATCACATTTGTCTCTTCCTAGCTCATTTAATGGTGCTGTCATCAATGCATGTTATTCAGCGCTTAACGATAGGACGCTAGTAAATCAAAGCACTGAAAATAGTGTAGAAATGAAAAGTCGTGGCCTAATTTAGGGACCTATCTTAGTATCCATTCCAGATGTCTGAGAAAAACCACGAAAATCCTGAGTCAGGATAATCGGTGTCCCGGCTGAGGTCTCAATTTGTCGCTTGTTCAATACAAGCGACAGGCCTTATCACTCCAGAGTTCTACCTCGGACGTAACCCAGACAGAAGGAAACAGTAAATAACCTCCATTACAAAGTGCAATTATTCCAAAAAGAGGAAAGAAAAAATTCTACGAAAGTAGAATAAGTAATATAATTCTACAAGAAAATTAATAAACTATAAATGAAATCCAGGAAACATAAATAAAGGCAGAGGCCTAACATATGTTAAGTTTTGATACTGAAAAGAAGAAAAGAGAGAGCTATTTGCATTCACGGAATCAGAACTGAACGCCTGCGATAAAAATAAAAAAAGAACATAAAAGCCCCCCCCCCCACACACACACACACATTAGAAAGTTCGAAGAAGACATCGAATATAAAAGACCAGCAGTCATTGTGAAAAGATTATACGAGTAAACAAAAACACAAGGTTTGATGAGCTCTGCAAAATACCCTGGGGTATTAAAATGGGATCTGAGAAAATTGGCTTCAAATTGTTTAGTATGCTTACGCTATACGTAAGGAATTACTTCAAACTAAATGCAATTACAGCTGGGAAGAATATTGGCCTAGCAAAAAGTTTGGCATACGAAACACAGAGTTAATTCTGAAAAAGATAATTTATAGTAGTCTTACTAATTAGCACGAACTCATTTCCAAGATGTTAAAAAAGCCGTAACGATAACGTACATAGTGAGTCGCTTCAATGAAGCGTATCCTACAGGAAACGGATACTGGAGCTTCTAAATGAAATAAAAATGAAGAAGCAGGCGTAAAGTAAAAGAAATAACCTGAAAGTACCGGATATACATACACGATCATTACATTACCAATATGACAAATAAAGAGGAGTAATATGTTTCCTAAAAAACCTGCACATAATACTCAACACAAATAAATATCAATCGCGTAAAACGTGCAGAATTTTACAGAGCAAGGGATTTATTTACCAAAATATGCTGAAAATAGAAAGTGGTTGGATTTATATAAGATTCTGATGTTTCCAGCTTATGAACAGCGTGTTACACTTTACAGGAAAAAATTCGTTTCGAATGTCTTAGGAAAATATAACACGATACAGGTTTGTACATACACAGAGGTATTAAGGTGTACACATATCCAATGTAAAACACCGTTGTATTCTTTAGGTTGTAAAACTATTCTGTAGACGCTTAGCGGGCACATTCGACAGAAGGAATTATGGATGACATGCTAATATACAGACTCTCCAAACGGCGTACAAGGAAATAAAATGGCGTCTTGCTTTTAACGCACAAGCATAAACAGAACTAAACTGTTCTACAGCATGTTCATTTTATTGTAATACACACACTAAAGTAAAATTAAACACTCAAGATGTAAAACGCTCGTAACAATTACCCGAGATATATGACAGTTTAAATAACTCGACAATTCTTTCTGAAACTCCACTGCATACAAAAGGTAAAGTTCATCCTATAACAGCCCATAAAGGCCCAGAGGGGGAGTAGAGGTATAGCTCTACTCTATCTTTAAGCTCGGCCCTAGACAGGGGTAAGGTGGTCAACGCCACGCCCCGGCCTCTTCACCCCTGGAAAACAGACCCGCTGCCCAATGTACAGGAGGCTGGGTGGGCCCCAGGGCCGGTTTGGATGGGTGCGAAAAATCTCGCCACCCACCGGGATTTGGTCCCTGGACCGTCCATCCTGTAGCGAGTTGCTATACAGAGTACGCTTTCCCGGCCCACTTCCCCTGGCGGCTACCCTGTACACATGGTAGCATAAAGGAACCTTTCAGTGGTTCTCGGGATATCACATTCACACACACAGACGGAAGGACAGCGCAATTTTAATAGGCGCTCCGCAGAGATAGAAACGTGTCCCAAAGACACTTACATAAACGTTTGAAGCACACAATTATCTAAATAGGACGGTCTATGCAAAATAGCAATTCTTATCTATGTCTCTCGTACACTCGTGAAGTCCAACAGAGTTCTGCGGTTTAGGGAAATAAACGCTGCATGTTGTAAGAATAATATACAACACACAGATGCGACCTACGGGCACAATTCACAGTTTTTGTTGACTACAAATCGATGTCCACTGCTGGAACAGAGGGGTGATTGTAAGCACAATTTAATTCTTTCATATCGGTAATGGCATGTCCGAAATTAAAAGCTGTAAAAAGCTTCGCCCATGTTTGTCTGTCCGTATGTAACGACTTTAAAGCTGCTAAACGGATGTTTATAAAAATATTCATATTCCGGACGTCCATTAGAACTTGTCAACGCATTCCAACTTCGGTTAAATCGTCATCGACATTTTCGTTATGACCGGCCTGCGTTTTGGCCCATTTTGAACAGAAGCTGCACAGACAAAGCACAATTCATGACCCCCAAACCAACACCCCCATTTTTCTTATTTTTATAGGTTACACATTAAAAAGAGGATCTACTGGCAGCAGCAGCGTCAGCAGTAATAACTGCAACTTGGTAAGCATAAAGCAATTTTTAAAGGCGGAGAATGAATTGAATTTGGACAGCAAAAAATTGTGTGTGCGTCCGTGTGTGCGTGCGCGTGGGTATCACTATTCCTACGCACACGGCATACACATATGTGTATATACATATACACGTGTGGTAAATTACAGCACGATTACGAATGCTAGATGATCAGTATATAGGGAAAAGCTGTACTGACGTATCTAATTGTGTTAATGAGGCTTTTGTTTATAAAACTAAATAAAACCACGATAAATCTCAATCAGAATAGTGTGTCTCTAGGTACACATTTGAACTGTCGACCCTCAAAATGCGGACTATTACACCACGACATCCGGTTCTAAAACATTCTTTGTAGTTTATTCACGAAACTGTCAATAAACCGACTACATGGTGTGGAGTTGTAGGACAAAAATAATAAACTGGGATTAAGTTATAAGAAAAGAATGGTGGCCCAATCCCGGCATTTTCCTGGAGAGACTGAGACGACTCACGAAAAACCTCAGTCAGGATGGTCGGTACAGCTGCCGAGATGTAGATCGGTCACTTCGCGAACACAAGTCTGCAGCGTTACCGCTATACCAACGTGCTCGAACTACAATATTATTAAAATGTTACACGTTTCCTTAAGACTTGGAAGAAAAAAATCTCCGATGGACTACTGAATTCGTTTGTTTGTACACCCCTACTAGTTTGTATTTGGGTAGAAATGGAAGTACAAGAAAGCGGAAGATGGGGCGGATCTGACGACACGGCATTGGCACCGAACTCCTTCCCTGACGGCCGCATTCTGAAAGGGACATGTGAATATTTTAGAGCATTCCATTACACTGGGACGCCAGCTCTTTTTTTTTTTAACACAACATTCAGCAGCCATTTCAAAGTTGTATCGAGCAGTTTAGCGAAAAATGGGGTCCTGCAGTCATACAGGCAGTTTTCCTTTTCTCGTGTCTGCAACCATTACATAGCGCACATTGCCGAAAAGACTCCATTTTGACACTCTGATCGTCACAAAGAAAGCAGAACGGTGCAGCCCAGGACTGGACTGCATTACAATGGGTCAAAAAGTATCAAATACGCAAAGACAAAGGGCACTAAAACACTAATCCTGTTGTTTTGTGTTCTATCTAAAGAGTATGTTCTGGACTCTTGACATTCTTCACAGAGTAACCCAGCAACAGATTAATGACAATATAAATACAGATAAATTATTTATTGGTAAAGGCCAGTTGCAGATTCAAAGGGAAATAACAACACATGAACACACGTACAAGACGAGGCCGTCGCACGATAAACGCCATCTGTCTCACACAGACAGACAGACAGACAGACAGACAGACAGAGAGCACAGGTACATGACAGGGACGCCTGAAAAGTAAGATAACGTAATTATCTGCAACGCATTCCGTGGCAAATTCGCAGGACGCACACTAGTTGAGGCCTTTAGAGCGGTGCTTTCTGGACAGCACTGCGGCACAAGAGCCACGGTAGCGTAGTTAATAAAGAGAGTACGCTGCGGGCTGAAAGATCGACGAATCGTGGTTCGCTTCCAGACAAGGGTAGCAGATTCCTCTCTTCCCAACCGCGTTCAGACCAGCTTCCTATTAAATGACTACCGGGGCTCTTTGCCCAGAGCAAAAGCGGCCTCAACGTAAACCTGACAGGTCGCAACAACTAGTTCCGAGGTTAGCAATCAGTGGACCTATACGTGCATTTCCAACTACGCGTTCATGGCGCGCACAAATACAAACATATTTAATATTTATTTCGACATAGGTGTAAATGTTGAAGGGGACATATCGCGTCCGCTACTGGGTTGATCACATACATTTACCCCCAGGACATGGATAATGTCACTGCAGTGCTGACACGTCATACTAAGCAACGAGACAGGTAATGTACGTATAAACGTAACATTGAGGCGCGTTCGCGTAACCACTAGTGCTGTGGAAAAGCAATAGGTATTACATATTCTGAGAGTGTGTCTGTAGCCTTAGTGGCCCAGCATGCAAAGCCATGCGCCGTATTATATTGTCATCTGTGGCCTGTGTGCCCCTCTTACCGTATTTTTCCACATTACCTCATCAACGACAAGAGTCTGGAAAACAGTCACTGAACAGAAAATATGTGTTTTATTTTCTCTACAACTTTTGTCTGAAACATTTGTCACCCTGCGAGATATTATCATAAATGTACATATGTCTTCATGTAAAATAGCCGTTATTCTTGTCAGATTTTAACGAAACTTGAATTTTCTCGACCGATTTTCGATTCACGGCTGCGAATACGGAGTACACTGTCTTCTGAGACTTGACGCCGTGCAGTCTGGTACAAGTTTACCATAATACAAACCGTCACAATGAGCCGCAACAGCTCAGTCAGTATAGCGACCCGCTATGGGCTGCACGGTCTGAAGATCGAATCCCAGTTGTGGCGAGATTTTCCGCACCCGTCCAGACCGGCCCTGGGGCCCACCCAGCCTCCTTTAAATTGGGCACCGGGTCTCGTTCACGGAAGGAAAGCGGGCAGGACATGGCGAAGTTAAAGAAAGAGAACAGCTATACGTATACTCCCGGTCTGGGACTTCATGGCCTGTTCTGAGGCAAATTTCACCTCTTATACGGCGTCACATTGTCACAAAACGTTGGTGTGTCGGATCTGCATTGAGGCCCTCCATTACAGCGGCCACGCTCTGCAGCACATACTATTGGAGACTTTTCTCAAAGTGGAATTTGGAACGATCTAAGATATTTTGTCGTCCCGTATCAATTGGCCTTTTGTCGCCCCCGCCCCCCCCCCCCCCAACGAGCTTTCCATAAAGGCTGTGTTCGTTCTAACATAGGGCAAATAATGGGTACTCATTATCCTTTACATACGCCTATTAACAACGTTTTAAGAGGTTCACGCAGAGGACAAGAGCGTTGTTATTATCTTACGAATAATTATCATCTGCTGCTCTCATTGGGCGGAACTTCCGTACGGTACCGCGAGAATGTCTGGTTCACTTATGGTGTAGCACAAGAAATATTGTAGCCAGGGTACATCAGGCCTTATATTACATCTTTGTATAGATGAATATAGCAAGAACTACAACATTATGCAGAACAAAATCTTCAAACATTAGTACAAAAGATGATATTGATCGTATTCAGACAACTTACTTGATCAGATGGAAATAAGTTTACAGCAACACTGTGAATAAGAGACGATACTGGCTTACAAAGAAATGTGGAAACAATTGTTCAATTACGAATCTTATATCTTATATAAATTTTAGTAAGGCCTGTAACGCTGTAACGCTGTCACGCACTGCCCATATACAGCTTTAACTGATTGGTTTTTATAAGCGAAACGGAGTGTGTTTACTGCACGGTACGGACGGGCTCTTTTAATATTTTTTCAGCTTAATCTCTTTAAATGGTTAACCACAAAGATATAAAATAGCACAGAAATATCCGTAAATCGTAACGCCTGTAATGTTCCGATGTTGGAGTTTCATGGACCGTCAAGTAAATACATAAAATTGTCTTTTTTGCGCGGTACGATCTGAGCCTGTGAAATAATTCAGCTTTATTTACGTGTTTTGTTTGGATCTGAGAACAAACAGCGATGATTTCGTTGTACAGCATTAACTGACTGATTTTTAAAGCAGACACGGAGTGTATTTACTGCGCGGTACGAACATGGCCTGTAATATAATTCAGCTTAATCTCAGTCTTTAAATGGTTAATCACACAGATATAAAAAAGAAAAGAAATATCCGTAAACAATGTTCTCTTTGGTGTAAGTTTTAATTTAAATCCGTGCCATGGCTCACGCGGTTAGCTGCCGGCCTCCCACCGTGGAGGCCTGGGTTCGATTCCGAATCAGTCTATGTGGGATTTGTGGTGGACAACGTTGCACTGGGACTGGTTTTTCCCCGAGTACTTCAGTTCTTCCCTGTAAGTTTCATTCCACCGGCGCCTCATTACTACGAAAAGGACAAAAATAATAGTCATCATCTTCATCATAGTGTTGCACAAGGAGCCTTAAGGCTGCGGTGCGTCCGTAGCGTCTGCTGCGGGGCCCTTCACCACAAAAGAAAAAAAACTTGAATTGCGGTATGGGATGTTATGATGTGAATTTTCTTCAAATGCTTCAACCTTCTGCCCTGTGCAAACAGTAAGCCCATCTCATATATGCCGTAGCAATGTCAGTCTCTGTCACACTCCTACATTGGAGTTTCACGGACCGCCACCACATGGCAGGAAAAGACAAGACAGAATTTAATCTGACGGATGCGCCGATGGCATGTAACAGACACGACTAATTGAGGTTTCCACGTTAACTAACTAAACGGCGGCCGGGCACTAATACAGTATAATATACATACACACGTGTTACTCGTGTTTTCTCGCTAACTTTGGGCACCACTGCGAAATTATAATACACAGACACATACATTATTAGGTTTCCACTGGTAACTACGTAAATGAGCGTGCCTTGCCCGCCCACATCGCGAGGTTTCCGCGGTAACTACGTAAATCGGGGAAAGGCGGCCGGTGCGTAGAGCTGACAAGCTTGCCACCTTCATGTGCCGACTGTCTTCAAATCTGGGAGCCTCTATCTCCTCGAACCCTCTGGGCCTGTCCAGGCCTGTAATGGGATAGGTTTACCTTTTTACATATTCGCACCTGGTTGGTTGGACCATACTGACACATATCACTTCTTTGCCGAAAAAAGAATTCTGTGTACGTCCGTTAAGTAAAAGTCTTACAAAATTGCAAGTAAATGCGCCGAAGTCAAGCCGTAATTGATTTATGACACGGCACTCTGCCCAAAGTGCTATAAAGACGGTCGGTCGCATATGACAATTACAGTACCTTCTCCCTCCCGCATGAATAAGAGGAACAGGTACAGATTGCCCCCTGGCTTATCCATTATAACCGCTAATGGTTTGGCCTTGTCCTTAGCAAAGCCAAACAAAGTGCAAAATTTACAAGTCTTCACGGCGTCTCCGGGTACAAAATGCTATCAAATTACATTTGCAGTCTTCATGTCGCTCTGACGCGTGAGCACCCTGCGCTTGAACACCCTGTAACCGTTGTCAAATTGCCATTATTTTGCCAAAAACGGTATAGCCGAGGAAAATCAACTGTTGGGGAATGACGGAGAAATCCGATGTGACCGAAGATCCGATAAGAAACCGGTGTAACCGTGGGAGTTACAATGATAAAGCATAGGGAAACGGCCGGGGAATGAAAAAACGATCCGTTATAACCGAGGTTGACTGTACAAGTATGGAGTCGCTTCTCACGGCATAATATTGATAGAAGTTTCACCAAAACTCGTGCAGCAGTTCTGCACATAAAACATACAGACACACAAAATCAGTGATATATGCTTTTGTGTTATGTAGCACATTAAAAGGCAAACCATACAAATGACATTCGCGGCTTGTACAGAACAAGATGTACGCGTTAATACAGTAACGACATTGCTAAGAATGGTACGCAGTATTAATGGCGCCATTCTAATATCTATGAACAGCGACAACATATTGTACTTCCTTCCAATGCCATATTACTTTATAAATAGTTTATTCAGTGTAAGATAAATTAAACTTACCCTTGAATAGCTGCATCGAACACTGGACGTATCATTAGGGTTAACTGTTTCACTGCATTTCTCCGCGTCTTGGCGAAGGACATGGCGGCAGTCACAATATATGTCCAGTTCGTTCAATCCTACTCACTTCGCAATCACCCTTAACTGGCCTTCACTTTGCAACTTCATTAGAATGTAAAACGGTACCACAAAGGCAATATTATAACACTTTTAAAGGATTCAACACTTCGTTACAGGAACAAGCACGTAACAGCACACTTTACAAACACATTAAAAGTAACTGACGCACGAGCTACATTCCACTTTCACGACGCCATTATGCACACGATTCCAACAAGGAGGAGGAGGAGGAGGAGGGGAAGTCATGCTGCCCATCGCCTTACACCTGTTCCACCCCTCCCCCTACGCCGCCATATCACTAGAGGGTGACATCTACTGATCGAACTTGGTACAATTATTTTCTGTTGCTTACTGACGGAAGAAAATAAATCAATATGTTAATATATTTGTAACAAATAATATTAGAGCCTTCACGCATATTGACATTACATGTGTTATTAAACAAGTTGAATTAGAATTCTTAAAATTATACAAGTTCTGTGCCTCATTGCCACCAGATGTCTCTACTAATCAAGAGGAAAAACAGGTTCTTTCAGGACACCTGCACTTAGCCGCTGTCCTGTGCTCTTTGTAGCCCGGAGTGTGGAGTATTGGCCAATCAAAATGAAACTTTAGAGTCACTTCTATCTGACGTCATGTAGAATTAGTGGGGGATAAAGTGACATTGGATCAGGCATTTCTCCCCTTTTATTCCGTGCTCCTCTGCTAGCCAACATTTCACAACTGCTCCACATTAAACTGTCAGAGACCCTTCATATGTACGACAGACCTCGCGTGGCGCGTTCGCATCTGAACCTTATTTCGGCCGGATACAAAGCAAGGAATTCAAGATTCGTGAAGATATGAGGTCCTCACAGCCACGTTACAGGAAGTTCAAGTCTTCTGGGATGTGACCCTGTGTCACTGGACAGTATGTTAAAGATGATCGAAGACTTGAGTATTCAGTTTAAGATACATTTACGTGTAAACTAGTTCTAAAATGAGGAATCTGATTTTCTGGGATAATAGGCTGTGTAGTTTGGTGAGTGGTTCCCGACGTTTCGAAGGACCGTAGTACCCACGTTCGAAACATCGGAACCACTCACACAACGACACAGTATCAACACAAACGAACTGAATCCTCAGAAACGCCGCAGTGAGAACCACAAATCTCATAGATATGTAATATACGGAGGACAGTGTACTTGAAAAGAAGAATGTGAGTTGTAAGTTAACCCAGTCTTTACGCTCTTTAAACATATGTGTGATACAATAGAGAAGACTAAGATGGACTGGGCATGCAGCAGTTATGGGAGAGGGGAGAGGTGCGTACATGATTTTGGTGGGGAGACCTGAGGGAAGGAGGTCACTTGAAAGAACCAGGAATAGATGGGTGGATAACATTAAAATGGAATTTCAAGAAGTGCGATGGGGGCATGGATTGGATTGATCTGGCGGAGGATAGGGACAGGTGGCGGGCTCTTGTGAATGCGGCAAAGAACCTTCGGGTTCCATAAGATGCGAGGAATTTCTTGACTAGCTGAGGGCTTGTTAGCTTCCCTGGAAGAACTCTGCTCCATGGAGTTAGTTAGTTAGTTAGAACATGTGATACGTAAAAGATTAAAGTGTTTCTACAATTTTTATTAATGACTAGAAAAGAAGACATATGGTATACGAGTGGAAGCAGTGCTCCATGCTTTCTTGACCTCGGCACTAGATGGAAACAAGTGCTTACGTTCACAGTGCGTTGGCTTTACCGTCAGGAAAAAGACTCCCGTCATATAGTGGGTAGGAATCTGGGTGGTTGCTACATATATTTTGGACAGAATGGGAAAAAGAAAAATTTCTACCGTTGTGGGAAATACTGGTCCGATATTCAGGTACAGCAAACATCGCCTTGCCCCATTTTAGCTTGCATGAACATCCGGAATTATAGAAATGTTTATTATGCCTAATATAACTGATATTCTGATACTGAATGGTCATAAATCAATGCACATTGTGTTATATTAATTCCAATAACAATTATTTTAATTTATAAAATTTATCAGGCCTAATGTTACGAAGCAATAATATCTAATGTTTTCGTAGCGTACATCTGTATTACGTGATTACTGTCCGTCTACCAAACCAAACTCTTTTTTCTGCATTTTTAAGAACTTGGCATGTTCTACGTTCTTGTGAATTACATACAAATATTCAGTCCGTACCGCGCAGTGAACACACTCCGTCTTGGTCATAAAAACCAGTCAGTTAATGCTGTATAGGGAAAGACGGGGTAAAGGACCAGGTCTCTTAGAAATTTATTTCCAGACTTGTGGTAACAGAAATATATGGGAGTGATAAATCCGAAGGGACCGACTGCGAGAACAGGCCCTGTCGCAGTTTCATTACCATGTAACGAATAGTGATAAGGGAAAGTGATCCCAGAAAAGAACCAAAAGTGCTAAAAAAATCAACATTCATGTAGTCTATGCCAAAATGAGAAATATAGTATCGTCAACCGTATAAAATTTTGGAGGATGCTTCAGTTTGTTACGACGACGAACCGATCGGGCTGGTGTAGCGCTAACACCCTGGACTTTCATTCTGGAGATATGTGTTTCGAATCTCGGCCGGCTCGTCACTTAGCTTGAGCCCTTTTGTGGTTTTACCTCAGTCCATTCACACAAATGCTGGGACCGTTTTCCTAAACATCATGACCGTTTCCTTCCAAATCCTTTCGCATTCGCATTCATACATCATCCCATCATTCTACGCTGTGTAGTCAGAGTTGCTGATGTCGTAGAAACTAACAAAGAATTCTTAGCAAGAACGAAACGTACATGTGTGACTATGAATGAATGCTGAGTAATGCAAATTAAGTCGGTTCTTCATATGTTAAGCCGCAGTTTTTACTTAATGTACCATTACATTAGACATTCAAAAATTCTACATTCTGCATACAAAATGCACTTACGTGTTTTGTATGGATTCCAGAACAAACAGCGATTATTTCCATATACACCATTAACTTGCCAGTCTTTTTATAACAAACACGGGGAGTTTACTGCGCGGTACGAAATGAATCTTTAAGTAAACTCCAGATTAAATTCAGTGTTCAAGAACTCAAGAATTACTCGTACTTTAAGCAGGTATTCGTGCTGGCTTTCACACAAACCCTAGCCTTAAAGAAACTATTCGATAGGGATAAGGAATTACATATCGACCGACGTCTATACTTCTCACTAAACCTTATGAAAAATCGAAAATGACACAGAAGTTTTGTTACACAGGTATAAACTTTTTGCAAGATGATGACGATCAGATGCAATGTCACTGTGCACCTCCCTGCCTGTGTTATAGAATACTTAATTTATTAAGGAATTCTGGATTCGTATCCTGTAGTTAATACGTAGACAATGGATGGAAACCGTCGCACTGACACTACACGCCTACACGAGATCTGTTTACAAAGAACCGAAATTTGATAAAGAACTTCCCCGTTTGTGAGTTACCATATTGATATGCATTAGCGCAACACCCCAGCGACACAACTCCTACGCCGTATTCACCCTCCAGTTTTTAACACAGTGCCCCGTCATTCGGGTGAGTATATACATTGGCAATGAGGTTGACGGAGTGTATTAAATCACCTATGAATCACGAAACGTCCGACTGAGTGTACAGGACCGCTTCCTAGGTTTCATTAACGGCTGAATAGGGGAAATGTTGAATAAATGCAACAGATCGAAATCCATTACGGCACATGAGTGCACAGAAGTGGGTCTTACTGAAACGCGTTTTAACGATGCAAAAGTACTGTACACGGTACACGATTCGGAAGGAAAAAAAAATTTTTACTTCTCTGTAAGTATTTAATTCCTGTGATTTTACGACTTTAAAAGAATTATCTCCGCTACATTATTACTAACTCATTTACAGTAATACAGACAACATGCATTGTTAATGCGAACGAGCTACATTGGCTACATTAACCCTTTAAAGACGAAGCGTATCTGTTTTATATAAGGACTCAGTGCGTACCGCGCTGTAAACACTCTCCACTTCGGTTATAAAAACCAATCTCTTAATGTTTTATAAGGCAAAAGTTGCTGTTTGTTCTGAGATCCGTACAAAACACATAAACGCAATGTGGGCACCACGTAGAATTTTTTAATGTTAAACCTGGTGGTATGTAAAGTTACCGCTAGGCTTTAAAAGGTTAATTAATGTCTAACGAAAAACCTAAATGGTGACACAAAACCGGCCAGGCATAACCAAAGACTTATGTTGTCGTTACGATGCGTGTAATGCCTAACACACACAGGAACTGTATATACAGAAAATACTGCAACTGTCGGGTCAATAAATACAAGCAGATAAATGACACCAAACTTGCAAATTACAACTAAACTCCTTTAACTAACATTTCGGTTTACGTGTCATTATCAAGATCTGTAAGAAATAATTATACGAGTACCCAACGTTTACAAGAGTAACTAACATATATGTGAGGGTAGACTTAAAATATATATGCTGCCATAAACTATAGAACAAAAGTTGTTCAACAAACATTGGGGCCAATATTAAAATCTAGATGAGCACAGTATCGAGTGTAGTATACTAGGGTAACATGCAGATTATGTTCATGTTATGATTTCAGTCGTTATGTTCAGGCAGTGCCTTATAAATTGTATACATCTGTTTCCGTTTCTGTACTTGTGTAGTAAGACTTGTGATAGTGCGACTGAGGTCAAACGTAGGTGTCAAAATGCACTATGGGGCATTGTTCCACCATGTTACAGATTAACATGCTGTACTGACGTGTCAGTCTCACAACGAGATAATTCGTCTCCTCCTGGTGGAGCAGAGTACTGCTGCAAGAGAAGCCGTCAAACGTGTGCGTTCGGTAAGTACACGGCTGTTGCAGCTAGCACGATACTAATAGGAAGTGACCCGTTGCATGCTGTTTAAATGTCAAGAAGGCATAACGCGTATGTGTGTCTGTGTGGATCGTTATTTCGTAATTGCAATTTAGATATTAATAAATGGTTTATGATAATCAACTGGCTAAGTTTTCTGAACATAGCTACAGTTTATGAGATAATTCTTTTGCCATTTAAATGTTAACATGTGAAGAGCCATAATGAAGATGGCCTACCTGGTGCAATGTTTCGACATCATACCACAAAACGATTCGCACGGCTAGCTCGAATGGTTCCTTAGCCACAGCCATCAAAGTAAGCAAAGTTCGCCCTATAACAGGCCATGAAGGCTAGGAGGGAAAGTAAAGGTATATCTCTACTCTCTTCGACTTCGACGCTGGATAGGGGTGGGTGGTTAACGCCACGCCCCGGCCGCTTTACCCCCTGTGGAAAGAGACCCCGTACTTATTGTACACATAGCTATCAAACCTAAAGCGAAATAAAGAACAAATGCTGTCTGTGAACGTATTAGAATGGAAGTGCAACAGGAATATTATGGAGCGTTCGTCCTTCTGAAGTCCTAACAATAGAGCTACAACCGATGTCCACGTCGTACCACGTTGATAGTGGCGCTGTTGTTACGATAGGGGAAAACAAACTACTTGGAGTACCATATCTCTGTTTGTAACACACAAAACTCACTTATGTAAAGCATATTTTAATTTTCAGAACTTGCGTTATGTGTCCAGTGTGTAATTCGGAAAGGGCATGCGCACAGCATGTGCGCAGAAATGCATTTACGTCTTTATGCAGTGCGACCGTTAAATTTGTCCTACAAAAATGAATGATGATACGGCTCATTTCCTATAGAATTCTAAAATATTAAATTTCATGAATATCCATTCAGCAATTATCCAGCATTTATGCGCGTACAGACAGACAGACAGGCAGGCAGGCAGGCAGACCGAGAGATGTACAGAGTGACTTTAACATGAGCACAGCAAGCATGCAAGCACTCCTAGAAACACAGACTTTATAGTCAGAAGACGTAATTTGAAGGTACAGTCTAAAGAATTAGAGTACTATAGCGAAATTAATTAAGGTAGGCGGACGAGAGAGTATTCTCTTTTCTTGGAATGGAAAATCTCTCTTGAGGATTCAGAATGAGTGAGATATAGTCTACTTCGGAATGTTTCCGAGTAATTAGACGACCCGCATTTATAGAGAACAATGGTCATCACTGTGGCACTGTGAATTCATTGCATGCGGGTGAACAGGCAACAAAGGGGTATGCAAACTAGAGCCCGTACCATACTAACCATATGCAGTTCCGGAACTGTACTGCAGTAACAGCTAGCGACCGGAGATTTTTTAACCACGACACCACATTGACGGTCGGCTGTAAATAGCTGTTTTAAGACTGTACAAGATCATAATCTCTCCTCTTGAGTGAGATAACGACCCTTTGTTGGTGGTAATTACCAGAACGACACCGCGACTGAATGCTATCATCTGGTTCAATGCTGTACGCGCAGACAGCTGGAACAGTAATGAGGCTGGCTGCGGGCTGGAGAACCGGGATTTGAGTCTGAGCAGGGGAGGGATTTTTCTGGTCGCCAAGGTGTACATATCGACCAAAACACTTATCTAATGGATACTTAAGGCTCCTTCCTTGCGACACAGAAACTAACGAATGATGCTGGCCACTTTATTTTTGTGCTGAGGGGCTCCGCTGCAGACGCTACGGACGCACCGCAGCCTTCAGGTATATTGTGCAACCCTATAACGATAATGATTAGTTTTTTCTCACTTTTACCTGTAATGGAACACCGGTGGAACGAAACTGACAGGGGGAAACCTAAGTACACAGGGAGAAATTTGTGCCAGTGCCACTTTGTCCACCACAAATTCCACATGGACTTACACGGGATAGAACCCGGGCCTCTCCGGTGAGAAGCCGGCGACTAACCGCCTGAGCCATGGCACTGCCTATGGTGACCACTTACTAGTACTTAATGTGAAGTTAAGAACGGGTAGACTTCTCACACATTCACTGTCCCAATACACCTTGACTGCGTGATGCCCATGCAAAAAAAATTTCATATTTAAGTCGTATATGTTCTAAATATTAACCGGCATTCGAAAAGTGACGCAATGGGCAGAATGGTCCGTTCTGATTCCATTAGCAACAAAGATTCTCGCTTAAACGTTCACACGGGCTGGGCCTATGGGGCCCCCAGTCAAATGATTAAACGAATACGGAAAGATATTTTTTTTCAGGACAAAGCGGTCGAAGCATGATGCTGTGCCAAGGTCTATAACGCCACCTATAGGCCTTCATGGCGTACTGCTTAACACAGAAGGGACTGTACCTTTCAACCAAAGTGATGTGCTTAGCCCCTCAAAAATTCTCTACTCTTACATAGACTATGGCTCTACCAAAGTCAAGGAATACCACTGACACAGTTTCAGAACAAGAACTCTTTATACGTGGGTGCACATCTGTTCACATTAGCAATGCGCCAGTATGTTCAAACAGCACTTCTAAAAACACATCACAGACAAACTGAAACACGTTCAACTCCACAGAACAAAGTCATTTTAAGAAGCCGACGGTAATTCAGCGTTGAAAAAAATACGCTTTTCTCGTCACGTTCAGCAAAGCAACTGTCAGCTTCGTCATGTCTGTCCGCCTGTGTCGTCCGTCTGTCCGTCCGTATGGAACATTTCACCTTCCACAGGACGGATTCGCATGAGAATTATATTGGGGAGTTTTACTAAAATGTATCGACATATTCCACGTTTGATTAATATCGTGCAAAAATAACAGACACTTCACATGAGGAGATATGTACATTCATGACTTCTTCAGTCATTAACGTTACCATGGTTACCTTGGTAAACAAGATTATTTATGTTCCTGTGGTTTACACAGTTATATTTGTTACCTCGACTACCTTGGTTACTAAAGCTATCAGTGATTTACTTATCCTAATTACCTTTCTTACAAAAATCATCAACGTTCCTAGGTTTATATGGTTGCCTGAAAGCATTATAAGTCTTTCGCTCTGCGGACATTTCATATCTTGTTAAACAACTCAATGGTTTCGCCTCAACCGTATCCTGGGCCAGCTGAATCCATTCCACCCCCTCACACGCTGTTACTTTAAGTTCTGTTTTAATATTATCTTCCCACACAGACCAAAAAAAAAGTGTAGACAAAAACGCTGCCGTGAGTTAAATATCACATTACCTTCTTCTCGTACTTCAGACCCTTTAAGCATTACTAATACTGAAATCCTGTCATTTATAGAATAAGCCATCATCAGTAATTACTAAATTATGATAAAACTCAGTTTTAATTTCAAAACTTCGTCTTCTTCAAAGAACCTTTACGTATAATACATTTTCACACGCAGCATGGCGATTCCTTCGCAGTTTGAATAGAGACGGTATATGAAACATCATGGACTGTGACATATGGACAACCCCAAGAGAGATACCTCACACACACGCGCGCACACACATGCGCGCGCTCGCCTTTTGAATTTGTACTGTACACGAGTTGTTCAAACAGGACTAGGGAAACTGTGATCGTGCATGGCTCTCTTTGTGTCCAGTTCAAATACACATCCACATACGAAGACCGTAGTGCTGATAGACAAAGCGCGAGGGTAGGTCCCAGAATGCTAGGCAGGACAGATGAATGTAATTAAAAGAGGGTCGTGAATATTCAGATATGTTAATTGTTTCACACGACCGCAGCATGACCGAAAATCGAAATCAAGATTACGCCTACATTAACTCACCATAAAATCGATCGATATGCTATCATTTTATATCGTGACAGAACAGAGGGGCTAAGGTGCATTTCATGTAGAATTTTAAAGCACAAAATCGTGTACATTCATTAAATTGTCACCGTATCAGCAGCAGCAGGACAAATTCAATATTGAAATCCGTTCTTGACAATGAAAATACACCAACATAAATAACCAGCCCGCACTGGGCGACTTACTTACGAAGTTAGCGTCGAAGAGTTTGGGAACATGGCCACGAATACCGATTAAGTAACCATCTGGAAGGAAAATTTCTGTGGCCTATTTAACAATCACAAGCAAATATTTACCCTAGAATCTGAGGAAAACAACGAAAGGCAACAGTCAGCACTGCTGACGTCTCCGCTGATATTCGAACATACCGCATCCTACAGAATTATACCACACTGGACACTAACTTGCTCGATATTCAGCCAACATGAAACCTTCCTGAGGATTATACACACTAGCAAATGCGAATGTCAGCCGCGTGAAGTTGCTACTGTTAATATTCTGACGGACAGTGCCTCGGGGACACGCCACATCACGGTGTGGTCTGGCTCATTCCTGGGTCACTTCACGACGCCAAAATTTGCATGGCGTCGAATAGCTCAAATGCATCTAAATTATGAATTACAACGTAGCGGTCACTGCCAATAGCATGGCAGGGGATAGTCGAGTGCTGTGCAACCGGCGGTCAGTCCAGAATACCACGATTCTCCCACCACCTCCCCTCACCGCCGCTTGGTGGCGCAAAGCATCACAAGGTTCCGAAACTGGATTTCAAACATGCCACTATGATCACTCCATTTTCTACCCTGCCTAGCTCTGTAGCAGAAAGTTTTTCTTGGCGTATTAGGAATGTTACAGTAGTCTGCTGGGCCGCGGTGGCGCAGTTGGTTGAGGCACTGCGCTACAAACCGGAAAGTCGCGGGTTCGATTCCCGATGGTGTCATTGGAATTCTTCATTGACGTAATCCTTTCGGTCGAATCAGTCTCTAACAGAAATAAGTACCAGGAATATTTCCTGGGGGGTAAACGCGGCAGGTGCGTAGGGCTGCCAACCTTACCACCTTCATGTGCCTCAGCCTCCTGGAACCCTAAGGGCCTGTCCAGGCCTGTAATGGTATTGCTTTACTTTTAGTAGTCTGCTAGGCCGTAGTACGACCAGCACTTTCAAGGCATCAGATTAAACCACGTACTTTCATCACTTTATTGCAAATCAGATATATGATTAGTCACAACATACACGTAAATAATTTTAAACTCCTTTAAATCCGCTACACACAATTTGCAAGAAAATAAATTCTCAAGGATAAAAGTTCGTAAGTTTATATACGAAAATACATATGAAACTGTGTAAAGTTTGCTAAGTAAATGCTAATAATTTTCATTATATGATATATGGTACCTACTACATTTCATGACATTTTTGTTCGCAGAATTATTAATAGTGTTTAACCGTTTAAGCCCAGTGTTACCTAAATTTAGCAATTACTGTTATTTATTATTTCTTATTTATAACTACTGTTACGTTAAAAAAACTGACTTTGCCGCACAGTGGATTTGTGCGTTTCTCACACTACACACCCTACTATTTCGCTAAACACCATCAACATCTTATTCATCATAATGGACAAAATTGTGTTCTTTGTGAGGTGCAAATTTATATACAGAGTTTTTACAAAAGATACAAACACTTTCAAAAATGCATATCTTGGAGTGGTTATTAGAAACTATAACGATATATACCTCGTTTGATAAGAGAAACTGTGAATGTTTGTGTGGTAACTTGCACAGACTCGATGTGTTCTTCCAATGTTGCATGCATCATTTATCCACATTCACTTACTACGTACATATGGATTTTCTGAATGTGTTTATTTTGTGAAAACCCTCTATGTAACTGAGATAAACGTCGGTTGTCCGAGGGTTAAGTATATATCTCCAGTATGCCTAAAATATATTCAGTCGTGTGCTAATAATTTACAGGCAGTTATGTTTTATCAGCAGACATCCTGTGACGCTCAGGGTCACAGTGCGTTACGAACCTCCCTGAGGATGGCCAAATGCGTGGCCGAAACATGTAAGAGGTATTACTACATTTATATTTTCATAAACGTGCGTGCATTTGTTGGTTTTAGTTACCACATCTCACTGTTCGATGCACGGCTATGGATCATTTACAACGGTTCTAATCACTTTTTCACCAATTATTCTATCAGTCAACGCCACATAGACTACTCTGAGATACCAAAAGCATCATAAAATACGAGGTAAAACCCCAGGCAACATGTTCCTCATAAACTGCTGACTCGGGTTATGCACAGGACGATCAAAACAGCGTTCTTAATTCACACATGGACGCATGTTATTAACAACGACAGTTTTCGAGTAAAAGAAATACAGCCACACGCATTGGTTAAAATCCGAATTGTTCGTCTGCTATACGAGTAACTATACCAATCTTTTTCAGTAGGATTTAGCATTAACCTTTTAAAGCCTACTGGTTACTTGATGCACCAACAGATTTAAAATTCAAAAATTCTACGTTCTGCCCTCACTGTAGTTATGTGTTTTGTATTTATCTCAGAACAAACAGCGACATTCGTACTATATAACATAAACTAGTTGGGTATTATAACCGAGATGAAGTGTTTACTGCGCGGTACGAACTGGATCTTTAAATAGAATAGTTTACGCTTCGTTTTTAAAGGGTTAATATCCTTTGAGTCGTTTGTCAGGACGGTGCGTTTTAGCTCTTCTTTCACTCAGCTCAGTTTCGACTTCTCCTGCAGGGTGCGAGGGCAGCTGCAGGCATTTCTTTTCTCTGTGAAGTGGACGGCTTTGACTGAAGTGTTAGTTCCGCTTCACACAGTTCCCAACACATCTCTCAATTACTTTTCTGAAAAGAGAGTCCCCGGCAATCGGCACATTGAATAAGACATCTCTTGAACAATTTAACGACGCGTCCTTGGACAGACCGTATTTAGAAACGACTTCAAGTGTGACAGTACCATTTGCCTTGGAACAATATGCGCACCATTATATTTGTCTCGTACCGTCAAAATACTAAACACCACAGTTTACTTTTTTAATATGCACGAAATATGTGTTCTTCACCATAAGGGAAGACAGAGGTGAGGGCGTTTTGAAAAATGATGCTGTGAAAAATATTAAGAACTAATATGAAGTAAAGGGAGAATGGAGAAAATTAAATAAGGCGGAGCTTTCTGATTCCTGCTGTATGCTCGCCTTAGGTCATCTAGGGGTAGACAAGAGACTATTGTATAAATAGGCTGTAGCCATAGTTACATTCTGAGCAGGGCAATGTTTGTTGTAATATATGTCAGTATGTGTACTTACATGGTAAACAAACGTAAATCTACTTCAGTTACAAACTGTATACAATTTAATATCCCTCTTAACACAGTTGAAAAGACTGTCATCTTGGGGTTCCGGTACCTGTTAATGCAGCCTGCCGTGTTCACATTTAACACTTTTAACTAACTAACTACTATTTATCTAACTCAATGGAGAGAATCCTTCCTAAGTAACTAGTCAAGAAATTTCCCGCATAATATGGAAACCAGAGGTTCATCAGGGCATGCACAAAATCCCGCCACGTGTCCTTATCCTGAACCAGATCAATCCAGTCCATGCCCCTCATACCACTTCTTGAAGATCCATTTGAATAGTATCCTACCACCTAGGCTTAGGTCTTGCAAGTGTTCTCTTTCATTCAGTTATCCCCACAAGAACGCTCTATGCACCACCTCTCTCCCCCACACGTGCTACATGCCCCGCTCCTCCTATTCTTCTTCATTTGATCACCCAAATAATATTTAGTAAGAAGTACAGACCATAAAGCTCCTCGTTATGTAGTCTTCTCCACTCCCCTCTACCTCGTGTTCCTTAGGCGCAAATATCGTCTTCAGCACCCTATTCTCAAACACCCTCAGGCCATGTTCCTTCGTGAATGTGAAAGACCAAGTTTCACACCCACACAAAACATCAGACAAAACCATATTTCTGTACAACTGAATATCCCTTGTAACACAGTTGTGTTATAAACTGTAACACAGCAGCGTTATGAAGTAATTATATTAAATTGTATCCATTTGTGTCTACAAGGAACACGACGCAATGCAACAAGTAAGTGAATCTAAGTCGCTTTAAGTTACCGTATGGCCCAATGGAAGCAGCAATGCAATCGGCACTGCAGTGCCGTAAGTTTGTATTACAGCCTCGCCGATTGTATAGGAGGGTGCATCTACACTTTACAGCACGAAAAATTCTGAAACAATCTGCGAATAAACATATATTATTATTATTATTATTATTATTATTATTATTTGATATCACCTTTGTGCAGGGCATTTACAATAACATACCTGAAACAAACCACGCTTCCAGGGTATGCATTGCTACGTCTACTCTGTGGCTACAATGTACGCTACATGTAATGTTATTTCACATGATTAACGGTTTGAACTTTTACGTTAGCACTGCCCGCAGTATGTGTGCAGTGCCCAGTACGGCTGTTTGCTTTAGTTCCTTGATATCGTGCTTTCCCGGTGTGTTGTTCAGATACTTTCTCAATGACTTTGAGATGGTTCCAGTTGCCCCTGTTATTACTGGTACTACTTTTGTTTTCCCACTCCACATGCGCCGTACGCCTAGTGTAAGATTTTTATATTTTAGAATTTTTCGGTTTCTTTCTTGACCACACATCTATCCCCTGAAATTGCTGTATCTATTAACAGACATATTCCTTTTTCATTATCAGGGATTGTGTTGTCCGGTTTACTGTCAGGGATGGTTCTGTCAGTTTTCACTTGTTGGTTCCGTAATTACATCAACTTACCATCGTAACATGTTTCTACTCACTTCGGTAGCAACTCTACCTAAGATAATCATTGCCAAACTTTCCCCTTGTATTTTAAAAAATATTCCAATAGTTACAATAGGCTTACAACAACTGCAACTTACAACCACAAACGACCGCAACATATCATGCTGTAAAGAGCCCACCAACAGGCATAGCGTTTTTAGTCTTGTTTTCACCAATGTTATTTATATTTTCCAATCTTTAACTTTTGTGTCACGCAATCCTAGTTAGCTAAATTGCTTATAGGAATAATTTTGTGATTTTTCTTTGAACATTGCAAATACTACCAACATTATCTTTGAAATACATATTTAAAAAAAATGGGTGTGTTGTTTCATGCGTGAGAATTCTCACTAAAGAGCGATAGTTCATAATAGTGATGTTACCTTATGCTGCGTCACTGGTTTACCACTAATTAACCCTGGGGGTCAGACAACGGGCGGGAAGTGAATAGCATTTACGGCAGTCCACCTAGTCCCAACCGCATGGCTCTGAGGAACAATGCACTGCTACTTAAAGGGACTGTGCGTCTGCCCTAGCATACTGACATTTATTTAATACGGTAAGCGTAAAAAGTATTATCACAACGAGAATAAACAAACGAGTAAAATATCCATTGGATATGAGACAACACAGGTCCCAGTGAAGACCTGGACACTGTGGCGAAAGAGAAATGCCTGTCCCTGTAGAGATCCGAACCGCCGACTTCTAAAGCCTTCAGGGTCTCATTTTGTTCATTGAGATTTCAGAATTATTTTCCTCGGGGATTCCCCTGAATTAACCTTATGATGGATCCTTATTACGCATTCTTACGGGATTAAGTTAACAATTACACGGCGTCAAAAAGGGTTGAAAATTCTATGCAAAGACATACAAATCAATTAATGAACGTTAAATATTTTAAGGTTTTATTTACACAAACAACTGCTCGGCATCGGGTGTTACTAGCAGGGGCAGAATCAAAAGATAAGAAACACCGTGAGCATCCACTGGCTCGCGAACACCTATGAGCCAAGAGGCCAGGCAGGGTACGTACGTATGACGCTGACTGACAACCGAGGAATTCAACTCCCTGATGAGAACAGAGATCGTTCTCGAAAGGTTGGTACACTCACGGCTGCTAACCATACAAAAGTTTTACTTAATTCAGTCGCCGTGAAGGCTTTAGATCTTACACAAATTAAGAAGCACCTCACCCGATTTCATTCTTTTTATCAGTCTCGCATATAATGAAAAGAAAGCAGTCACTGATAAGGTTACATAGCCTGAAAAAACAATGACAGCAATTTTTACAGCAGATTACTAACAACAACAGGCACATGCCATCACCGTCTGTGCATATGAGGGTCGTATTCACGACATGCAAGGAGCATATTATCGCTGTGGATATCTCCTTTCAAACATAGTATCAAGTCAAGACTCAACTAAATGCTAATTACTGTTAAGTCCGCTCCCCCACTCCCAACCCCCCGGGCCAGTCAGACTGCAGTTACTAACGACACCAGGTCAGAATGTAACAGAGTTACAAGCACCTCGGCACGCAACCAATATAACAAAGTCATTTTATTCAACATAAACCTACAATATAAACTGCAAGTGACAAGGGACGGAGAATTCGAGTTAGCCATGCCAAGATTCCATTACGGTTTAATAACATTTGGGACCCTTACATCTCATAATAATTATGCTAACTGCTCACACGGATAATGCCATCAAAGGAAGGCAGGAAGTTCCGTGCTATGTTTCGTTCCATACCACATTACGGCCTTCAATATATCTTCTTGCAAAGAATCTCAGGCGAAATTGCACAGCCAGGTACAATCCTGTACGAACAGCATATGTCCTACACAGGTACTGAGGATTCATTTTTCGAGAATTAATATATATGAACATACATACACAATGTACCTGCCATACTGCGGCAGTACGTTCCTTGGGTTCATTTGTTATATCGCTACAACCAAACATACCTACACCCGACGTTTAAGGGGTACGGGGATTATATCACGGTCAGCTTTAAACAATGACAGGTGTTATACATTTATTGATTACTAAATACACATTAAACCGAGGAGAAATATGTATTTCCTGCAATTTTGACACCTATAGACCATACTTAACATCTAATTAACATCCGACAAAGACATTAATTGAGCTACGAAACTCATACTAGTTGCATAAAAATTGTCCTTAGTGTTCCAAGTATTTTATATAGCACACGAAAATCTAGCAGTATTGTAGTATTTATTTAACACGGTTGACTACGTATTTTGATATACCACTATCCAATATTAAAAATACTTGTTTCAGTTGACATCTACTCATTTGGAGGAACAAACACAAAGTATAGTTTCATAATAATTATTCGAAATTTCCTCCTCGACTTTCTACGCAATTTTGAGCACGCATTAGTACAGACTGGTCTGTGTATCGCTTGGCTTGATTATCGGCTCAAGGGCGAACCTATGCAGCGTACGGACAACACACCATGTTAAACAGGTAGGCTTTCAAAAGCCACAACCGCAAGACGACATTTTCTCGCGTCATTATGTCCGTAACTTCGGATATAGTAGGTACGTGATATATAGACGCAAATTAACCTACGGAACGTTCTTGCAAAGTATTGCAGATTCCTCCTGGTACACCCTGTATATAAAATAGGTTACAGTCAGAAAAGGTCTCAAATCTGCCATGCGAACAAAATACTCGCCATCTACAAAAGAGACAATAATTTCTTACTAATAACCAATGCCAGTATCACATATACGACTACACGTTTTCCGCAGTAACGTCAAATACAATAAAACAAAAGAAATGATACTAAACAATTACAAAACAACTCACCTCAGAAACTCTGAAACTTGTACACGAATTCGCTTTATAACGGCAATTAACGTAACGAACGCCAACTTCTCATTAAGTAGGAACATAATGAAAGCACACAACTCATTTCCATTATGCCTATTACCTAGTTCGTACTGTTGTTATTACATTTTTTCCTCCCGTTCTAAAGCACACACCTATTTGATTTTAGTTTATTAAATGGAAAGTTTCCCTCCACACGGACGAAGGTGGATGTTGTCCAATCTCCAAGGAAAGTAAAGGTGCTCTTATGAAAAGCTGCTGCCTTTTTTCAGTGTTAATTGCCTTCCTGAAGTTTCTGAAAGATGTTCAACCACATCGTAAGTTTAAGCTCAAAAGAAAAATGTTTAAACCGATCTCAAATAGTGGGCCAGGGCAGGCCGGGTTCGGCAGACTTAGGAATGGCTATTGTGGGTTACTGTCAACACAGTAACGAACCTTCGAGTTTCATAAAACGTGACCTTTTCACCGGGTGATAGACCATTAGCTCCTCAAGAACGACTCTACTCCTCGGACCTACTTGGTTTTGGTAAAATAAATAGATCACATATAGGCCCTTCGACATAAGGAATATTTTGAGAGGAGAATTCTTAGGCCAGCGCAAGTTTTAAAACCTCAGTTATCGTGGAAATATTTGCCACTTTTTCTGGTTCTCGTTTTCTACATTGCTTGCTCAACATTGACATAAGCGTACTTACAATTGTTTGTGTTCTCAAGTCACATATTTCTGTTGGCCTGATAATTTAGATTGTCAATTCAGTATCATCTGCACAAGACTAAAATGAACGAGACGCAATAGAGACCTGTCATGAGAACAATCCGATTTAAAGTAACAACACTTGAAGGGGTCTCTGCGGCCCATAGGCATGCAGCTCCAGAACCACTTCAAGGAAAACTTTCGATTTTAGATTAGCTTAAATATGAAATTGGATTACGTACGACAGAGATGTACCGTTCAAAGACCTACGTGCTCTTAAAATGACACGGATGTCAATAATCCGAAAGGAGCTTTGAAGTTTAAAATTTATATAAAACACAAGCCCAAATACAAGACGATTCTATCCCTTTATCCTTTAATTTTATGAAAAATGTATTCCTTTTCCACTTTCCATGACCCATCAGATTTATGTCCCGTCCCGCGGTGGCGCAGTTGGGTGAGGCACTACGCTACAAACTGGCAGGTCGCGGGTTCGATTCCCGATGGTGTCAGTGGAATTTTTCATTGACATAATCCTTTCGGTCCACTATGGCCCTGGGGTCGACTCAGCCTCTAAGAGAAATGAGTACCAGGAATATTTCCTGGGGGGTAAAGGCGGCCGGTGCGTAGGGCTTACAACCTTACCACTTTCATGTGTCGATTGTCTATAAATCTGGGAGCCTCGACCTCCTGGAACCCTAAGGGCCTGTCCAGGCCTGTAATGGGACTGCTTTTACCCTATTTATATGGGGACAAAACGTGGATCGATTCCTGGAAGGGGCAAATACTTTTCATCCTCTCCAAAGCGTTCAGACATCCTACTCGATGAGCACACAGGTCTCTTTCGTAGAGGGCAAAGCGGCCGGGACGTGAAGGTGACGACTCACTGCCACCAGCTGTGGAAGTTAAGAATGTGTGGAGCTACTCGTATACCTCCACTTCTCCATATACATTGATGGCCTGGTGCTTAATTAAGCATGGGACCAAAGTACCTTTACCGCGCTACTTAACAGGACACACAGAGCCCTGGATTGTCATACATACTTAGACCAATCAGCCTTTAACCACATGAACAACAACACCTGCCCGCACTGCAAATATTCAGTGCTCCACAGTACAGGTGTATTAGCCAACCGTCGTAGTATACGATATGTATATACACATACGTAGTCGAAGATTCAAATAAACATGACGTAAGTATATGTATTATACTTCAGCATATATTAACTACAGTAAAACGGCAATACTATCTTTGATGCGAAGGCTACATTACACGGATAATGTATATAAATCAACTGCGGGTTTACCGGATTCGTGACACAATTCCTGCTGGTATAACAATTTTACACGATTTTTACTTTAACAAATTCCTAAATTTACATAATATAAGCTGTCTTTTTGGATATTAACACTCACGACACACTGAAGTTTTGTACACATATGGACACATCAGGCAAACAGTAACACTATTTCCGTATTACAAACACACACACACACACATAGGTAATCCCTGAAGATGGCCGAGCTCAGCCGAAACACGTAGGAAATATTTACATGAAAATATAATATTGCCTACGTTCAGTGTATACGAGTATTTTATGGTACTGATTTGATATTACCAAGCAACAAATTTGCTTCACTTATGTGTAAATTTGACGTTGACATGACCGTTACACGTTTTAAAGAAAATATTTGAATGTATTTGCACGACAGTCCCTGCGACAGAGTTCAGTTCAACAGTCTACTTAGCATTTACAGGAAAGTGACGACATTAATACCAACACAGCCTGATATAAAGCTTTGTGACTTTTCGCTAGGGTCGTTCTTCTACAAAACCAGCAAAAATCTAAGAGTTAAACTGAAACAGCTAATCAAGGCATTTCGAGAAATGCTTCCGAATGGAGTTAGCTTGAAAATATCTGCGAGCTGCAAGGAAATTACATAGAGAATTCAATACAGTTTAACTGTACTCTTTAACATTCAATTCCTCAGCTAACAAACAGATCACATGACTTTCACATCCTACAATCGTCCCGTCAATGGAGCAGTACAAACTACTGATATACCATCTATTTACCCATAGTACGCCTCTCCGTTCTTGGCTGATGCTTACAGTCAAGCTAAATGGGCTACGTGTTATGGTTCTCTCCCTTTCCTTTTTCCGTTTTTCTCTCCCTCTCTTCCTTCGTAGATTATAAGCATCACACTTACCTGAAAAGCAATAAATTAGATATATTATATTTTATATATATTATATATTATAATATCTCTGGGACATATCACTAAGAGTAAAACCATGACCATTTGACACATGAAGCTCCTAACACCGAAGAGCATGTTCCAATTAATACCCTCATCTACGTTGTTAAAAAAGTTAATTAATGAACTTTCTTTTACCTCGCTTTACGTGGTCCGCCCAGGCCAATAGAGAGGCAATGTTTTCAGACAGGACAAAAAGCTGCAACCTTTTAATATCTATACCAGCCCAGCACCCATTGTTGTTGGTTTACTTAACTACGCTGTCGTCAATTCATATTACACAGCATTGAGTAATAGGGTGATTAGTGATTAATGAATTCAAAATCATGTGGAAGGAAGCTACTGAATCCTAATTAGCAGTACCACCCTAGTATCTGCCTAAAAGAGACTGAGGATGTCTGCTCTGGTGGCCGGAACTTCTCGCCATTACATTTTGACGATAAATGATCTTTGCAGGTGAAGCCGCATAGTGAAATAAGTCAGAGGCCAAACCGTGGTATGCGGGGCATCGATATAAATTTGGGGTGGCAGTAATATTTATTGCAAACTTTTCTCCTTATTCCAGTCGATAGGTAGCATACTTGAGAAACAACAAACAATATAGGCGCGTGTATAAGCTTCACCGTGCGCCAGCGTCTAAAGAGTTTCCAACAATAAGGCAATGTTTACTGTTGAAAACATTTCAGACGTTAACTCAAGCGTGTGTATATTAAGTAATATAAATTGAAATAAACTGACAATCACATGAACAAACCACACATCAAATAAATGTCGTACCGATAAAATTACGAATAATTTTCGCAGATTCTCGGTTACGAAACAGGCAATTTGGCGAAATATGATATATTTCACACAATCGTACTCATTTAATAAAACAGCTACACTGTCTTCAGATTTCCCAACCCAATCTCACCCCCCTACCACCCACCGACCCACAAAGCCAATTATGCCCGCAGCCCTCTAGAATATGTCGGTTCCTTCTAAAATCCATTATTACTGTACGTACAGGTGACATGTTGGCCGCGAGATTCACATGGCTATTTGTAGGCTGCTTAGGGGGCAACATGACAAATCAACGTGACAGTTGCATGAAGACGTCCACGGTTTGTGTTCAACAGTATAATCCTTCCGTTATGCCCACACTATCTTGCTTCATTGAGAATTCTCAATTGTTACCACCATATCCCGATTCGTAAAACCGAACACAGGCCTAACGCTTGGAAGATCCAACCAGTTTCAGCCAGTTTTCATAATTTTATAAGCAAATATCATAAGCGTATGCTACTGTGACCAGGCCCGTGTGTCTGCTGCCCATATGAACTTCTAACCACTGACGGATTTTAATTAAAAATGGTATAAACATAATGCCACTAGATGTAGCCCCATGCCTTCAGTCCCAGCAATATTCAACATTTCGTTAGTCACGCTTCTGTAACAAGTAAACCGTTTACCTGAAATCAAGATAAATCCGTCCAAACACAACTACGTACATAGCAGGGCTGTGGAGTCGGTACATAAAAGCTCCGACTCCGACTCCTCGATTTTTAAAACTTCCGACTCCGACTCCTTCATAAAAGCTCAATATGCACTAATAACGATAAACCTATAAGATGTTTCATCACCACCACGTGAATCATCAGGTTACTTTTTTGACTTATAACCTATATTTAAGCATAAGTCTAATGGTTATTGTAGCTATCAAGGCTCTGGAGTTGGAGTATCTAGTTAAGATTTTAGACTGAGGTCGGAGTAGGAGTCGGTACATTTTTCCCCGACTCCGACTCCGACTCTACCTAAAAATTCCTTCCGACTCCGACTCCACAGCCCTGGTACATAGTCACATTTGGAAGGATTTTTTCTTGGTTTCTGTTATAAATAACGCAATGGAATTGCATCCTTTAAAGCTGTCTCCCTGAGTTTAAAATCGCAAATGCATGTTTATTGGTTTCCATGATGCAATTAAATGTAGATTTATATACAAAGAAACATTAACAGATACATAAAACATCAATGAGACGGCACGAAAGGTGTCGGAAAGGAAAACTACTTGCTACTGCTGATAAAAACAAACTCAGAAATTCAAGCATTTCCTCACATGAAGTAATACAAAAGAATGTATTACACTTCACCGTACAGTAAGACACTCCGTTATACAAAACTAAGGCTTTCAGGCAACAATTTCAGTGTAAAGCAAAACCAACAACTTCAGCCACAATGAAATTATACAGCAGAGGGAGATTTGTAATGCAATCTAATTCCAATTCATTGGATCAGTAGTAATTTGCAAACCAAATCTTATTGGAATTCCCAAACATAATGGACTACTTCCAGAATCAATTTGTTTTCATTTCTGAAGCACATAATATCGAGTTCATACGACACACTTCCTTTGAACGAATATTAAATCTGCTGATGAAACATTCCAAAATCAGTTACGTGTACGGGATAAGGACTTTACGGCTACGAGACTCACGTATCGCTCTACGGAACAGTGTGTCTAATCTATCAGCGTTGTAGCTCTTGGAAAGCTGTTAACATGTCACTGAGGTTGTCTACAAATTCCTCACCTTCTACAGAAACCCTTTTCGAGCCACCTGAATCCAGTTGACAATTTCTCATCCTGCTTCCTTAGCATCAACTTTACAACTGTCATCTATCTACACTTAGTTTTGAAATGTGGTACCTTTTCTTCAAATCTTCATATCAAAATTCTGAATGCATTTCTTATTTTCCCTCGTCTTCATAGAGATATTCGTAGAAAAGTAAACTTAGGTTATACGGCCAACGAATTAGGCTACGTCACTACAAGAGACAAGAACAAGAGCTCAATAAAGCTATTTTTAACATAAAAAATAAATGTAATAAACAAAAAACAGCTAGACAAACAAATAAGGTAAAAAGGTAAAGCAGTCCCATTACAGGCCTGGACAGGCCCTTAGGGTTCCAGGAGGTCGAGGCTCCCAGATTTCTAGACAATCGGCACTTGAAGGTGGTAAGGTTGTCAGCCCTACGCACCGGCCGCGTTTACCCCCCAGGAAATATTCCTGGTACTCATTTCTGTTAGAGGCTGAGTCGACCCCAGGGCCATAGTGCGACCGACAGGATTATGCCAATGAAAAAATCCAATGACACCATCGGGAATCGAACCCGCGACCTGCCGCTTTGTAGCGCAGTGCCTCAACCAACTGCGCCACCGCGGCCCCCGCGACAAACAAATAGAGAAAGTAAATAAAAATGGAACACTATTCACAAGAATAAAATTTGTAAAGTTTTTCTTTAAATTCATCTATTTTGATTAATTCCAGCCGGACCGAACAACGTTTTTCAGTTGTACAGGTTCGGTTAGAGTTGAAATGTAAAAAGGAGTGAAGAGTCAACTGGACGGATGGCCATGAAGGAAACTGTGACCTACTAACATTTGTCAGCAAGGACAGACTAAAGCCAATTACCGCCCCAGCAAAAGAGCCCGCCTTGGGGACAACTACCGAGCACAGCAATCAGGAATCAAAGTAGTAACAGACACACCGCAACATCGGGTGTTGACTACCACTCACAGGTATACTGTAGTGCAATACCTGAGGTTCCGATGGCGTTATTATAAGCACTGTTTTTAGGGGTGTGATACGGTGTATTCTGGTATAAATTTGCCAACATATGAGTGAAACTTACGCCTCCCTCTTCAGTGTAGACGGTGGAGACAGTAGGTTCCTGCTAACCGCTGTTAAATTTCTACAAGGCTACACGACATGATACCCCAGAAGCAGAGGCGTACCTACGAGGGTGCTGGTGGTTCGGCGCCCCGGGTAGCAGGGTCCAGGGGGCGGCAAAGAAGGCGGTAAAATTAATACTCTAAATAAAAATAACAAATGCCTGCGATCAACAACTTTTGAATTACTGATCAAAATAAAAGGAAACTCAATGAATGATTGCGTCTTCAAAGCAAAAAATTCTGTTGCGGGGGGAAGGGGGGGGGGGATTGTGATTATTCACCCCGGCGCCGAAAAAAAACTAGATATGCTTCTGCCCGAAAGAGAGTAAGGATGATACTGCTGCCTTGACATAGTCCCAAAGCACCGCTCACACACAAATGTCCTCTTCAACAGACAAAGAAACAAAACGCATGGACTAAGCCGGAATTTTGGGGCCGTATTCCAATTTAATCGCTGTGTGGTGTGAAACACTGTGTAATCACCATTCCTCATCGCCAATCCAGCACCGCTACATCCCGACTGTACAGATGCAGGCGCTAACGAAATTCTGTAAGCCAATTCAGTTCAGCTTCATGCGTTGTTCGGCTGTGTCAGCGAATACACAATGACTTAGCGTCACAAAGACCGGCAGCAGACCGACACAAATTACTGAGGAACGTCGTTAAGGAGCTTATTTGATTACAAAAATCCCGAAGTGTTCGGTTCGAATCTACGTAGGCACAATGGCCGTTGTGACTGACGTTTTTAGTGGGTTTCCTCAGTCCTTTCACATAAATTACAGGACATAACCTCAATTACAACACCAGCGCCTCCATCCAAACTCTTTACACTTCATTATTCTACCAAACAATCCTCATTCGATGCTCAAGGCCTACAGTCTGACCAAATAACGAAATCGTAAAAATGAAACATAAGTGAATGCATAATCCAGCGCCCAAAGAGGCCACATCTCATAGTCACAGGTCTATGACAATTTTTACAATAAACACATTCGTTATTTGGTAGGAAACAAAGTTATATTCAGCTTGAAGTTCATTCGAATATTTAACAACACACTTACCAATTCAAAGAAAACATACTGCTTCCGTTTCAAAGATCATCAGGTTAACATTCTTTACGAAAACTGTCGCTCTTCGTTACGAAATATACAACAAACCCATACATACACACGTTAATGTTAAAGCAGGTGGTATGGTCGTGAAGCCTCGACAGTGAGGAGGCCGTCGCCCACAACGGAGT
>BLKM01007452.1:938117-980740 GCA_013340265.1 Coptotermes formosanus | reverse complement strand
TTTTTGTCGCTGGCCATTCCCCACCCCCCCCCCCCCCCCCCCAGGAAATATCAGGTGGTACATACAGTTGTCGCCTTGCTGTAGGTGATTGAATGTCCGTGATGTAAAAACAATATTCTGAGTAAAAATTTTGAAGTTTTCGCGATGACAATATTCTATAAAATTCTTTCGGGCCGACAGACGCGTCAGGTAATTCAAATACACCAACGATTCGGAGACCGACATTGTCTCCATCCTCGGGGTGCTGAGGATGGAGACAATGTTAGGCTCTGGAGCTGATGTATTTTAATTACTCAACGCCGCTGTCGGCCCGAAAGGATTTTAGAGAAAATTCTGAGTAGCATTCTACTCTGACGAATAACACTTCTATTCCGATGCCTGAAGACACGAAGAGAGGACAGAAATAATGACAAATTAATCGTCATTTACTGATAGATTTGAAGTACATCTTACAAAAACTATGCATATGTTTACGATCTCCGTTATAACAAACTTTCAGAAACCTGCTTCCAAATGTTCATTATTTATTACATTACCGTCAAACACAGTTAAAATATACAGTCCGTGTGGTTGCCAAATTTACTTATTTCCTTCTTTACTTACTTGCCTACTTAGCAAACGTTTTGGGAATTTTCAAGATTCTGAGGTACATTAAGCGGAACTAGCGCAGCTTCCACCTCAGAATATTGCACAGGCGCCACGCATTACTGATAATGGAATAACTTTCAAATAAATTTTCATGAAATTCCGCAATTCTGTTCAAACTTTATCATTAAGGAGAGCACAGACAGTCGGCCATGACATACCATAACATTTCGCTACTCCAAAGAAACAAGATAAGTTAGCTTAAAATGTGCCAGTACTATCGCTGCGTGCCGTGGTCTACTACCTTATGTGGCAAACTGTACTCCAATGTGGAATTCAGAGATATTAATTTAAGAAGAACGATGAAAATTAAAATAGCTTTGGTCTATAGAATTCCTATTCCATAATTTGAGCAGTGTGCTGTGGATAATATTGTTTCCATCGTCAAACGCAGCGGGAGTTACAGGCGCAAAAGCCAACATCCGCTAACTTCAATAACTGTGTGAGCCGAAGGGTGTAATTAAGAGTGAAAGAATATTACAGTCTTGGTAGGATACACACACAGAATCCCTGTATTTCTATTAAACACACAGTACTGTTGAGAGCGAGCCAATATGTCTGAGACAAGTCTTTACATTACAACTGCTCCAATCTCCCAAGACCATTTGGAGCGTTGTCGAAATATCCCCAAACTATGGAACCTTTAACTTCATCTCTTATGGTACACCTACTCCTAAGCCCATTTCATTGTATGATAAGATATTTACATAAAGATATTATAAGCCCGCTCCGATGGGTTTATTAGATGTTTGAAAATACGGGTGAAAGAATCCTCTCTGTCGCCTCTCAAAATTTACAGCTATTAGTGGCTTTTTAAAAATAGTTCAAAGCTGTACGGTACCACATGCAGCACACATAGAAATACGGCTTTTGACATTGTTACAGGATTCATTAAACTTCACATTAATACTACACTGCTACTGCAAATGTTTTAGTGAGACAGCTGAAACGTGTAATGCACCTGGTGTACATCCCGTACAGAAAACCTACTGGACGAAACACATCACTCTCTAATTGCACAGTCCTTCCTTACTGAAGGCTCAACAACCCAGAGTGCTGAAGTGTTTGATCAGCCTCGGGGAACAAGTACTACACAACTATGCATAAAATTAATTTCCGGAACGGAAATGATTCATTGGCGATCATTCTGTCTTTCTACAGTGGCAAGTAAATCTAACTTTAAAACTACGAAACAACAAAACATTAAACTTAGAAAATAATTTAAAATTCATAAACAGTCAAACCCCAATATAACGCCACCCTCACTTGGCGCTGCCCTCGGTATGAGAAGACAGAAGAAGAATAGGATCTTAGAAGACGAATTCTTTGTTTGGTACCAGAATTTCTGCCCGAACCTCCCGACGCACATGACAAAACACACAGTTCTCACTCTGCAGTAGGGTAATTCCTGTTTATCGTTTAACTGCATTTTTGACATTTTTCACATTTCGTAATGAACAGGCTTAAACTAGCTGACATGTGTCAAAGAACTTGGAGCTAATTAGCACGCACGTCGTTCACACTGAGTGAATGTAGTATCAGTAGATGTGGTCCCTACCTCCTCCTAAGCGTACGGTACTGTTGCAATTAAAACACTCTTTCGTACAAACCACCTCATTCCAAACCAATTACAGAAAGTTCGGTCTCGTAATTTGCATGCACATCGCAAATTAAAAAAGAAAATCAATAGCACTGTGTATTAGTTTGTGAAAGTTAACTTTACAAAATAACATGTTAACTACTTACAAAACAACAAACGAAACGCGTTTTTTGTATTAAACTTCATACAGTAGAAAATTAGGAAATTAACCTTAAGGTGCACGATCAAAACAGTGAAAAAGCCCCTATCTTTTCAAACTTCTACTGCAGCAAATCTAAAAACACACAGCAGTTAACATTTGGAACACAGTCAACTGCACTACGAATCTAAATAAACATCACAGTTCACGTTACACCGCTCGTCATATTGGTGCGGAACTGGAAGATGAATGCCCAGCCTCGTTCCTGACCCACCGGTCACTAATTGATACAGACAGCCCCGACTTAAGCACTAGTCACGTTCTGAATGTTCCGTTGCAAGTCGGAATTCAGAACACCTGCGGTCAAATACACAGGTACATACATGTCAGGCAAGCATAAATACACAGGTACATACATGTCAGGCAAGCATAAATACACAGGTACGTACATGTCAGGCAAGCATAAATACAAACTGCAACACACTGGACCCTGACCGACGGCAGCATGAAAGCCCCGCCGCCTGTGTTATCGCCCAGCAGTATTCTTGAGGCACCTTCGTATTACTGCACCTTCATTCTCGCACGGAAAAATTCTTTATGCGTTTCAAAAACATTATTTCATTTTTTTCACTTTGTTTAATTGCGTTAGTTTGAAATTGCGCAAGTCTGGGAGTGTGTTTACTCGAATTTCCTCTTCAACTGTGCTGACTGGCAACCAAATAGACCAAACTAGTCCGTTTAAATACCCGAGACACAACACTTTCTTGATTCTACCACGACATTAAGTGCTTCCCAACATAGAGGTAGCACAATTAAAAGAAAACTTGGCGGTAGGGCAAGAAAAGGAACTGCTTTCCTGCTGTCATGCTGTCAAAATAACGGCTCTGCTTCCACACTGTCGTCACGGTTCTGGATCCTAACGAAACACACGAGAGCCGAAATAAACTGAAATAATGTTCCTAAGAGATGTAGCAGGCTGCAGAAGAACAGACCACAAGATAAACAAAAACATCAGGTAGAAACTAAATGCATTACGTGGATTAAAGTCTCACTTCACCAGACTAATTAAAAACATCACGTTTTGGTAACAACTACTTACGCCCACATTCCTTCATATGCTTCCCGTGGCTAGCAGGAGCTGCGTATATATTAACAACTACACAATTTATTGATTCATTTCTATATGTAATTTCCGGACGAAGTTTCAGATTAGCTCCGTACCATATCTGTAATTGCTGACATAAAGTTCTTACGGGGTGGTAAGTGCTTTTATGACACCTCCACGTAAAATGTCACATTTCTTGCTATAATGGTTCGTTAGATGCCGTCATAAAACCGAGACACATTAACACTTCACCAGTTCCCTCTGTTCTTACATTCAAACCACAAGAAAAAAAACACCGACAGAGTTTATTTCAGGACCCTGCGCTAGCAACACTAGAATCGCTACCACAGCCATTCGAACGACCACGTAAGTGTTACTGTCGACAGGGAATAAGAATGGAGTAGCCTTTAGTGGTATCATGTTAACACCCAGTTTCATGAAAATTTGTTCGGTTCGAAAGTTAAAAGAGGGTACAGACACCGGGACATAATGATACCACGCATGTAACTCACGCCAGCAGCCAGGGTGGTGTAAGTGGCAGCAACGCACCGCCTACATGCACCCACTAGGAATTTGCAAAATATCAAACACAAGCTTGATGATGAGCCCACTACAAAGCGTGCGGCACTCTAGCTGACCCACGTGTCGCCTCTGCTGAACCGCCCAGGTTGGAAACAACTCATTTTTAAAAATGTATGCATATGCAAGACGTTTTGTGTAATGTCATAGAGCGCGTTATATAATTAAAGTGTTGACGTTGTGGTCCTGACAAAGGCGTTTTTTACACTTATGCACCCATAACATATGCACACAGTGTATGCATAATACAACATGAACGCATATATAAAAGTATGCATGTATAAGTTCCCACGCTGGAATCCACTGCACCCACTGTGCTCATGGTCTGGCTACAGGCCAGACCTAACTCGACTGGTACCGAACCTGGGCTAAGAAACTCAGATTGTGAATGTTCGGCCTCATGTAGCTGTTTCGCACACCCATATGCCATCAGGGCCAGCTACGATGGAACTCTCTAGGTGAATGATCGGATTGACAATGAGAAGACCGCTGGACAATTTGACTGTAGCGAGAAAGTGCACGGATCCCTCGAGTAACACACGTAAAAGTTGATAGGCTGCAGCCCTCACCCTGCCTGCCTGATCCACACAATCAGCACCAGGACCCCACTATCAGGATCGACTTCAATCAGCAGCCATGCATACATCACGTTAGCCAAGCGTTATTGACGAGGATGAGGAAGGGCGGAGGATGGGGTTGGGGATAAGGGGATGATCTAATGGAGTTCCGGGGGCTGTACTGCACAGCAGGAAGGCTGAATGTGCATTAGGGTAGCACCCCCCCCCTTCCGAGGTCAGAAGGGAGGTAATCAAGCCGAGTTGCTCTATAGTCGTTGAGCGCGATCCCACGTGCATTGTGCAATTATTGTATGTCAACAATTGCACTTAATTATTATGGGTTTCACAGCTATGACGTGGCTTGAAGGGGTGAAAAACATACACTGCATAGCAGATGACCTACTTGAGACCAGAGAAGCAACAGCATCTGAAAGGCACCCTCATTTATAGGGGAATGCGATAAGGAAATGCAAGAAGCAATCCGCCACTGACCATATTTTGATGACAACCCGCTTAACATCTTACAAAAAGGGCACACAAGCATGTCTATTTACAGCGTGACAGTAGTGACTGTAGTACCACTGCCACCAGGTACAAACCCACTTGCAGTTACAATAAATAAATAGCTAATAATAATAATAATAATAATAATAATAATAATAAACACCTGGCTGAATGCTTGAGAGTTATTACAAAACCCCAAGGTTCCTCATAACATGGAGCAGTGCTCCGCGTGAGGGTGACAGACAGTCAGCAGGTTGGGAAGTTTACCGCATTTCTTGGAACACAAAGCGCCATTACGACTGTCGCCAAAACAGCCCGACACAACGGTCCATCTCACACATCATTTGCTACATTTTAATATTATCCTTACAGAGTGTGACAAGTGGTCTCATCCATCCAGATGATTTGATTGTAATTTTGTACGCATGACTAAGCCCACTTGTACGTGCGATACACGCCGTCCATATCATCCCACTTGATATGACCACTTCTCAAATCTGGCTCTGAGTAGCCTATAAATTATGGGGTTTGTAATCATAACGTATCCTCTAACGTACTTACTTTCTTAGGCCAAAATATTCTGCTCATTTTCACACACACAAAAATACAGACACATACATATACAAACATACATGCACGCACGCACACACGCATACACACACACACACACACTCCGTACAGAACGCCAAAACAGCATACATTTTGACGATGGGTAATAAAATCTCGTAAATTTTGAAGCATGTAACAATAATTTATTCTGGGTGTTTACTTACCAACGCCGCTTCAAATAAGAAGTTATACTGCGTACAATGGATCAAACAGGTGGTCAATAGCTACGGAAATTAAAGTAGGGCTCTCAGACATATCTGAAGGTGCAATTCCAGCATTCATGCGCGAGGAAAACGAAGACAAACATCAGCCAGATTAACCGATATCGTAGGCGAGATTTGAACCAGTCACTTCCAGAACACAATCCAGAAACCTTCCCTCTACACCAATCAGCTTTATACGGCCTCTATTACCCCAGTCACATCATGGTACTGTACCAGCAAGCTACACGTGTAACTTTTGTTTTACTTCTAATATCTGTAATTAATGCACCGCGGTAATAAGTAAATCCAGCAGGGATTTACACTGTACAAACTGAATGAAACCGAACTGTTCGTTCATAATCCCAAGGCTAAGGCTGATGCGATGCCAGCACGCGGTAAAACCCTGCAGCAATGGCGGGATGTTCTCATTTTATTTAACTGCAGAAATTATTTTACAGCCATCAGCTGCGAGTCAAATGAAATGCCATAAGAACAGCGCGGCCTTCACTTGCCCTAATATTGAAGCTGCGCCGATTCTTATGGACTCAGAGTGATAATCTTAGACGATATAATTCGTAAACAAACATCAGTCGAAGAATAAGTTATTACAATATTAATTTTAAAATTTAGGGAAATGGATGGTCGGCGTCGATCCCAGCGGCCGTGCAGTCTAAGACGTGGATCTGCGACCGCTCCCTAGTTGGGATTGCGGGTTCGAAGGCCACCAGAGGCATGGATGCCTGTCTCTTGTGGATGTTATGCGTTCTCAGGTAGAGGACTACGCAACTGGCCGATCCCCCATCCAGAGGAGGCCTACTGAATGTGTGTGCGTCGTTGAGTGGGATCACGTGCAACAATAACCCTAATAGGTCAAAGTAAGAAAGAAAGATAGATGTCGGAATATGTCGCACGCGCGACGGGGGGGGGGGGGGGGCAGAAATTCATAAAAAATTTAGTCAGAAAACCTGGTGAGTCCACCAGATGCACACCATCGGATATTATCATAAAACTTAATGTCTTCAACCCTGAAATTCCTGTAATATTGCTTAAAACCTCAGATCCTAGCTCACAAAAAACTGTGTCCACTACGGACAACGACTGCTTGATGCTGTCCCCGTAAATAATCATTGTCTATCCTCAAACTCACATAAAGCACACAAATACTCTGTGACACGTTTGCTTTGTACTAAAGTTGTTGTACAGAGTAGACTTAATAACTGTGCTTTAAACGGTTAAAGAAACAGAACGTGAGTTTGGGCTGAATTCAACTGGCTCAGGGGAAAACAGTGACAAATACTGTTGAAATTTTGTGTCCCATAAAAACACGGAATTTTTTTGAACACCTCAAAGCTTCTCAAAAAGGACTCTGTTCCATGAAGTTAGTAAGAGAGACACCTGGAAGTTAGACGGATCGAAATCGTCCTTCAAATACACAGCAGCACTTCCTGAATTAATTTCAGACATATTTGAAACAACATACAATGTACGTTACCACTGTGCCCACGATTTTCAGTTTTATTGTTTCAAAATTCCCTTCTCGTTACTTCCACATTATGGCTTATTCATGTGATATTCATTTATACAATTCCACCTGTTCATACTTCTACCCCAATTTCTTCATTGACATATGTCGTCTGCATTACGCACGTTAGTCACGTTTAATGCATAAATTAATGAAATAAACCAGAGGCGCACGAGTACCCCATTTCGGGCACATTCACTTGATAATCCCCGTAAATTTTTACTAAATAAAACCCAATATCGGAACAAAATCTCACTCGTAAAATAATTTCAGATTTTACAGATAAACATTTTTAATAACAAAATCCGATATGCTGTTAATCCATCTGCAATAAATTCTTACTGACAGCAGCAGCATCATACATTTAAATTCCACGATTTCACAATAAACAAGATTATAACCAAGTTCAAACTAAACCTCACACAGCCAGTACAAAAATTATATGCAACATTACGCCCAGTGCCAGGCGAGAAGAAAGGAAGAGTATCAGATAAAGTACACATAGTTTACGAAAAGGTCCTCTATGATTTTGTGCACTTCATTCATCTGATATGTACATTTGTGACATAAAGTCTGTTGCTGCCCATGGGTTTACAGGTCACGTCAATAAAATGTATAGATTGAGGTAAGACTCAATGCATTCTTAATCTTAGAAATGGTCAACTTGATGCTTCTACTGCGGGACCCATCTTCAAAGGTCAAGATGGGACCGATAGGTTATTCCGAAACGTCGGTAACAAACTACCATTCTATGCTGCGTAAAATCCCAGAGAAGCGCAGATCTGATCTTGAGAATTGACAGCTTCAGTAAGTAACACATACGCCCTTTGTTCGCTACATTTTAACGAATGTTATGCAGAAACTGAAATGTAGCACTGCCGGGTTCTGCTAAATACCCCCCAGCGAGTGCACAGGTGCATTAATGGGCCCTGTCTGCAATAATTTGGATTCATTTATGCCACAGTTACGTAGCGTCAGCTGGAAAAGAAGAACACGGTCGACAAAGCAGATCGCAGATATGGAGCTAAAGAGAAGGTTCATGAAAGGTCAGAAAGAGTAGAAGCAAAGAAGAAGAAGAGGCAACATGAAGAACAGAAGATGAAAAAGAATGACAGGGTAGAAGAGAAACAGAATTAACGAGACGAGGAAAACTGAATAACAAAATATACACGATTAAAATGATGGAGAAAAAGAAGCACACGATGTGAGGTATGCATAATAAGAAAGGGAAGGCAAACAGAAACAAAAGGAAGAAAAAGAATTTTTACGTTTATGTCGTTTCCATATTTTGTCCAACCATCACACGCGAAGCCACCTTACACCTGATGCATTCGCTGCGGAAGCAATACAAATTGGCATGAAGCAGATGATGAGGCAAGTAACGGCTACCGAGCTGTCTGCTGTCAGCGTCAGCATTCGGCCACGTTAGTCCACGAGTCTGTAGCTTCAGGCACTTCAGTCTTGCTATACAGAACACGACATTTTGAATGGGCCAAGCATACCTCTCCTTTCAAGCAACTGGCGCGGGTATATTCCGCCATGGTGCCTTTAGAAATGAGGTGATGCTACCAGACTTCGGAACAAAAGTTACAAGCAAATATCAACATCTGCTTTTTCCTATTACATAAATATCTAGCGCTGCGTGATTATTATTATTATTATTATTATTATTATTATTATTATTATGTTCCTTTTACGAAGAACTTATTGCGTGAACATTACATATTGACCTTACGCTAAATCTGTAGGACATAAGCTCTCAGATTCGCAGCGTCGCCATATTTGTGATTGTTGACTTGCGAAAATACTTCGAACATACGCTTAATGCGTGGGTACGTTTATGATCTATTCTGACATGCCTAGCTGAAACAGATCATTAGTCAGTCTGCAGACGCCCTGTTAGGTGCCTTCCTCCAGTTGCTTGCCAGCAGTCAACCACAACTACTACCACACAAAACGCAGGTTCAGGAACCCGGTACGTATCTCGATCTTTCCAATCTTTGCACACTTGACACATAATGACATTTACGTTTCTTAGAATATTTTGTTATTTTTACAGGACAAGGCCAATACAAGTCTATACAATAAAACCAGATGCTTGTACTCTGCTATACTGCATTCTCCGGCACATCTGTTGATTAATCTGTAAAGCATTAGCCATTTTTATATATTTCTTTAACACGGTGTCAAGCGGTGTTTTAACACGTTTTTCAACGATTTTTAACCAACCAGGCTTGTGTATTTTACTTGTATTTTATGTGTTCTTTGAGTGTCCCCTGAGGATATGTGATCTCAACACCGAAACATGTCGGCAGTTTTATAAAGTTTGTTATCCTATACCTGATTACTGTGTACGACTTAGTGATAACACACGTGATTATAAGATTAAAAAAGGCTTTATCGGGCTGCAGTTCAGGCTAAAGCCCCAAAGTCGACAGGGCTGTTTCTTCACCTCATTATGTTTTTACGCACCCAACATATAGGCGTATAGACACGAAGGTCCAGCTTCAAAGCGACAGTTCTGTATAACTCGTTCATTATGAATAAGGAACTGACGATAACCGAAATAAAAAACAAACGTAACGGGATTTATACACTACGACACACTGTGAAACTGAGTACAAGTTTTTGAACACAACTGTACTTGTGAATAAAGTCAACATTCTAAAACAAGCACAACCTCAAGGCAACGGTAGACAATGACAAGACTAAATAATTAATAGTAATGATAATGAATTGCATACTCAAATCTTCCGTACTCTCTCTATGAGAGATACTACACATTATAGCCGAAGCCTCATACTAATCAATTTCCGTTGCTTATATTTACGCCAGCATGGTAGACCTTATAATCCATTAGTGGGTATATTTCATTCGTTCTCCGATAACGGAAATTCAGGGAGACTTTGGGGTAGGGGAAGTGGGAGGGAGGTGAAGTATGTTCGTGAACACAGAAAGTGCACCACAAAGTTACGTCGGTTGATTCATGGATCCGCCTGCCCAGTTAATATCATCAGTAGCAGAGGAAATGAAGAAACTACGTAATACAGATTGAATTCTCTGTTCATATTGTCATCCGACTGTGTCCACAGTAAATAGAGTTATAATGAACATACTGTCCTGGCAGTGGGAGGGGGGGCATAGTGATGAACAATTATGGGGTAAACAACGTTCCTTCGATGAAACAATTCATATAGCGTTCACTGGACAAGTGTTAATTAGAAATCGATAAGAATCTGAAATAAAATGATCCGTTGAATGTTTTAGTCTCCTGCCTCCCAATCTGCCTGAACAGGCTGACAAAAACCACGAAAACATTATGATTTCATAAAAAGGAGGTGCCATTCGAACCCGACAACCCCAGACGTAGAAGCGTTAACCTGACAAACGAGAAGTTCTTCTTGACATAATTGATTTTTGTGTTATTTAAGTACGTTGTTTCAATTGAATAGATTATATAGCGTTCAGTCTGCAGCCGCTCGCTTGCTGGGAACGCGGGTTCGAATCCCATAGGGGAAATGAATGCCTGCCTCTTGGGAGTGATGTGTGTTGTCAGGTACAGGTCTCTGCGACGGGCTGATCACCCGTCCAGAGGAGTCCTACCGACTGTGGCGTGTCTGCGTGTGATCGTGAAGCTTCGTAAGGGGGTCCATGACCCGAATAAGGGCCGTAGCGCCACAAAACTAATACAGCGTTCAATGATAGCGGAATATGGCCACTGATACTGAGAACGTAAGGCTATGGAAGAAGAACAGTACGACCTATGCCTGTTAGAAACTAAGGAAAACCGCGAAATACTTCAGACACGACAGACGGTCAGCGGATTGAAAATGGAACACAAGGAAAGCGACTTCTGACTAGTAGGCGACCAGCAGCTCTTCAAGGAGCAAGCCACTAACATTCTTGTAGAGCAACCCAAAGCCTGCCTATGCCAAAGCCTGAAGACGAACATTGCTAGTAACTTCAATCGACTTCCCATCCTCAGTCTTGTTCTGTGGCGCAACAGCCCAACTCCGGCCTAGGCCGCCTCTTTGTTGAGGTTTCTAGACCACACGCAAGTAGACACAGATATAGGCACAGGCGCGCGCGCACGCGCGCACACACACACACACACACACACACACACACACACACACACACACACACACACACACACACACACGGGGTACGACTCCTCTGAACGAAAGATCAGCCCGTCATAGAGGCCTCTATCCACACAACACACAACAAACACAAGGGACGAACATTCATGCCCTCTGCAGGATTCAAACCCGCAATCCCAACAACAGAGCGGTTGCAAACCTACGCCTACTGCCAATAGGATCGACTCTTCTATCCTCATATATCATCCGAATCCCCAGGACTGCCTTCTTCATATTGTCCTACCGTCTTCACAGGCTTCGAAGTGGCGACATTCCAAAATTTTTCCCCAGCAAATTTATGTATGTATTCTTGTCCCCTCATTCGAAGTGTGGCCATGTCATCGTGCAGAGTAGGCCACTAAACGCCACCATCACAAACTACTACTACTACTACTACTACTACTACTACTTCTTCTTCTTCTTCTTCTTCTTCTTCTTCTTCCACTACCACCGCCGCTGACAATAATAATAATAATAATAATAATAATAATAATAACACATCATACAACTGTTGTGCCCGTAATACATGCTGACGCAACAGCCCAATGGTCAATTAAAACAGTAGTAATACACAAGTATCGCTTACACACATACATACATCACTATACATACATACATTATGCATACATACATTATTATACATACATACATACATACATACATACATACATACATACATACATACTTTATGCATACGCACATACATACATACATACATACATACATACACACATACATACATACACACATACATACATACACACATACATACATACATACATACATACATACATACATACATACATACATATATACATATATATACACACAAAACGAACACACAAACCGAATGACACAAGACAAAATAGTGCAGTACAGTTCACTTAACTAACAACCAGAATTAAAAGGAAAAGGGTGTGCATTATCATGCAGAACAAAATTTCACCCCGCTGTGGCAGTTTCACTGAAACAAACGATAAAGTTGCTCATGCAAATTCTGAATAGGAGTAAAGATTTGTTTTCCAAACATAAAAAGTCTATAAGAACAAAGTGAACGAGCGTCTAGCACAAGGACAATTTTTGTGTGCAGAAGCGACACTGAACATCCACAAGTCTCGACAATTCCGAATAGAAACTCGAAGACCTAGTGTGCAGAAACGGAAGGACAATATTTTAGACGAAAGTAAAAGTTGATGCCGATCCCAGTGGCCGCGCGGTCTAAGGCGTAGGTCTGAGGCCGAGCGCTTGCTGGGATCGTGGGTTCAAATCCCACCGGGGGCATGGGTGTTTGTCTTGTACAGTGTCTGTGTTGTCAGGTAGAGGCCTCTGCGACGGGCCGATCCCTCGTCCAGAGGAGTCCTACCGAATGAATTGTGTGCTTGAGTGTGATCAAGTTAAAGAACAAAAACGCTCTACACCTACTGCGACAAAGTAGGTAAAAGAGGGAAGGACTGTGAAACGAAACGTAAAAGTTGACAAAGAACAGAGCACATAGGTAACGCCTCCTCCAGTTTTAGGCGCTCTCACCTTATCAGAGCGACAATAAAACATGGCTTCTAATCAATAAATACTACCAGGTCTTTAAAACAGTCCGTACGGGTCAGAGAGGGTTCACGAACTTTATGGCACAACGCAGTGTAGGGCGTCCTTGAGAACGTAATAAATATAGTTTTAAATTCTACTGATGTTATTTCATAAAATTAGCAGCGTAACGGCTTCGTGCGCGTTCAGCAGATACAATAATAATAATAATAATAATAATAATAATAATAATAAAGACCTTATAATAGAAATACAGCGCATGGGGAATGTAAAAGCAAAGGTGACGCCAGTAACAACAGAGGCAACTGGAACCATTTCAAAATCCTTCAGGAAATACTTGAGCAGCATACCAGGAAAGCGCGATATCAAGGAACTGCAGAAAACAGCTGTACTTGTATTGGGCACAGCACACATACTGCGGGAAGTGCTAATGTAGAAGCACACAAAAATTGAAGACAGCGTTATATGCACCATTAACAGTACGCACAGAATAGCTGCGACACTGTATACCCTCGAAACGTGGTTTGTATCAAGTATATAAGTGTGAATACCCTGCATAAAGGAGATGATTTAATAATCATAATAATAATAATAATAACCATGTCTCGATAAAAACGGGAAATGACGATTCTACATTCAGCCCTGAAGTAGTGTATATTTATAGCACCCATTTTTTGTATTTATGAAAACCAGAAATAGTAGAAAGTCCTAACTTCTCTATTACTTCAAGCCCCACATCCATCAAATAGACGCACATCGCGTAATAATACAAAGCTCGTGTCCTATTTTAACATTCATGAGGCCTACTCGATACAAGATCCATTCCGTTCAAGTACATAACGTCTGACCTGCCTCCCGCCCACTCGAGCCAACTACATTATCATCTATATCACAGTGGACTAAATTTAGACCAGTATGACATGAAACACAAAATCCAATATTAAGTGCGTCACTTCCAAACATAGCTTCTCCCTAGCCTACGACATGTAGCATATCATAGCAGGAACAAACAAAGACAGAGAGGCAGGAATCTACTTAGCGAAGCCGTCCACTGCTAAGGTTACACAGCGTTGGTGGCAGATGAACTGAATATCAAGAAGCACTGGTGGAATTATGTCTACACGATAAACACAATGTGTTCGGAGAAAACCGTGTCCCGGCGAGACCGTCCAACACAAATAACACGTGAATTCTCCTAGTGCAGGATCAAGATAGAGGTCAGCAATGCTGTTTGTTTTTACAGCTGCAGTTCGTAGCTGGAAGTAGATCAGCTACTGTGTCGAGCGGCACACATCTGACAAACATGCTGACGTTCTTCCAATGCTGTTCGAGAGACTAATCAAATCCGTGTGGCAATTTGCAAGAGAAGAGGTGGAACACGGCGGATATTGGATGGCAGACGCAGATGGGGGTCGCGAGTACTGATGCAACAAGGAGCTCCAAGCAGTCCTAAGGGAACCTCTGTTGCTCTTACCCCATAGCGCTTCCTTACACCGAATGAACCGTGTAAATACGTCCAAAGTTTCGAAACCCAAAATCAAACAAAACAGTCTGGAGCCAAAGGCAATATGTATAGCGCGTTTCACAAGTTTGTGAACTCTTTTTAACTGACGTAGAAACCTAGGCCTAACTACACGTACCTGTGTTATGCCTGCGGTACAGTTCATTTCGCGACATTAAATAACCTGGAGCTCGCATTTCATCTTCTTGCCAAACGGAACATCCTTCACTTAGAATTTATACGTATTTATTTAGTCATTTATTTTTACAACCAGTGCCAAGATGTACGCACACATCAACACACTGTTTCTATTTTAACAACGACAAACTTCTTGTTCACTTTTATTTCAAAGCCACAAACGAAACGGTTGTCACTTTTCAAATTCAAGTAAGCCACTAAGTAAAAAATATCGCCGAGCATGTAAGAACTACACTGTTATTAATTAGTAATTGTAATTGTAACTGTGATTGTAAGTATCGCTGTCATTACCTCAAAAGACTTTGCTTTGCTCTCACTGAGAAGTTCAATATTTCGAAATCGAGAGTCAAACTAGATCTAAATAGACAAACACAAGTTCTAGGACGCCTCAGCTTTCAGTGGAATAAAGCCCAACAAATAAGCATTTAATGTTCTGGGTCATGCTCACATAAAATACACTAACTAACTAACCAACCAACTAACCTTCTAACTAGCCAACCAACCAACCAACCAACCAACCAACCAACCAACCAACCAACCAACCAACCAACCAACCAACCAACCAACCAACCAACCAACCAACTAACTAACTAACTCCATGGAGCGGAGGCCTTCTTGAGAAGCTAACAGTTTCTCAGCTAGTCAAGAAATTCCCCACATTTTATGGAACCCGGAGATTCATTACCGCATTCACAAGAGCCCGCCACCTGTCCCTATCCTGAGCCAGCTCAATCCAGTCCATGCACCCATTCCACTTCTTGAAGACCCAATTTAGTATTAGCCTCCCATCTACGCCTGGGTCTCCCAAATGGTCGCCTTCTCTCAGGTCTCCCCACCAAAATCCTGCATGCACCTCTCTTTTCCCCCCATACGTATTACATGCCCCGGCTATCTCATTCTTCTCGATTTGATTACCCGAATAATATTTGCTGATGAGTACAGGTCATTAAGTTTCTCGTCACATAAAATACACACAGATTTTATTTAATTTTCTACCCTTGAATGGTAAAATTCAAAGCGACTGAATCCGCAACAAATCTTCCCCATCTTTTGAAACAAATAAGCATCTCTGTGGTTGCATAATTCAGTTCATCCTCTCAGAAGGGCTTACTAAGGTGTTTGTACGTTCACTGCCGCCATGTTTCACTAACACTCATTTGCTTGCTTTTGAAGTGCAGATCCCTGTTATGGTTTTTGAAATGGATTAGCAACTAGCGCCCAAGTCATTAACGCTGATTTTCCACACCAAATTGAGCGTTAGGCCGGGTGTTGCAGTGGCGAAGAGGGATCAGTTCAGGCAGACTGTCCTGAAGGGACGGGATTTCAATACGAACACAGAATATATCATTCTTAATCATGAGTCACCGCAGTTTTCCAACTTGGCAGGGACTGAAGGTCTCGGCAGTGTAAGAGCGAGGGGAGAACAATCAAGGTTGCATTGCAAATAGATCTCAATTACATGCTGATTCATAGGATCTTGGTTGTTTTACACATGGTACATCAACTAGGCTCCTATATGCCCAGATTCTAATAACAAAATAAACTCCACAGACCTTACACATAACGAAAGTCATCTTTACGTAATATCCAAAACCTCACGCTTATTTAATCCTTCTTAGGTAGGTATATATACATATATATATAATACTTATCACTTGGTTCTGAAACACATGAAATCAAAAATTATGAACTATGGCACGGAGCAATAAAGACAGGTCACATTTTCAGAATTCGGCTCTCAGCGAAGCAAGAACGACTGACGCATTACATCGTAACGAGATAAAAATGTCGTGACCTATTTCAATTTGCGTTCTGCTTATCTGGTGCAAGGGTTGGGGGCCCTCGTTCATTCTAGAGCATTACTGTACACAAAGTCTTCTCACGTAAATAATGCACCAATAATACACACACCTGCTTATCTAAAGACGGAAACTGTCTCCGCACCACACACAACTGACACAACGTTACGGCTTGTTGTTCCAGAACTAGATGGCGCATCGTTCCTCCGTCAGGCCTACGGATACAATGGTTGTGCCGCCATATTTCGGTTTTTAGAGCGTTATTTCTGAAAATGGACTGCGTAAAAGAAAGCTAAGTGGATATCAAAGTAAGCCTACAAGAGCATTGCGAGAAAATTTCACAATTAGTTAAGGCCTATAGGAAAACAACGAAAAACCAATCAAGTGTACCCAGATTTCGGATTCATAATCGGAAGTGCTCACACGAAAAACAGAGGGTACAAACCGCTCTGCTTGTACGGTAACGGTCCGTGTGCCTGCCGTTAAGGCAAACAGGAGGAGAAGACTCCTTCCTAACCTCGCACTAGATGGAGGAGCCCACTGAATTGAAGGCTGATTGGCCCCCTCCAGTGCCTGTCTGTACGTTTTGCACCAGCCACGAACCGGACCCCCCCGCATTATTTAGCGCATACCCTAGACGTCACGGCTTACATTCGTTCAAGAAACTTAAAGTTTTCATTGCAATATCACATGAACACAGCTTAAGACGGTCTAGTAAAGTCGCAGATCTTTCCGCTTCATAAACATTTTATGTTCCACCACATTCCCACAAGCTAAGGCATTTGGGTTTAGTTTAGTAGATAAGAAAACACACAGTAAATGCGGTCATGCTAAGAAAGCATTTTACTCTAAACATAATGTTTAAGCGTACATATATTACTGAAGTGAAGGTTCAGTTATCAGAAGTTTCGCAATGAATGGGAGTCATGAGGTGAATCACAGGTTCCTTCTCAATATTGTGTTCATTTAACGATGCCGTCAGTAACACCGAATGATATGATGACAGTGAATAATTAATTGAAATAATGTTAAACGGAGTAACTGTGACCTAATTTAAAGTACCATTCCAGGATTTGCCTCGAGGGACTGAGAGAAACCATGAAAAACCTCCGGATAGTCATTGTGCCGGTCGAGATTCGAGTCAGGCACTCCCCGGTATGTCACAAGCACTAGCGCTTGGCCAACTTCCTTCGCGATTCCTGCCAAAAATTAAACCCTTGTCGTCGTAACTGATGAGAATTTAAAAACTGCTCATGGCACAACCGTAGCATGAACAAAAGGGGTTCAAGACATTAAGCCCACAGTCGATTCACAAATTTGACTGCAGAATGGACATAACTTATATCTAGACTATAAAACTGTCAACTGCTTTATGTAGCATAAAACTAAATTGTGCGGATGTGAATGTATGAACGCGAGATTTTCTCCGCAACATCCAAATGTCACTACATCGCATGACAAGTGCTATTAAACTTCTTAAAGTATTATACGACTTCAAGTATTCCGAATATATATACATTGGCGGATGAAGTTAGAATATTATTTTAATTAATCCCGTTTGTATTGTGGGTGTTTTGATGGACTAACATGCCTCTGCCTTGCACATGCAGACGGTCAGCTTCTCCAAAACATTGCTAAACCAAGATACAACAACACGATGTCATTACTGAAAACAGAAAGAATATAAATAAAAACAACTACACGATGTCATTACTGAAAACAGAAAGAATATAAATAAAAACAACAACACGATGTCATTACTGAAAACAGAAAGAATATAAATAAAAACAACAACAACACGGTGTCTACTGAAAACAGAAAGAATATAAATAAAAACAACACGATGTCATTACTGAAAAGAGAAAGAATATAAATAAAAACAACAACACAATGTCATTACTGAAAACAGAAAGAATACAAATAAAAACAACACGATGTCATTACTGAAAACAGAAAGAATATAAATAAAAACAACAACACGATGTCATTACTGAAAACAGAAAGAATATAAATAAAAACAACACGATGTCATTACTGAAAACAGAAAGAATATAAATAAAAACAACAACACGATGTCATTACTGAAAACAGAAAGAATATAAATAAAAACAACACGATGTCATTACTGAAAAGAGAAAGAATATAAATAAAAACAACAACACAATGTCATTACTGAAAACAGAAAGAATACAAATAAAAACAACACGATGTCATTACTGAAAACAGAAAGAATATAAATAAAAACAACAACACGATGTCATTACTGAAAACAGAAAGAATATAAATAAAAACAACACGATGTCATTACTGAAAACAGAAAGAATATAAATAAAAACAACACGATGTCATTACTGAAAACAGAAAGAATATAAATAAAAACAACAACACGATGTCATTACTGAAAACAGAAAGAATATAAATAAAAACAACAACACGATGTCATTACTGAAAACAGAAAGAATATAAATAAAAACAACAACACGATGTCATTACTGAAAACAGAAAGAATATAAATAAAAACAACAACACGATGTCATTACTGAAAACAGAAAGAATATAAACAAAAACAACAAAAACACGATGTCATTACTGAAAACCGAAAGAACGTAAATAAAACCAGATTTGCAGCAAATCGCTGCGAAAGACTGAAGACTCCTCCTCATTATCCTGTTTCTCATTGATCTTATCTTTCCCTCAGTTTCGTACATGCGAAGTAGTTAGAAATGTAACATGGCATACCCTATGCGTATTAGCTACAGTTGCAACTACATCTTTTGTACAAACCAGTTCAAGCAAGTCACATAACCATCATTATATACACTAATACGGTAAGGTTTGTTTGCGACATCATGATCTACCGAATTACCGAGGGATCTTTTCAACATAGACATTTTAGAATACTTATGATTCGACAATAATGGCAACCTCCTTTGTTTTTATTAATTTCTTCTTCAGAAACTGTTTTTTCACCAAAAAAAACTGAAGTTAAAAGTTGACATTGCTGTCTCACGCGGAACTCAAAAAGACGCTAACATAGTAAGGGAAGTACATGATATATTATATCATGTACTTCCCTTGGCCACCGCTCGAGGCAAGACTGTCGATTTCAACTTTTTTTTTTCTTATTTACACGCGCTACGAAACTTTTGTTTCTTATTTACACGTCGCCTGTGATCTGCTGGTCTTCGAAATAAATTAGCCGGCATCAGGCATTAGTCATTACAATTTGTAATGTTTATTAAGAGTAAAACGCTGCAATTTTTTAATTAAATATTTTACTGTTTCTACGTGCGAATTACTGGCATGTGTATAACCAGTGAACAACAAAGGACGTACTTTAGGTACCTGCTTCTTTTTTTTTTTTTTTTTTTTGGCGTTGGTCTGACGATGCCCTGCAAAACACCGAAATCTCCGGATATCCTGTTTCTAATGCCGTATTACAGCAACAGTGGTGGACTGTGTAATTAACGCAAGAGGGTGGAAGGAAGTAACAGGAGGACGGAGTAGACTGCATAATGAAGAGCTTCATAACACATAATCCCCACCCCATGTTATTAGTGTAATCAAATAAATACGGACGAGATGTGAGGAACACATAAAACGCAGGGAAGAGATGAGAAATGCGTACAAAATCTTAGGCCGAAATCATGCACAGAAGATGTTCATTGTCCGAAAACACTTGTTAAGATTAGTTTAAGATTTCGCGCGTATTACCTTCAGCAGCGGTGCTTTCATGAAGCATATAGTTAAAGACTGTATAGAATCATGGTGCAATGCAACATATTTGTCAGTTGGGCAGGCAACGCAAATATGAGATTCGATACTTGCTTAGTAAACGCGGATTACAGTGCTGTCAGCATATGAAATACACGCACAGATATCTTGGCATGAAGTGCTGCGTTCTAAGAACACAGTACAACGTCGCTCTTCCATAGGCTCCTACTTTGAAGGATGAATTGTAATTAATTTATGGAGTCTTAAACTCTTCTGCAATTTTACCAAAAACCTCTTCGTGTGTTGTCACAAATTCCGCCCCATTTTAAGGAATCGAAATTAGAAACTTCCAAGAATTATCAATTTGTAACTAACAATTTACTGGTTTACAGTTTTTTTCCAAGTGTTTTTACCACCATCACCTCTGCAATGGAGGTTTTTTTTTGGCTAAAATGCAAAGCACGCCTTACATCTAGGGTTACGTAAAGTACACATTTGCAAGGAAGGTAATTACCTTTGAAACACACACACACACACACATTCACAAGCGCACACACACACACACACACACATTCACAAGCGCACACACACATTCGTATGCGCACACACAACGATATAAAATTCACTGACAGCATCAAATGCGTTTGTCACAGCGTTTAATTAGAATACAGCGCAGCAACCAAACTTTTATCATCAGCAAACCGATTTATAGGTCTGTGTAACTGCATTTTTTCTCAATTGGCTTTATAAACCACCGACGTGAAACCCTAAATGCATCTCTTTCATAGTATGGAGTGAACAATGATTCCAGGGGACGCAATCTTTAATATTATCTGCGTTTCTAAAACCCTTCTGCATACCTTTAGCTGTTCGCATTACGTGACAAACCAACCTCATGGAGCAGATTCCTTGAGAAACTCAGAGTCACTGGGCTTGTCAAGGAATTCCAAATATCTAATGGAATCAGAAGGTTCAATGCCGTGTCCAGGAGAACCAGCTATTGAAATCAACTACTCGTCACTCTAATCACTCATACCATTCACCTCTACATTCATGCAAGGACCCTCATTCATCATTCAGATAATTCACTCTGTCACTCGTACATGCACAAGTTCAAATCACTTACATTCAGAGTATACGTGTTACGTATATGAGACACAGTATACACACGCAAACACATATACGTTGCGGCATATTGTACGAGTCCTTGCAAATCGCGTCATTACATGAAGGTGGCTGATATATTGATACTGTCAGCAGAACGTACTTCTCATTGATCATTTTGTCTTTGCGTACTGAAATGTGTTAAGGAAGCGTGACTCCTAGGTCTCGAATAATCAAACACCGGCATTCGAAGCACGTTCTACTTTGGAATCTGATCTCGGCTTCTGCCTGCGCTTTGAGATTAGAATAACGATTCATACGCAGGGACTTAAATTGTATTCTGGAATGTAATTTTAGTTTTCCGTTCCAAGTTAGCTGTTAAATTGTTACGGCAGTAAGAATCAAATAGTTACGCTCTCCAAAGAGATGAGACACGTTTTTCGAACAAAGTTTATAAGGAATTTATACATCTGGCGCTGGAAGTACGTGAAGTAATTCATCTTGCAGGCTGCTGCAGTGAACTTCTGTGGCTGATGTGAAGGCTTATCCTAAGCAGGGACACGAAGGAACCTTGCATAATGATTCTTGTCATGCGCAGTAATTTAATGAATATTATTACCAGCCATCGTACATATGACGGAGGATGTTAACATTGGAACAGGCAACGGAAAGACGAGATGTCACAAAGTGGCTGCCGCGGAGAATAAAGTTTTAAAGATTTCAAGCCACGAATATGTTCTGTCGTCTCCTGATATTATTTTATTTAACCCCCCCCCCCCCACACACACACACATACTTAGGATGTTAGTGAGGACTTGACGCCCTCCCGGGTAGAAAAACCCCCCCCCCCCCCCAACAAAAAGAAGGAGTAACATGCTTGTCTACAGACAAATTTCATCACACGTGACATTTCCTCTTGATATGAATTTCAGTTGAGAACAGTTCACTGGTACACATCCTTCAAATGTAAAAATTGCTACTCAAAACCCTCTTTTGATACATAGGCATAAACGCCAGTGTGAGATAAATATTTCACAACCTTAAGGCCATATGGAGAAGTATATAAAGTACATAAAATAAAATCAACATTTGGATACACTTTAATATTATCTTTCGGTGTACATGTTCATTTCCCGAACAAAAGAGAAAGTAAATGGAAATTAGAATCCAAGATTTCCTACGTAGTGTAGAGTTTGGGTGAACACTGAGACAAGGCGGTTCATTTATGTCTGAAGCTCTAGGACTATGGGAAGCAAGGCTGAATACGAGTATAGCAAGCTGCTGACGGAGACGTACTGTCGAGAACTCTACTTTTGAATTCGCTTAACGGCGCTGCCTGAAATATATGTGACACTGAGTAAAGTGGTAACATTATCACGAACGGTAAGACGCTAAGCATTTCGAAGAAAGTGACTGTTACCTTCATTAAGGTAATACCCTGTCTTTCCCTGAAGGAACCCTGACGGAAAAAATCAGATTGGAAAACTACATGAAGATGGAGGCATCACTTTCTAAAACTGATCTTGAAAAAATTGTATTTACGGTGCAAGTTGGATTAAGCAGGTTCAGGATAAGAATGACAAGCTCTTGTGAACAAAATAATGGATTACGATTTCTATAAAAGACAAAGAATTTAACCAGCTAAGCGACCGTCAGCTTCTTAACAAGGACAACTCTCCGTGGAGTTATTTAATCCCTTTCTCCACGAAACAAATGACCAGTACGTTAGCCTTCATCTGGCGAATACTGCTTCAATTCTTGGGAGCACAGACCTACATAGAAATGTAGGATTAGATTTAAAAACCCTACAAAGACCATAAGGATTAATGGTCATTATTGCTTGTTTGAGGACTTTGTTATGGACGTTGCTTCGCCACATAAATCAGATAAAGATTCGTTCATACACCCAGATCGGGGTCCTTCACCATGTAACTTTCCCTATTCCGTGCTCCACTGAACACCCGCTGAATCATCCAACTTCTCGTGTATCTGCTCTGATGTAAATATAATGCTGCACAGAGCGCCCCCCCCCTCCCCCAGACACCCTTAGTCATTATTTCCAAGGATGTGCTTACTGGGAGGCAGACGCAGTCCACTAGAAACGCAACTCAAAGTACATTAACTGGATGACCGTACGTAAGGAACGTGAAGACAAGGTCGCTCGAGTGATTTGTTTCTAACTTCTGCAGGAATGAGTCAGTAAGAGGTAAGCATTACCGACCAATAATGTTCAAATCCAGAGACAGACAATTACGTTGACTACAGGCAGAACGAGCTCAGTTCGGTGCGGACAACATAGCGACGTAAATCTGTGTTTAAAAAAAAAAAAGAAATGTGACATTCTTATACAAGTGAACACGAAGGTAACGCGTTTCGGTGTAATGTCTGTGGACACTTACACGAGCACACAGCGTAATAATCCGAAATACGAAATACCGGTAGGATATTCCACTTAGGTGTTCTTTTCCATTCATGTCACATGAGAGACCTACTGCTTATGGTAAATATACAAGTCTATTGCGAGTCAAGACAGTGCGTGTTGAAGTGTATTAACGTCTTAGTAAACGTAAATGATTTACTAGTTTCACGTTTGAACAGTTAATTACATTGGTTAATTTGTATTAAGCTAAAATGGTGCGATATCTTCTTCCACGCCAAAATGAGTTCGTGCAGTTTAGGTTGAAAAAATAACGAGAAAAGGACGAGTTAAAACTACAGAATTAGTAAGGTCTATATGGAAATAGAAGGGAAAGAGAAAATCTTACGTCACACAGCAGTAAAAAGGAGAGACTAATTCGGCGTCAAAAGAAGTTCTCAAAACTTCTTGATAACTAAATTTTTGTTGCGGGATCCAGCGCCTTAATAAATATTTTACAGAATTCTCTACCAAACTTTGCACAGTTAATTAAAGGAAGGAACAGCATTAATTACTGCTCAACGTTTCAGAATCACACTTACTTGACAAAATTAATCCGACAGAAATTAATAAAGCAGTAGCCCTACCACAAATAATCAGTAACCCGACATTCCAACCGGAAAGACGTCTAGCAAAAGAGAAGAAACGCAAATAAAAGCAAAGAAAATAAAGGAAAATATAAAACGGAAGAAAGAATAAAGATACGCATACTGTTGGAACATGAGACGAAAGAAAATGGGTTGAATCATGTGCGTAGAGATGAAAGAGTAGACCAACAAGAAAAAATAGTTCAACACACCGACTATCGCGACTGACCTACTCGATAACAGTTATAGGGTACAATAAGTGTTTTTTAAACATTGACCGAACATGTTCCACACGCAAGTTGCACATAGCAATTACATCTACAGTTTACACTGTACGGCATTTTCTGTAAGTCCTTTGAAGACAATTGATAAAGTTCGATCTAAGCTTCACATAAAGTAGAAAGAACACGTATTACGCTAAAAAGGGGTTAAGATATCATGTGCTTAACCCTTTAAAGACGAATCGTATGTTTTACATAAGGACTCAGCGCGTACCGCGCTGTAAACACTCTCCACTTCGATTATAAAAACCGATCTCTTAATGTTTTATAAGGCAAAAGTTGCTGTTTGTTCTGAGATCCGTACAAAACACATGAACGCAATGTGGGCACCACGTAGAATTTTTTAATGTTAAACCTGGTGGTATGTAACGTTACCACTAGGCTTTAAAAGCTTAAATATGCACTACACCAAATGAGCATATAAATGCAGTGAAACCTCGTTAATCCGGACACCGTTAAACCAGACGTCGCTTAATCCGGACAGGGTTCCTGGAAAAAGAAATGTCTATTTTGGAGCTGACAATAGTAGAATAAATCACCGGCGCGAGTCTCAAGTGACCGCGGGTTTCTAAGAAAGGCAGCTGACGCTGTTTCTACCGTTACAACTATGCCTACGTCCCCACGAACATCCTGTTCTAAGACGCTCGCAGACGATTTGTAGTTTGTGACATACAGTATTTTGTTAACAACTGCTGCACATTACAACAGCGTAAATATGTTCCTCTTTTACTGTTTAATAATTATTACCATACACAACATGATTTTGAATTATGCCTATTTTTATTCGTGCAATACCTTTGTTTTTTATTAGTAGCGTTAATCCGAACATTACTAATCCGGACTACTGTTCGCCCCAAACAGTCCGGATTAACGAGGTTTTACTGTAATAACCACAATCCTGAAAATACAGTTCTCTTCACATTGTTGTAGCGTCTGTCAGGCGTCTTCAGTGTCGAAGATAATTAAAATTACAGTTGAAGAAGGAAATATAAGGCGAATCAGTGGAACATGTTTCAAACAAATCAAGCGCTGCAAATTGCGCGCAGATATACGAAGCAAATAAGAAATCAATGGCACTTCTACTGCAAATTTTGACAACCTAATCACACATTAATTAGACATATGTTACGTCTCCAAGTAACCTTCTTGGCTGTCAGGCACGAAGGTCCAAACGTTTGGTGATTTCGTCAGAACACAATGTTTTCGTTGAAGATCAAGATCATTCGTTCTCCGCTTCTTGGCGTGAATGATACTTCACATGCAGTCTTTCAAATTGTCTTTGGTTGTCGCTGCGTGACGGGCTTCCTAACCTCAACATGGGCTACATTATATAACCCCCCACAACGCGCATCACACAACGCTCGATCGGTCTCAGATGACTTCCATTCGTCTTTAAACCTTCCTCTGGTTCATATATTTATCGCAATACTGAAGTAACACTCCCCCATAAACTGCTCCGGTTTTTACATTCCGTGACAACACATAAGCTAGTACATCTGTATTCCTGTCTGGTACATCCTACAACTGTAACAGACACGTTAAATGTGCCCCACAGTGTTATAAATGCTCACACAAGATGCCAACACTGCAACGGGTGCACTCCATAATGTACTACGTAAAATTATCAACGTTCCTTATTAGGTTTGACAAGCTTTCTTGTGGCCTGGATGTACATTGCAGATGTTACCTACAAAGCGTGGGGGGCTTTAAGTGGAAAACACGTTCGTACATCCGTCTGTGACGTAGCATCAGCTGCTAAAATATTTGTCAGATTTTTCATGAAAATCAGTACAGAAAAATTTCCCAAGTCAGTTTGACTTGCACACAAAAATCTGAAGGATGACAGTCGTACCTTAGCGGCATACATGCATTCCTACTTGTACTCTCCACAGTTCTCGACAGATGCGGTGCAAATTCTGTACGCACAATCACCACGTAATATGGATGCGCAACTACGAGTTCCGTGCGGTTCACAGCAACGAAAGACATGTGTCAGAGAACAGCGTGAAAAATGTTCTACCCTACCATCCGATTTGAATAAAACCGGGTGCAGATGATTTCCATAAAAGTATAACCAGTGACCGTGACCGCAGTGACAATCAGCGCAGTGCAAGTCACACTTCACACAGGCTTCACTGCTACAACCTTCTATCCCTTCGCATTAACCCTTTAAAGACGAAACGCGTTCTATCTAACATAAGGACTGAGGGCGTACCGCGCAGTAAACACTCTCTGGCTCAGTTTAAAAAACCAATCATTTGACGACGTGTCAGGTAAAAGTTGCAGATTGTTCGCATATAAGTACAAAACACATAAACGCAATGTGAGCACCATGGAGAATTGATTAAAGTTAAGCCTGGTAGTACGTAAAGTTACCGCTAGGCTTTAAAAGGTTAATACATGCTAGCTCCTACACATAATTGTAGCCTGCAGCACTAAGTTTTCACGGGTCTTAAAGACAGCAGAAGATATCTCTATGTTCCGTAATTACGACTTCTCCGATATTTGAAAGGTACATCTTCATCTGTCAGCAAGCCGTTTCCGAGAACTTCAAAACTACGAGTTTTTGCTATATCTTCTTCCACTGACTGATATTTGCGAAGACCACGGATATTTAAGTTTTGGTCTTGAAACGAGAGAGTTCTTGACGTGAAGCTTGCAGTGGTTCAACTAACAGCTGGCCACCACAGCACTTGCTGCTACGGTCCATACAAGCTTTCAGACAATGAATAAAATGACCAACTGCTACGTCACTGAGACATCGACAGGCTTTCTTCCAATTCAGTTCGTCACAAACTATGTACGTGAGTGTAGGGTACCGACATGTAAAGGCTGAATGTAGGCACAACCGAAGACACAATAATAACGCTTTGTAGACAATGCGCAACACTAACTATGAAACTAACTAGCTAACTACGTGGAGCGGTGTCCTTGAGAAGCTATCATGTACTCAGTTAGTAAGAAATTCACCATATGTGACGGAATCCCGAGGTTCATTAGCCAGCAGCCAGAGCTTCCTCCTCCTCAATTGCAATTTTCCTCTATTTTCACATTTTTCATAAGTGTGAGTATACAGCGACACGCTCATTAACTTTTCAGTTTGTGAGACAAGTCTCAGGATACGGACAGGTGGTGGGCTCTTGTGAATGCCGTAATGAACCATCGGGTTCATTAAATTCGGGAATTTCTTCACTAGCTGAGGACCCGTTAGCTTCCCAGGGAGGACAATGCGCCAAGGAGTTAGTTAGTTCGCAAAACAAGGGCACAGACTTCAAAACAGAAGAACCTGAGATAAGAGTAACGTCCCATTTAGTAATCCTAGTTTAATATACGTATACCAGAAAAGGTAAGGACAGGTGCCTACTGGTAACAGCCGAAACATGCTGGAATAAAGCACAAGTGCCTACTGGTAACAGCCGAAACATGCTGGAATAAAGCACAAGTGCCTACTGGTAACAGCCGAAACATGTTGGAATAAAGGACAGATGCCTACTAGTACCAGCCGAAACATGTTCGAATAAAGGACAGATGCCTACTAGTACCAGCCGAAACATGTTGGAATAAATGACAGGTGCCTACGTCTATCAGCCTAAACATGTTGGAATGAAGGACAGGTGCCTACGTCTATCAGCCGAAACATGTTGGAATAAAGGACAGGTGCCTACGTCTATCAGCCGAAACATGCTGGAATAAAGCACAAGTGCCTACTAGTATTAGCCGAAACATGTTGGAATAAAGGACAGGTGCCTACTGGTAACAGCCGAAACATGTTGGAATAAAGGACAGGTGCCTACGTCTAACAGCCGAAACATGTTGGAATAAAGGACAGGTGCCTACGTCTATCAGCCGAAACATGTTGGAATAAAGGACAGATGCCTACGTCTATCAGCCGAAACATGTTGGAATGAAGGACAGGTGCCTACTAGTATCAGCCGAAACATGTTGGAATAAAGGACAGGTGCCTACGTCTAACAGCCGAAACATGTTGGAATGAAGGACAGGTGCCTACTAGTACCAGCCGAAACATGTTGGAATAAAGGACAGGTGCCTACGTCTATCAGCCGAAACATGTTGGAATGAAGGACAGGTGCCTACTAGTACCAGCCGAAACATGTTGGAATGAAGGACAGGTGCCTACGTCTATCAGCCGAAACATGTTGGAATAAAGGACAGGTGCCTACTAGTATTAGCCGAAACATGTTGGAAAAAAGGACAGGTGCCTACGTCTATCAGCCGAAACATGTTGGAATGAAGGACAGGTGCCTACTAGTACCAGCCGAAACATGTTGGAATAAAGGACAGGTGCCTACGTCTATCAGCCGAAACATGTTGGAATAAAGGACAGATGCCTACTACTATCAGCCGAAACATGTTGGAATGAAGGACAGGTGCCTACTAGTATCAGCCGAAACATGTTGGAATAAAGGACAGGTGCCTACGTCTAACAGCCGAAACATGTTGGAATGAAGGACAGGTGCCTACTAGTACCAGCCGAAACATGTTGGAGTAAAGGACAGATGCCTACTACTATCAGCCGAAACATGTTGGAATGAAGGACAGATGCCTACTAGTATCAGCCGAAACATGTTGGAATAAAGGACAGATGCCTACTACTATCAGCCGAAACATGCTGGAATAAGGAACAGATGCCTACTAGTATTAGCCGAAACATGTTGGAATAAAGGACAGATCCCTACTACTATCAGCCGAAACATGTTGGAATAACTTTTATATTGATATACACCAGTGCCAAAAGCTGAAACAAATTTTATTTGTGTAGAAGTACGAGTATAAACGTGTTCACTGTATGTGACAGTGAACCGTACACGTATCAACCGTGACTATTAAACTAATTAAAAGTATCTGCAAAACTACAAGTCACGCGCCCAGTGATTTACATTATTTGTGACACTTGCCTACTACATATAATTTATTACATTCCACAGCGATGTCACAGCTTTGGAATACAAACATCGATAAAGAAAAAAATATAACTCAAATTTGATGAGACACTTCTACAGGGACATAGCGTTCCTACATAGACCTCGCACACGAATTCAACGTTGACATATTGTGACAGTATATACAGAAATAAATTACACGAGGATGTAACATTTAATAAAGCCTGTTTTAAACACGAAACTGGAAGTGCAACCAAGGGAATACAATTACAGTTTCGCGTTGTTAATAATAAACGAGTGCAGCTGTCTGCAATTCGGGGGCAGGAAGCGATGGTTTATGGACATTTCTATAATTATAAATATCTACGTTTACAACGGCTCACGCAACTGATTATGCATTTAGAATTCATACCGATAACATGAAACAGAATATCTGTTGGTATCGACAATTTGATACATTAATACTTGACTGATTCATTATGACATGTTGTAGTACTTTAATCTGAGACGTGCCAGTGATTCGGAAATTTGAAATGATGTTCAAACGCAGTCTTTTGCTTCGTATTCATGATAAGTCCAAGAGGCATGTATTAACAAGTATCATGTCACTGTATATATCTTGTTAAACTGACTTGTCCTTCTAATCGCCGATTTTTATCATTACTCAGTCAGTCAATTTAACACGCACGCCTGTGAACACCCAGTACAACCTTAAGGAAGATTATACTATACTATTTTGAGTAAAGCTGTGGCCGATTATACCGGTTTACGAAATTTACCACAAGTTATGGAAGAAATTTCTCTCAACAATTTTCCTACAAAATGTTGCTTTCCTTATCGTCAGGCTAAATCAAATTACAAATTGACATTCATATCATTAATTACCCGTTTCTATGCATCATGCATACTGTTACAGATTCCCAAAATGTCCTACATGCTCACGAATTTAACTGCAGTGTTTCGCACAGTGGCCATGTTTGTCATTGCTACGCATAACACAACGTCTCATATAAGTGTATTTAAGTTCATAGCCTTCAGACCGAAATATTGCACCCTAATATAGTTTACAATCATATATACAAACATATGCACATAACAGAATTAAACGTTATACATACGTTTGTACATTCCTATATGTATCGACAACAAATCCCCGTCTTCAGGGATTTAAATACAAAGGAATACACATCACCAGTATAACAATTAAAATGTTAAAATCATACAACGTCTAAAATACTAGCCATAAAGTACAACAACGTTGGACCTAGGGCCATTAAAATACTCATAAACAGGTAAGGGTAAAGGTAAAGCAATCCCATTAGAGGCCCGGACAGGACCTTATGGCTCCAGGAGGTTGAGGCTGCCAGAATTTCTAAATAATCGGCACATGAAGGCGGTACAGTTGTCAGCCCTACGCACCGGCCGCCTTTACCACCATAACACGTATTTTTTTATACTTGATGCTCACTTCTGTTACAGGCTGAGTCGACCCCAGGGACATAGTGCGGTCGGAAGGATTAAATCAATAAAAAATCCCAACGACCTCATCGGGAATCGAACCAGCGACCTTCCGGCATGTAGCGCAGTGCCCCAACCAACTGCGCCACTGCGTACCCCACATTCCGTTGTATATGTGAACTATATTAAAACAAACAGTTAACTATATTAAAATAAACAGTTAACCACGGTTGAAATTTTTCATTATTGGCTGTCAATGTTGCAATTAACGTTCTAACATTTTAAATTTTTTTTTGCATCATCTGAAGATAGCCAAGCCGGCCGAAAATGTTGCAATAAATACAAACTACTAATAATAAAAAAATGTAATCGTTATTCTCAGTTTAATATAGTTTAGCATTTAAAGTGTTTGGGATATGCAAGGTGGCACTGCATGAGGGACCAATAAAGATTAAGAATTGTATACAGTAATGGAAAACAACGTTCGGTTGCTGGTACAGTAGGCAGGATATTACAGTACGTTTGAAGGCTTTCGTTCCGCACAAACGTATGCTGACGAAGAAAGAAACACGGTTCCCGAGAAGGCCAGCCGAGCAGTTAATAATGATTTCTCTCGTGCGTCCTGGGGGGGGGTCGCCGCCCCCCGCGGTAAGAGTCAGTAACATGTGTATCCAGTGATGGGAATTATGTTGGGCAATTGTCATGTTGATTAGTGTGCTGTACCGGGGTTCTAATCCCCATGAAAGCATGGTATCAGCTAATGTGCAATACGACGTAAACAGTTCCATGCTGTTCTAGGGACGCCGAATACCACCAAGTAATTGTACGCAAACACATCACCCCTATTCGTGAAATGAACCTGCCTGGTGTTTTAGTTTACACAGCGTTCCACTGTGTAAACAGAACAAATAAAATTTAGCTCAAATGGACAGTCTGCTCTGTGGCAAGAACAAGACTTCTCAGATAAGACTGTAAAGTTATATCATTTATAAAAACCCACTTACAAAGATACTGTAAATTCGCTAATTCTGAATGAGACTACGAAAGTAAATTTCAAGCACATGTAGATGAGTATATGACCTAGCATCACGTAACGTCAGAAAGACAGAACGTCGTGGTAGGGTTGCTAGCATCCGTGCTTCGCATTCGGAAAGTTGGGGTTCAAATATCGGCAAAGAGATCGGCTACCCGGCTGAAGCTTCTCGTGGATACTCCCACGTTCTCCAAACAATTCTCGACAGAGGACAGTCCATTTCACATCAGACCATCGTCACTTCTTCATCCTCTACGATTCATTACTTTCCACTCATCACAACAGCCGAGAGTACCTACAGGACAGTTCAAAGAAAACACATCAACTGATCAACTGGCAGATATCTGTTCGTCACATTCTTCATCACAACACATCATTATAATGTAAAGTCGCTGGAAATACAAATTCCGTCTGTATGCTTTTGAACAGAATTTCTTGACTGGGTAAAGGGTTCTACCAAGTACTCTTTTTTAAATTTTCATAAAAATACTAATTACGCATAACACTGGATTTACTTGGACTACGGCTACTTGAAAATGCTTAAAAATAACAATGAAAATAAAAATAACGCGGGCCACAGTGAGTAAGTCTGTGAAGCGTATTTGGCCATCCTTTGATCATAGACAAATTTTCTTTAACGCCACTTTTAACTATAAAATTTTTAACTCAACTTTTAACGTCTACTGAGGTAAGATCACCGTAAAAATCACAAAACATTACAGTGAATGACACAACTTACTACCTACATAATATACTAGCAATATTAGTAATATATACTTTGTAATATCTGACAGGTCTGACAAATAGCAATATTTTAGCTCGTTTTTGCGAACTTGTAGAGAAGCCTGATTATCGGCATCGATCGAAACATGCAGCGCTAAAAACAAATTAAAATGTGTTCTGTTGGATGGAATAGTGCGTATTTATATAAATGAATAAACACAGCGGGATGTATACCATTAAATTAAAATCCACAGCTTCTGACACATCCTACTTCCTTATGCATCATTTTCTTGCAATTCAGATCAGGCTATAAGATCAGGCCTTACAGTAAACACGTAAAACATCCAGTTACAGTTCTGAAAAACCAATGACTTCATTCTTTGCTTCAAACTGTTACATCTGTAGATGGGAAGGTCTGCGTTTCCGCTGAAAGACAGCAGATACAAGAGAATGAGTACATTATCGTGTGCCTTGTGTCTCAGGAGACCCAACGGTTGACCGAGCTGTGGCAATAGCACTTAAAACGAAGCTCGGGTTACACACCACACAGCCGCAGGCTGCATTATGGATTCCCTTTCATTTAGCTTAAGTGTTTGTCAGGATAAAGTGACAACTGCAATTTATTTCTGCAATTTCAAAAACTGACCTACTTTATCTTCCTAGTTCCTTGTTCATTTTACGTACCTACATCAGCTTCAGATATTGTATCAAATACAAGAAATTATAGGTTGTTCGACGGTAGTAATTTAGAAAACACGTAAATTGTGCTCCGTTATAGCCATGTCTACGAATTTTAACTAAAAAAATGAGAAAAATCCCAAATGCGAGAATCTAATCATCCGGCCTAACCTGATTGGTCAGCTTACGTTAGCACCACACCAGAAACGGCCAAGAACACCCTGCAATAGCTCGACCGTCGAAAGGCAATTTTGCATAGCAGCACTACGTCAACATACCTGAAATACTGCCCGGGCCATGCACGCGAGCAGTAAGGCACTACTTTCAAGTTCTTCTGGGACAGACAATTTGGACGTGGCCGCGAGACGGTGTGACAGGAGCGCGGGAATATGAAGGATCCTTACTGACGAGACAGCACATCGTGATGTCAAGGGGTCTTTCAGCTGATAACGAGCAAGACAAGACAGTACTTGCGCTTTCGCACACACAGGTGTGTAAAATACTTCACGGGGCTGGTGAAATGGTGGATGTCGGGAAGAAGTACATCACTTAGTGAGTTCAGTACGTAAATGCAGCCAGCAAGGAAACACAATTACCGTAACGATAGAGATGACGCACAGAAAGGACAGAAGAAAATGCAGTACGTCTAAGGACACGAACCACACCGTCTGGGTGGGAAATAGGATGTGCCAGGCCCCATCGATCGATTGCAACACCCAAATGTTTCAATGAATGGAAAAGGAACAAAACGCCGATTCCCTGGACCGAATTCCGGTGTATTTGGCGGGTCCATTACTTAGTAATAGCAGTACAGTCCCTGAATTCGAAGAAGTATCTGAGAAGCGGATGTGTCAAGATCGTGCTTTGAATGTGAACTCGCGTCGAAGTTGAGACTGTCGTCTTGCTGGGCTGTGACACCATTTCGTTTCGTACGGAGGAAACTGCCATCTTCAGGATAAAAATGTCGACACTTTGCTAACATCGTGAATAAAGGAATTACATGTCAAAAACATACTGCAATATCTATTTCACTATCCTTTTCGTATCTACCTACCAGTAGCACGTCTAAGTTAAATACAGATTCGCTTAATCGCTGGCCGTGATGTAATACTTAGAATGGCTTTGCGATTCGAGTCACTTCCTCTAATACTTTTATGCTCCTACAAACAATACTCACTTCACGTCATTGTATTCATATCCACCTAAGGATTCTCGGCGACAACGATTTCTAAAATAAGTAGTAAAAACGCATACAAAGTGTAGGCACTTATTACTTTTAACACATGTAATAAACACTCACAGAACGTAGCTTCCACGACATATTCTAGCACACCTTCGGGTGAATTAGAGATTTCAACAACACAGGCACAAAAGTGCTGCAAAACAGTATGACTAGCTGAGGCGTACTTCACGAAACCAGAGACAATTTTTCAGAAATTTAACATAAAACTCTCGTCATTTCTGGCTACAGCGAGTCATTCAAGTTCGTTTCCGTGTTGACATAAAAAGAAAGCTACTTGAAATTAAGCTATAGTTACAAACTTTTCACAGGATCGCAATTTTAAACACTGCAGTTATAAAACCAAGAAAAGAACCCCTATCTATAAAAAAAATACGTAGCAAAGTTTGGAAGAGCTAAAATTTCAATAATTCACAACTTCTTAATTAATATTCAGGAGATGATTACATCATTAAATCCTTCTACGCTGTTCGTCAAGGTAACACTTACCAGGTAACCAAGGCAATGTTTACACCAACGCCAGTTAAGTCCAGTTACGTAAACACGGCTACTACTACCTCTCGCCCAAAACACCTTTCATATTAAGTCTGTAAAAATGTCCCCACCTTATGATTGCTACCCTAATATTACACCTCGCTTCAACAAACTTTAACTACAACAGTTATCAATGAATTTAGTTTACACGTATATTATAGATAATCCATAACATAAAATGATGAGTCTAAATCTTCAACCAAAAAGTTCCTAAACTCAAAATACGCTCCTTATTGCATCATTTATACAAATTTGCCTTTTATAATATCCACACAGAGCGTAGCTTCGTCTAAAAAAAGGTAGTTTGTTAGAATCCAATCAGATTATCCGCTACACTCGCTCTGGCTCGGTATCTGCCAAGTGTCCACCCCCAGAAATACATGAACAGCATAGTACAACAAATACTCACAGCATTATTTATCATCTCACCAAACTGGTCACTCAAAAAATATTTTCCAAAATGTCCTTCTACATAAAATTAAATAGCTGTTTAAATACACGTAACATACCGTCGTTTGAACAGCAGACTCGTACAAGAAGAAAATCGAACGTACCTGAAACAAAAAAGGAAAATAGTATTAAGCTCTAAAGTGTTACGATTTAAAAAGGCGATTTTGAAAATGTTTATACATAAAAAGCACGTTTGACTGTGTAACTTGAGGAATGTTCACGTTGTGAGACACATAACACCCTTAGGAGCTTTTCACCAAGTCCTTAAAGTTAAAATAACCCTACGAATTGCGACGTCATGCGCCTTAAGCCGTTGCTGTTTCTTTTAAAATGAATAAATACATTTCACATATTCACAAAGAAAGTACTGTTGTCTTTTCATAACAATTTACATGCGAGTGTCTGTCGCTTCACTTCCACCCACTGAAAACACAAGCACTACTGTCTAACACTATTCAACTTCCATAACTGAGATTTTCCGTGATTTTCCTTAAATGTGAGGCAGACGCCAGAATACAGTGAGAAGCAGGCATGTTCCGCTTTCCCCAGCCCCAGACTCCTTCAGCCACAGTGTTTCTCCTTCAACTGAGAAGACCTTGGATCAGCGCGAACACAAGCTTTCTTGATTCAACTCCCACAAAAGGGCCAACCAAAGCTTTTCTTCCGAAAGTATCAATTACCACATGAATCTCCCCCCACCAGTAGCAACAGTCCTTAGCATGAACACGTCTGTGTCTTAACCAACAGGACTAAACCCGTCAGTGTAAAAACACAACCTGTAATAGTCTATAGGCCATTGTTTGAATACTGTACTTAAGTGTTTCGTATGAAAGACACATTTAACATAGGGGACAATTTGGACTTCGAGCCGGTCCCCTGGCTTATTCAGTGTTTGTGGCTGGTCAGTTTATCCTATTCACTTCGGAGTTAACGTTGACCAAATTCTTCAAACCTGAAGACGGACGACGCACGTTCCTCCAGAATGTCAACCCATAGTGTGTTAAAATCGAAAAGACTACGTTACGAAAAATCCAAGAATCTTACTTTATTTCGGCAAAAACGGATTAAAAGAACTTGAAGACGGGGACGAAGACATAAGCAGCTACTAGATGACTAAGAAAATGAAAAAAAAAACCACTAGTTTGCACTCCCTAGAGAAGTCGCTTTGGAAGCGGTTATGGACTTGTCGTAAGACAGACTGCGTGATGAGGATGATGATGATGATGATGATGATGACGACGACGACGATGTACTTCCCCAGACAAGTCCATTCCGAAATACTAGTGCATGAACGCAGTAACCGCAGTGCGGTATCTGTTCGCCGTCACACTTGAAGAACGTCAACGGAGAAAACCGAAAGAGAATGTTAATGGAATGGCGGTGGCCAACCACCAGGTGCTCCCCAGCCCATATGATATCGACAAGAATTTTTGGATATCCAATTTCTTACTTTCAGGTGCAAGAAAACAGGTCCTCATTGGACAGTAATGATGTTAATATAATCCAAAATAATAATAATAATAATAAATAACAAAACCACTATATGTTGAGATTTGAAGTTATTCCGTTACGTTCACTCGATCGTGCTGTTCCGTATCGCATAACTTCATGTGACTTCATTTAACTCAGAATCATACGAGAGACACAGTTTCCATATTTCCATACGAAGAAGCAGCACTCTTTTTCACGAAGGAATGCTTGCGAAAGCCAGCATATCAAAGGTACATATACTCCAAACGCCACTGCTTTATAGCAACGCTGTAATATCGGGATCACGTCTCAGTGCAACATGCCTGAACCTTGACTTACCTACGGCAATATGAATCTATGCATGCAAAATACGGAAGGCATGAAAAGAGCTATTCTTCTGGTGGCTGCATAAGAAATCCAAGACACAATGGTGAAATATATTGTAAGAAGAGTTTCGAATAGTACTAGGAACTCATATTAAAACTACTACGTAAACAGCACTGAAGGGTAAGGGAGCACGGTACCGGTGACTGAATTATACGTATACAAATATGCCCTCTGCCACTCTTTTAGCTTCTGCATGTGTCCCGCGAAAGCTTCGCAAAAGGAACATAATGTTAACATTTACGTCCGATTAAAATGATATTAAGCCAAGCATAAAAGGGAAACTATACACTTGCAGGCCTACTCTACAATCAAACGACAGCCTTCTGGATTCTTACACCGTTTAGGATAACAAATCATCCGATTTTTTCGTTGGTGTAATCTTTCCGGCCGCACTGTGGTCCTGGAATCGACACAGCCTCTAATAGAAATGAGTGCGTAAGGCTGACAACCTTGCCGCCTTCATCCGCAGATTGTCTAGAACTTCTGGGAGCCTCGTGAAGCCCTAAGGGTCTGTCCAGGCCTGTAACGGGACAGCCTTGTAGGAGAATAAATTTTGTCCGCCGTTCTTCCGAAGTGTCCGAACAGACTTATTTTGTTACAAGTTGTAATGACACAGAAGTCTGTGACTGGAGCAAAAACTCCAGTCAAAGCCTGACAGCTTACGGACCCTACTGGTTCCAGAAGTGTTCTTAGCGGCTTTCCATATTAAACACATTTTATTTATTTACTTATTCATTTATTTATTTATTACTTGCCCGAATATTCTACACAGAGAAACAATTATCCCTCACCAATGAATAATCAATGCTGCTGGTTTAAATATTTTATGCCTGTAGAAATACTGCCTCAACTCCCGTGCATTAAACAGTGTTCTTTATTTACCTTCGATTTCTATATCCTATTATCAGTCACACGACAGAGTAATAAAACACCACAAAAAAGCGCAGAAATGATCAAAACCAACCAGTATTTACATAATAACACCGTTGGGCCTATTGTCTTCAAAACGGAAAGCACAACAAACGAACAGCAATACTGTGTTATGTTGCAGATAAAAGTGCAAGTCTGTAAAATTATTCACAATATCTGTAACCAGAACGAGTTTTAGCTCTATCTCGTGAAAAATTCACACATTGGAATCGTCCAAATAAAGCAATGCATGCGATATTTGAGGTTTCCATATGGACGTTGCTGAGGATTCAAGTGTTCTGACAATGCTGTGTCGACTGTTAAATAGTTACCAGCATTTCGACAGTTCGTATTGCTTTCGGCTTCAGGATTAAGTCGACTTAGTCGCAGTGCCTTCATCTTCAGCCGCCTAGGACTGTCTGGCCGTTCAATTGAGGGCATCACAATCCTTAGGAACGATGGTGACTATTTACCAGCCGACAACGCGCGACATCCCACAAGACGAATCTTCAATAGTAAATGACCTAAAAGTAATTTTGTGTTACCCATAGCATTCCTGCCGGGGAACCGCTTCGGGTAAAAGCGAAGAGTTCGAGCGGGACTTCGTGTACAGTAACAGTTACATCTAACCAAACAAAAACACGTTCGCTGTAACGTTTCAGTAGCTCACCACGGACCAGGCTCTGCGTGTATTTCTCACCTTCCCTACGTGTGTCCATCCCACCTTTGTCCATTTTGATCACCCTAAGAATATTAGGCAAAAACCGCAACTAACAAACTTTGTAGTGTCATTTTCTCCATCTTCGTCTGATTTTCCCTACCTCACTTCGGAATATTCTCCTCGGAACACCATTCCCAAATACCCGCAGTTACTTCCTTAATCGTCAAAGGCCAAATTTTACTAACGCAAAATATACCAGGTAAATGCATAATTTGGTGTTTATGACTCTTGATTCGCCCATCCTGGTGGCCGCGCGGTCTAAGGCGTGGGTCACCGGACGCTCGCTTGCTGGCACTGCAGGTTCCAACCCAGCCGGAGGCATGGATGTCTGTCTCTTGTGGACGTTACGTGTTCTCAGGTAGAGGTCTCTGCGACGAGCCGATCCCTCGTCCAGAGGAGTCCCACCGAATGTATGTGTGTGTGTGTGTGTGTGTGTGTGTGTCTCTAAGGGTGATCAGGTGCCACAATGACCCTCTACACCTGCAATAAGTAGGTAGAAAGAGGTCAGAATAAGAAAGAAAGAAAAAGAAAGAAAGAAAAAGAAAGAAAAAGAAAAAAGAATCAAAGAAAAAGAGAAAGGACTCTAGAACCACTAAAAACCACATGTAGGCTGAAAAGCAAATAAAATAAAAAAATTGTAACAAAAATATTGCTGTATATTTCGCAGTCAGTACAGCAGTATCAGTTGTGAATGATATGACAGTATGGAAATAAAGTAACGCACATCTCGGATAATAGGGAGACACTAAAAAGTAACACAAATTCTATCTGTAATCCAGAGATGTTTCTAACACAGTGCAATAAATCCACGTCTACAGTTGCTCTCCTTCCGCTTCATGTTAATTACAACATCAGCTACAACATTTACGAGTCCAGGCCTACAGAACATCACACAGCCACCATGTCCAGTTCTCTAAACTGCGGCTCTACTACACTTGGAATGTGATAGTACTGTTATCACATATTTTCTCCAATCTGGACAATTTATCCCAGCACAATGTGTAATAATCATGGCCCCAAAATAGTTTCATCCACGTGCGACGTTCACAACCAGTCATCCTAACATCTATTTTAATATAATCACCTCGCCTTTTCGGTTTTCACTTCAAAGTTTTACAAGAGGCTTCTCAATCAAATTTCTCTACCCACTCATCGTTTATATCAGCCCAGTCATATGCCAAGCCCTTTGAAGACTATCAGATTCCATTTCGGTATTGCAGTCTCGGCTTTGCCTATAAAAGTAACACAGCGTACAGTCCGTGAATTCTTGATCTCTAAGCGTCCGTCGAAGGATGATAATATGTAGCCTAGCAGTGGACGCGCCGTAGGGCTACCTGTGAAAACCGCAGCTGGAAATACAATCTGTCAAATTTGCCTATTAAATTTCCAAGGGGCATTTCACTATTGCAATAATAATAATAAAAACGATGATGATAATAATAATAATACGTTAAAATTAATGAGGAAGAAGTGCATGTCACAAAGCGCCTGTACACGCATGAAGCAGCCTTCAAAACAAATCAATATGACCCTGAAATTAACAGCACAAATAACTTAACGACTCTCCAACAAATTATTCATTGCAAAAGCGCAAGGCACAACACGTTCTTTACAGGCTTATCAATTCCGCACGGTAGAACAACGCCTCACCCTTGTGATTCTTACACAGCCTATGTAGGCACTGCGCTCGCAGCCTTAATAAATCCGCCAGCCATGCAGCTTCAGGTCTCCCCTGAATCACAACGGTAATCAGAAGTACTGGTAAAGGTAAAACAGTCCCATTACAGGCCTGGACAGGCCCTCAGGGTTCCAGGAGGTTGAGGCTCCCAGATTTCTAGACAATCGGCACATGAAGGTGGTAAGGTTGTCAGCCCTACGCACCGGACGCGTTTACCCCCCAGGAAATATTCCTGGTACCCATTTCTGTTAGAGGCTGAGTCGACCCCAGAGCCATAGTGCGACCGACAGGATTATGCCAATGAAAAAATCCAATGACACCATCGGGAATGGAACCCGTGACCCGCCGGTTTGTAGCGCAGTGCCTCAACCAACTCCGCCACCGCGGCCCCCAATCAGAAGTATTAATGGACTTAATAAGGCGGACGCGAGAAATGGAAGCTGGAACAGGCGTGGAACTATGCTTGCATTTTAAGCACCAGTCCAGAGACAATACTTCGATTCTCAGCCGGGGTGGTACTTTCCCTTTCCTTTCCGCCTCCAGACTAGATGTAGGGCCACGCAACCTCCAGTGCACTGGGTACCAAAACACACACATACCGGGCTAAAGCGAAGGCACTGTGAAGCTGATCACATACTTTTATCTAATGTTGAGGTAAAGAATGAGTGAAGCCTTACCTCCATCGGATGAATATGGTGTAGTGTTTAATTAATCACAAAGACAAACGTACCTCTGCACTTGTACATAAATTTTACATAACTGCGCAGTCATAAATTTAACACGATCCATCCCGCTGTGCAAATACAATCAAACAAACAACACAAAATGTTCAATTCAGCATAACTCATGTTTAATATCTAACATCTACTCAGTACACAACATGTTTCGGTCCTAGGACCACCAACAGGTGTGCCACATAAGACTCTGTACAAGGTGAAAAATGTAATCTTTGTGAGATCTCACAAAACATCAAACAGTCTGCGAGTATTGGACACAAGCATAGTACTCACAGCTGGCAGAGGTTAGCCTATACCGCCATCTTTAAATGGCCCTGATTTAATTAGACACTAAAAACTGAGTCGCACGGCCACCGCGGTTCTAGTTGCGGATTTCAAAACTACAATTCAGGCATAGTTTGCATTCAAATGTATCACTGAATCAAGTATGCTAGGGGAACGAATACCACAGCTAAACTGCGAACAATTACTGGTGTCACTCAGTGGACCCGGCAGACAACCGCACTGGACATATATAGGCTACAGTATGTACGATATTGAATATAACTACAGCTTACAGCATGTCACAGGAAAACTAATTAGTGAGTTACACGCAACTGGATAACAGGTGACAGCTACGTATAACCTCATGCAGCAGACTGTGAGTTTTGTCCGTTACTTCAAAACTACGAGGACTCCAAATGTAAAACCTTCATGATGCTGCGTCATCCCCCGCACGTTCAGTTTCAGTTGCATCCTATCACAGGCTGTCGCAAAGCAGTGTGTGCGTCTGTGTGTGTGTGTGTGTGTGTGTGTGTGTGTGTGTGTGTATTGGTGTGTGTGTGTGTGTGTGTGTGTGTGTGTGTGTGTGTGTGTGTGTGTGTGTGGTTCACAGAGTTTCCGAGATCGGAAGAGCGTCGTAAACTCTGTGAACACGACGTTCACAGAGTTTACGAGATCGGAAGAGCGTCGTGTAGG
>BLKM01007452.1:907281-937940 GCA_013340265.1 Coptotermes formosanus | reverse complement strand
CAGAACCACAAACGTCAATCAGTGTCACGTGTTTAGGTAACATTTCACCTTGATCAAGTCCGTTTCTTGGTTCCTACAAATTACGCAGCTGAACAGGACTCCCGGGTGACGCACGCTTCACTCTTGAGTGCTTCAAACTGTACGGACAGCACAGCGAGACTAGCACAGCACAATAAACTGTATGGACAGCACAGCGAGACTAGCACAGCACAACAAACTGTATGGACAGCACAGCGAGACTAGCACAGCACAACAAACTGTACGGACAGCACAGCGAGACTAGCACAGCACAACAAACTGTATGGACAGCACAGCGAGACTAGCACAGCACAACAAACTGTATGGACAGCACAGCGAGACTAGCACAGCACAACAAACGGTTTGGACAGCACAGCGAGACTAGCACAGCACAACAAACTGTATGGACAACACAGCGAGACTAGCACAGCACAACAAACGGTTTGGACAGCACAGCGAGACTAGCACAGCACAACAAACTGTTTGGACAGCACAGCGAGACTAGCACAGCACCACAAACGGTTTGGACAGCACAGCGAGACTAGCACAGCACAACAAACTGTATGGACAGCACAGCGAGACTAGCACAGCACAACAAACTGTATGGACAGCACAGCGAGACTAGCACAGCACAACAAACTGTTTGGACAGCACAGCGAGACTAGCACAGCACAATTAACTGTATGGACAGCACAGCGAGACTAGCACAGCACAACAAACTGTATGGACAGCACAGGGAGACTAGCACAGCACAACAAATGAGCACTCTCTCCCACAATGTGTGCGATATAGGCTGGTGCTGGCTAAACGGGATACCCTGATCGTGAAATGACAGTCGAAAAATTTAACATGCACGTGTTTCTTATTTTTTATTTGTCTCTAAAACACGCGAACGTACGTACCACTCATTATGAAATCCAACATAATGACGTAATTCAAATCAGAATAAACCTGTAACCACCCAATACAAGAACATATACTCACATGACGCAGAGACTTTACCCTCCAGTTCGGCCAGCATTCACAAGTCATTGCTTACAGTTCACCAGTACAAATTGTGGTAAAGTTTATTTAAAATGCTGCAACGTGATGAAAAATGTCTTGCCCTCTATTTTAGTAAGCATATAGGAATTTAAAAATTAATATTTAAGTTAACATAAATTCAGTGAGCCGGTCCCGGTGGCCGTGCGGTATAAGGCGTGGGTCTGCGGCCGATCACTTGTTCGGATTGTGGGTTCGAACCCCGCCGGTGGCATGGATGTATGCCTCTGGTGAGTGTTGTGTGTTGTCACGTAGCTGTGAGACGGACCAATCACTCGTCCAGAGAAGTTCTACCGGATACGGTGTGTCTAAATGAGTGTGACTGTGAAGCCTCGACAATTAGGAAGTCCTGGGTCCACCAGGGCCTGTTGCGCCATTCGAAGAAAATAAACTCACTGACATGCGTACTTAAATTTACAACTCACATCTGGTAGCTCAGTCGGTACAGTAACTACGATATGGGCTACACCAGAAACGCAGAGACAGATTTCCACTACCTCAGAGTTATTACACATAACCTCAAACACTTCGACAGGCGTTACGCTTGTAGCTTTGAATTGTTGTTATTCAGTGACGTAACCTGATCTGGAGCTAAGGCCTAGCGGAAAGGTACGCAACGCGGCATTATCACACCTACTTCCGGATAAGGCTCCGCCATTGCGGTTAGCAGCACTTCGTACGTCCTAAAGGCTGAAGGTAGTAGCAAATAAAGAGGTACAAAGATGGGATATTCTCTAAGTCCATGACATTCGTGTCACGAAAATCTGTCAGATCGTTAGAAAGCTATTAGGACACGAGCGCGCACCTAGGTTATGCTTGTTCCAAACTGTCAGTGGAAACACTGAAGTTTATAATAACCTGTAAATGCGTCCTTAGGAACGTCAAAGAAGAGAAGGGGGATTGGATTTGAAAGAAACACGCCAGCTTTCGGTTTACACTGATGGTGTTAGTTTACTGCGTGTCAAAGTTAGTGAAGTACAGAAAACCGCAAGTGCTCGTTTGACGCTAGTAAGCAGATTGTACTAGAATGAAATACAGAGAAAACTTAAAGAGTCTGTAATACATTCGCGTCTTAAGTCTAGGACTTACGACATAATCGCAGTATTTAAGAGGGCGGCAAATAAATCCTTCAACACAGGGAAAAGCACAAATATTTTAGAAAGAAGCCAATAAATCAGAGTTACATTTATAATTCAGAACCGTTTACCTTCCCGTTCCCACTCTATACGTAGGCGTTAATTAGATTATACAAAACCATACGTCTGGTCGAGCCGCCTGGCGTGAAAAGTTGGCCTCTCGCAGTCATGGAACGATACAGACTGGAAATGTTACATAACAAGGCGCTCAAAGTATTCAGATCTGGAGACAGGAAACTAAAAGAAAATAGAACAGGGAGGATCCGCACCAATCAAGGGTTGATGGATCCGTACAGAGGAACAGATGTTATCTTAGAAATTACAAAATGCAGATTACGATGGTTAGGACACGTGCAAAGAATGCCAGAAGAAAAAACAGTGAAGAAAGCGTTTAAGAATATCTTAGAAGGAAAAGGTCCATTGGAAAGCAAAGAAAGAGATGGTTGGACGATGTTGACTATGATCTGAAGAAAACTGCTGTTAGAGGCTGGAGAAAAATAGCTGGGGATAGAGACGCCTGAAGATTGATTCTGAAGGAGACCAGGGTCCTGCATGGACCGTACAGCCTGTGAAGAAGAAAAATAAGAAGAAGACGAAGAAGAAGAATAGACAGGAAACAACAGAACGATAAAGCAGATTCAGTAATGAGGTCCACAATAAGTAACGTACGCTGCACCAAAAATTACATGACTCATAATATCAAGAAGTACGAGACGGGCGACACAGGCTCTCAAATGGACCTGAAAAAAAAATATCATGAAACACAGGGTGGAAAAGACCAGTTGGGAAGTAAGTGCATACATGAAAGGATATAATTATAACGAACCTGAAGGAAAGATGTTTCCATGGTGTTGACTGGATTCGACTTAGGAGAGGGTTCATTGGTGAGTTGCGGTGAACGGGATATTGTTTCTATAGGTTCCATGAAAGGTGAACTTTTTTGATCAGATTAAGTTCTACCAGATTTCCAAGAGAGAGTCTGCTTCATGGAATAAGTTAGTTATAACCGGAAGTTAAGTTTCCTCAATGGTACGGGGAAATAAAACGGGTTAAGTCACAGATCAACTTACAAGCGAGTTTACCGGGCAGTCCTACACTATGTTTGCCTGAGTTGCGACTCTTAAAATATCACTTCAAGCTTCAACTTCTGAAGAATGAATTTAATGTAAAAACATTTAAAAATTCAGTTCGTACCCCACAATGAACATTCAAACGCTCCACTGTACAGATTATTCGGTTAAAGTGTGGATACAGCACTCTCTGTCTTGTCTCAGAACCATACGAAACGCATTAAGTACATCGGGTCGGCAAAATACAGAGCATCTTCATGTCGAAGCAGGTGGTAGGCCTGTATACAGTGACCACTGTACTTGAAAGGGTTAAACACAAATTAAAGGCCTCAGATCTTGTATTGATAACAAAACGGTGGTTCAGCAATTACACTGGTAAAACAGACTACTACAACAAAGTGCATAAAGAATAAGAAAGCCACCGATTAACCGTCATGTTGGCCGTGCCATGGCTCAGGCGGTTAGCCGCCGGCCTCCCACCGCGGAGGCCCGGGTTCGATCCCGGGTCAGTCCATGTGGGATTTGTGGTGGACAAAGTGGCACTGGGACAGGTTTTTCTCCGAGTTCTTCGGTTTTCCCCTGTCAATTTCATTCCACGGGTGCTCCATTGCTAGGAAAAGGACAAAAAATAATAATCATCATCTTCATCTTCATCATAGGGTTGCACAATAAGCCTCATGGCTGCAGTGCGCCCGTAGCGTCTGCTGCGAGGCCCTTCACCACTTAAAAAAAAAATTAACCCTCATGTTCTTCTTTAGCTTCTACCATGCACGAATTTGGCTCATGACTTTCACCAGTTCACAGGCATCTTCTGAATTTCCTTCCTACATTCCAATACTGTTCGTAATTTTACTAAGAAGCAAGTTTTTCGAGTCTGTTATTGTGAACTGTGGGTTACGTTCAAGTGGTTTGAACATTTCTGTAGGCTATATGATCACACATTCTTCCACCTATACAACAAATTTTATTCCCCCATAATTAGTTTTAAATTTAGTAGCAGACATAACGTGACCCGGCGTCAATTTTACTAACATTTCCTTCCTTATTTATCCACATTTTATTGCAATATGACGTAATGTACGAGATCGTCTGAGCTGTTACTTATGAGTACGTTATAAAACAGCCGCGTTGTACCTTTCCTTCTTCATCGCTATTAATACCTTTCTATCGTGTCACATGCATACAAGTATTCCTTCATACCGCCAGGCATATGTGTTACAGTTTACGTCAGTTCTTACGAAATTATAATTACCTAACAGTATACGCTCTTCGGTTGCAATTTTGGAATTATGGATCCAGTGTGTTCTATTATTTTAGCTTTAAAAAATTCATAACATAGGATAATTGCCCCATATACCTACTACGAATCTTTTAAAACTCAAAGAAAGAGATGTCGGGCCTCCCAGGTGGGAAACAAGGTAGCCTATGTCTGAAACCTATCAGTCCGAACTTCCCGAATCGATCCACGTACCTCCCAGACAGACATAAATGAGCAAGTACTAGCCTTTGGCTTCGGTGACTGGCAGAAGAAAATTGCCCTATAAGAAGTAAGAACCAGGGGGCCCAGAAGGTGCTTAAGGGTCACTGCGTTGGTTTTCCTTTAAGTAAAACTTCCTTCCCGGCGTCAATTTGACAGAAGAGTCAAACATCCCCCGCCCGTAAGGACATCTTGTAACAGCAGCGTGGAAGGCAATTAGGGTGAGTCGGAGTGGCCATATACAAGACCACGCCCCTGACAGCGGCCATCTGACGGCGACTCCACTCTTTAATTTGGGTCCGAGCTAACACTGTAATAGCAGCGAATCACGTTATATGAAGGATGTGGGGGAGGAGTGCTGTGTGTACCGTGTTGTTCTCGTTTGTTCCTGCCGTGTGTTCTTTACAATAAAGGGGACACGGCACAGCAAGCGTTACTAACACACCGCTCGGGCTACAGAAGGGGCCTGAAAGTACATTTCACGGAAGGTGACGTCAGTTTTGCGGCTGCAGCAGGTATGTAGAGGGGCGGCTTGCAATTACTTAATGAAAATGACAAAACAGCATCCAGATTTAACTCACATCGTAATTATTCTGAATGCTGTCTACTGTCTGATGTGCGTTTAATAGCCCATTCGATGTTACGCAAGTTGCATACGGCTCGAACTCGCTGTAATCTGAAACAGTGCCATTAACGCGTAGGGTGGCCTGGAGCTATAACCCTAGCATTCTTAAACTCCACTAGATGCAGGCGAGCGTTCAGCATAAGGATCCGGCAACTATGTGATTGGGAAAATAAACACCAGTGTCCAGTATATATGAGACTAGGTGGGTCCAACATCCGGTTTGGAGGTGAATGAAAAAAAATCCCCGCTTATGAAATTTTCTCTATTCTTACGCAACTTCCTCTTTTTACTCTTCAAAAAAAAACTCCACATCATCCCATCTACGCACTTTCCTCAAGGTGAAAGAACGAGTTTCACATAAATACAACAATAGATACAGTAACATATAACATAAATAATATATAATATATAATACATAACTTACATATTATATATAATAATATATAATATAAGACCGAGTCATGGAATTCGGAAGGCAGCTGATAATTCTCGTCTTCCGCTACTTCACCCTCTGTTCGACTGTTTCCCGGTTGTCATACGCTGACAAATCTCATTGCTAATATCACACTGAAGATTCTCTGTCACAGATTCTTGATACCGTGAATCCATTTTGGAAACTCGTCCAATCAGCAACAGCAACAACAAAAACGACGACGACGACAACAACAGCAGCAGCACTAATGCTCCAGTCACAGCACTCTAATTTGTCAAGCCGAGTCAGTATCACACACGCAGCTGTCTGACATCACTTCCTGCGCTCGGCGGTTTCCTGCTGTCAAAAGTCTTATTACAAATTATTAGCGATCTGCTGCCCCTCGTCTGCTTAGACGCAAGTATTTATGGAAAGGGCACAGTCATACTTTATACTAAACAACACAGTAAGTGCAGCTGTCCTGTACAGTACATCCTTATACAGAAAACCATAGTGACACCAGCTGCGTACCCCACTTTTATTACAGACACAGACGGTGGTGGTGGTGGTGGTGGTGGTGGCGGCGGCGCTGGCGGCGGCGGTGGTGGTGGTGGCGGCGGCGGCGCTGGCGGTGGTGGTGGCGGCGGCGGCGGCGGCGCTGGCGGTGGTGGTGGTGGTGGAGGTGGCGGGGGTGGTGGTGGTGGTGGTGGTGGTGGTGGTGGTCGTGGTGGCGGTGGTGGTGGTGGTGGTGGTGGTGGTGGTGGTGGTGGTGGTGGTGGTGGTGGTGGTGGTGGCGGCGGCGGCAGTGGTGGTGGTGGTGGTGGTGGCGGCGGTGGTGGCGGTGGTGGCGGTGGTGGTAGGCATATCGCAATTAATTCACGCAATACGAGCTGTAGCTAGGCAGCCTGCTGTACACATAAGATATATGAGTAATCCGAACTTTACGGTCACGAACACTGCTACTCTACTGTGGGTAGCTTCTTTAAACAGCATGTCTGTACCTCACACTGCGTCCACATAGATCGAATAACAATATGACAGTGACTAACTAATTGCAAAGGACGTGGAAGGTAATGGCCGTCGTATCATTTAAAGCAATATTCCCTCATTGAAGCAGAGGGACAGAGAACAGAGCAAATACCTGCCAAGACAGTCGATGTACCGTGTGTTATGCGATCCAAGCACCTCCTGAGTACACGTCAGAACAGTTACCGCTACCAGAATGGTACGATATATGTAATTCACAAATTAAAACAAGCGACACGTCGTATGAAGAAGTACGAAACATCACAGTTACCGTCCATACAAACGGTCTGTAGAACAGCAAATGGAAAAAACACGGAACATGGAACAGCGCACTGCATGCACGCAATTCCATCTTGCTGCCTCCAACACGTATCTTAATATTCGCGCGAGGCGCTTGTTGGTTTCAACGTACGGTCGTTGAAATGTTAAAACAGAGGAATAATATGTCTCTATACAGCACGGACGATAAAGTTAAGATCTCCAAGAACGCCACAAGAATCCTGGAACTCTACAGACGGAGGCCTTTTGCATAGATTAAGCTACTACGACTAAAACTGCAGACTTAGCTTATATAAACTTTTCTCACTACTGAGATTTCAGTACGTCCTTGCGGCAGCAAAACTACACAAAATGCAAGCTACGTACATTAAAAACACAGCGTCACAGACTAGGCGTTTTCGTACACGGAACTGGTACATATCCACAACCCATGCTTCGGCTGTCAATAGAAAGGACAACGCAACGAAGTCGGACGGAATCGAATTATGTTCTTAAACAGAACATGACGTTGGATCAGTCACTAGTCTATCAAGTTAAATATTACAATTGCAATACCGATTGGATGCTATGTAAAAAGAAAAGCAAAGTATATCAAGCCTCGTGGATATCACCGTTAAGATCCTCAACAGACTTATCCACGATCTCCTCGTCGATTACCAACGGGATTCACCACGGAGCTATCCTGGGGACAAACCTTCAAAGTGGTCCAGTACCTACGCGCGATGTCAGGGCGGCTAAGGAAATTCTGGAAGGACTCTCGACACGCGACGTTGTTCAGGACAGGCAGGTGATCTCAGTTAAGAGCGCAGCATACATTCAGGCGCGCAGGTAGGACGAATTCTTTGTCCACCGTGACGACAACCACATCCGGGGTAACACTGGTAAGGAAGCGTAGTAGGGTGTCCTGCCCACAAGTCCAAGAATCGGAGAAGGCAAGCATTGTAAGGACTGTAACAGCCAGGGGATGAGCTTTGGAGGGGCCAGTGAGAGGTGCAGCAGAACTAGTGTTGCAGACAAACAAACTGGGGAGTTGAAGGGGCAGTATACGAGAAGCCACTCAGCGTGCCTTGAGGATGAAAGTAGGACGCTTGCCTTCATACAATTCGCATTTCATAAGGACATGCAAGACGGCGAGTGGCAGGCGAAAGAAAAAATACAAGTGATGGGTCATGTGATTAGCGAGTGTGACCAATACGAAGGCGGGCATCATTTCCACCGCCTGTTAGAGCAGGACTACCGCCACACCTGCACAGATTGTCTCCAAAATCACAACTTGCTGTCGCTTGCATTGGTCGCCCTGCCATGACGATAAAACCGCGACGGAGGCAAGACGAACATCACTACCAGGAAGTAGACCTCATGCTAAATTCCATGCAACGGGCCTGCCTTGGTAGCTTCATCGGCGGCGTCGTGTACAAACATACCGACATGGCCTGGTACCCAGCAAAGATAAGTGACTTCCCTAACTTGTGCAGATGAGACACTGCAGAATCCGCATAATATTCGGATGGCCTGGAGACCTTAGAAGTCACTTTGGGCAAGGGAAGCGACCGGAGTGAGGTTCGATCTGAACAAAGAGTTCGGTGGATGGAACACAACTCGGCCGTACAGACACTGTCAAAATACGATGGCGATTTAAACATTTTTAAAATGTACCTCTGAAATATGTTAATATCTCTCTCCATTGTAAACAAACTGTAAAAGATAGCTCTTATATTTCTAAAACTCTGTTTTCATTGCATACACAGGCGTCTCATACCTACATTTCCAAAGAGTTCGTGTTCGAAAAGTGCAACGTATGCTTGCGACCTGAAAATTATGCATCATTTTTAACACCAACCCACCCCCCCTCCCCACTGCCTCAAAATAAACCTTAGTTGGCAGTTTATTGCTCCTGTAATAATATCACGAATTTTCAACTACCTTCCTATACCCGTACTTACCAAGCGGGTCTATGCATCGCCAGTGTTCTCACAAAAAAAAATGCTGCTGTACTCTCCTTTTCGTAACTTACAAATTTCAATATTCTCATTCTTATAGCAGAATTATAACTAAATTCCATTTACTAACTTATCTCCTGCGACTCGCATGAAAGCAATGTGCGACACACACATCGCAAAGAAAATGACGCCCGACACCAGTCTGCCCAAACATTAATCACCGGCCCTCAGAACCAAAGAAACTCCTCCGTATTACAACATTTTAGTACACAGGCATCACAACTCACTTTAAAAAAAAATAATTCTACTCGACGTCAACACTTCCGTTCCAATTGCTGTGCTGAAGTAATCCTTTTAAGACAGAAAGAGGAAAGACGTGAAAATTGGTTCGGTCGTTGATGTCAGCCAGTCAGCAGGAATGTACTCATGGTACCTCCCTCTTCCCTTCTGGTGGGATTGTTCGAGATCAATAGTGTCCCCAGGGGACCACCCAAGACCCCAGCAAGCGCACGCGGGAGAAGAGAAGGCGAGACGGAAATGGGACAATGCAGAGTCATCGGCCACGTCTCTGAGAGCCTGCAGAACAATACCACGCCACACTCAGCACGGGCGCGTGAAATCCATTTTGTAGCACCAAGAGTACGCATGCAATTGCTCTGTTTCTTCAGCTTAACGTAGCAGAAACTCTACTGGCGACTGCTCAATTAGTAACTGACGAGCAAACATAAGCTAAACCATCCACTTCCTAAAATACAACACCAACAGATACTCCACATGTGCTTCTGAAGCGTTACCCTGTAACCTTGGGTATACGGTTCCAGACGTTTTAATTTCCTTCTTTCTCTTAAAAGCCAAAGTAATGGATAAAGTCCAAGACATTAAAACTAATTTTGGTACAGTTACGTCAAGAAAGAAAAGTTCATACAATAATCTTCGACGTCTAATCCCCCTCAAGACCACTCAGCCCGGCCAGCAGACCGGTTCATTTTTATGCGCGTTAACAAAATTGAGAAAAGTGAATATTATCTTCGTCATGTCTGCCTGTCTGTCTGTCTGTCTGTCTGTCTGTCTGTCTGTATGTCTGTGTGTACGCTGTCCGCATGGAACAAATCGACTCAGATGGAAGGGATTTTCAAAAATTTTATATATGAGGATTTTTCAAAAACCTGTAAAGAAAATTCAAGGTTCATTAAAATCTAATAAGAATAATGGGTACTTCATACGAAGACCTATGTACTTGTACGATCATATCTTGGTCAATTCGAACTAGAATGAGAAATGTTTCAGACAAAAGTTGTAGAGCAAATAAAAACATACATTTTAGATTCAATCAATTTTTTTCCGAAAATCTGCCGTTTATGAGATAATGTGGAAAACTATGGTACAGCCAGACAGGTCACAGATGACAATACGGCGCATGCGCTTTGCGTGCCGGATAACTAAGGCTACAGGCCCACAGAATATGCAATACGTATTGCTTTCCCACGGAAACAATGGTTACGCGACCGCGCCTCAGTACTACGTTTATACGTAAATTGCTTCTCTTGTGAGTTATTTACAGACTTTTCCAACGTATTTACTACACAGCGCAGTGTCGTACTGAAATTGACTATCGTTCAACTGGCGACGAAATTTTATGGAAAACAAACGCGTTCGCAGAAGTCCACCTGAAGCAGGCGAACGCATTCTAGATCCCATCACCACAAATATTTAAGACATTCTTTAATGCTGTCCTCCTATATAAGCCTAGATATCCCAAACGATCCCTAACCAATGCAGGCATTTCTCACGTCACATTCTTGCTGTAGGTCCTCCTATGTCTTCTTGAGGGAGATGAAAAATGCGTGTAATAGTGTTGTCGTTTGTTATGTAAAGAACGTCCGACAAGAAAGTGTAGCTTCCGTTTCAAATAAGGTAAGGTTGGGTATGAGTCCGAAGTTTCCAAGGGCGTGCAATGCCAATTTCCCGCAACCAGCGATAGACAGCAGGTAAATACTGACAGTGGCAGTTAATGCAACTAGTGCAGCAAGTTGGAGCAAAGGGCTCAGTTAGGTGTGAGGCTTGTGTTCACGGGAGTAGCATTCTTCTGTTTTGGTTAGAAAAACTCTAACTTTTTGCGTGACGAAACAAGAACTTTCTTCCGAAAGACGTCCCGTCAAAACAATCGTCCAGGCCGTATAAAATCCCACTAATCAAGACATTATTTGGCTACCTATTTACAAGCACAATATATCAAACATGGAGGTTACATGAAAAGATTCAGCAAGTTGTAAAGAGGGAGCGCACTCTTGGACGAACCACATACATGCATTATGAAGATATGTTTGTACTTTTTAACGGATGGTTGTCACTTTGAGCACTGTTTTTCTGTTACAGGAAATGAAGAAGTAAAAGAAAAACATTCTACGAAAGTCGTTCCAGCACAGATTAAATTCACTGTCCACACAACGTGGTGAAACAAAAGTAAAAATTAAAGAAAACGGCCCTAAAAATGAAGCGAAATTTTGGCCTAAAACATTAATTGTATATTACACTCAGTAAGAAGTGGGGACACTTTTAACTAAAGCCATTTTTCTGTAGGGGGCATAACACAGAATCATAAAATTGGTCATAACATACATACACAGACCTATAGGCTCTGCTTTCCAAATGACAAAATTTGCATCATGACGCACCAAACATAAAGGATTATTAGCATCATCGAAATTAATTTTGTAACAAACCATTACACCTACCTTCATTTCATACGAAGACAAATAGGCTTATTCTACAACAGATATCAAAATGAATACATGTGTGCTAAATAAACCTCGAAATTAATATACCACGCAAAAACCATAACTGAATTGTTCTGAAAGCGCGCCAGCTGATTTAGAAGTTTCTCCATAGCACAAACGTCAGCTTTCAAACTCATTTCGCAGCTGAACGACAGACGCGCTGTGAACATGAATACTGCAGAGAAATTAATTTTATACACAAAAATGTATACATTGATGGAAACGAACAGAAGAATTCCGTTTTCAACTTCCCTCTACCAATAACATCTGCAACTGACGTAATACGATCTGAAATACCTCAGAAAGGTCTACGACGCGACAGTTATACACAGCGAGGTGTCTGTCCAGTGCAGCCATGACGCATTCTTGTACTTCATACCCGGCCCGCCTTGCAGGGAGGAAGAGTCTGACTCTTCAGAACAAGTAGAAATACGTGGCCGAAAATGAAAACGGTGTATAAAAAATATTACGCAGCAACAAATAAGAAGTTCAGTATCACACCTACAGTGGAACACAGTACTTGAAATCCTATTACTTTCTGTGTAGTTGGATTAGTAACCGATATCAGGCACATGCAGATCAAGTTACTCCTTCTGATTAGAGGGGAGCACACCGCTCGCTTTATTTTTCCTTCTTAAATTTGATGCGCGGTGTGCCTACCTCACGCCCAAAGCCTCAGTGGTGTTTGGAGCGAGTGCAGACCGTATAGAGGAAATAATAAAAGTAACACCTCTGCACTGCAGTTTGGTACGTAGACTGAGAACAGTGGATACTGGCACTACCGTGATAGAACAATGCCCCCTTGCTCGCAGGGTTCACGAATACCCTCGGTCAAGCACGCTGGCCCTCAGGACATCCTAATATGAGCTGCTTCCGTCGAAAGGTAACGAGTATTGCAGAATTAAGGTAAAATTCGTCCCAACACAACTACGTTCATTTAGTTACAGAAAAACATGTTTCGACCCTTTAGGTCATCTTCAGGTTCACCGTTCTTATTTTTGAAAACACACTGAGGAACGGATAAAACTCTGTCAAATTCGATAAAACTGTTAGAAATGTTACGGTCAAAATCGGAAAATAATGTGTGTGTGTGTGTGTGTGTGTGTGTGTGTGTGTGTGTGTGTGTGTGTGTGTGGAGAAAAGTCCACCACACTCTCATATTATCCTCTACTATTATCAAACCCTTTCGTTGCTACAGGTTGTTACTGCACTTTCATCACTTTGGTAAGTTACCGGAGATTCGTTCCAAGTTCCAGCTATGAGATGTTAAATGTTGTACGGGTGGGTAGCTTGCTACTGCACCTGTCTGCGCTACTATGCTAGATCTACACACTGTGCGAGTTGATCGTACTTAAGTTTCAAAAAATAAAAGTACGATCAAATGTCCGCAGACAGTACTGCACAAATTAAAATTAATTCCAACGCAATAATTCGCAGGAAATTCGCGAAAGAAATCAGTTAGCATTTACGCCTTCCTTTACCCGAAAGCAAGACTTACTGCCGCCGTCACCGCCGCCGCCGCCGCCACTAGCACCACCATCATCACCACCACAACGCACTAAGGAAACAAAAACGAACGAACCAACAAACCCACCAACCAACCCAACAACAACAACAACAACAACAACAACAACAACAACAACAACAACATTGGGTCCCATTAGCCCGTTCTGACTCCTAAATCCGGTCGCAACATCTCTTTATGGGTCTTCCAAAGGACCAATTTCAGAAACAAATCTTTACAGCCACACTCAAATTAAGAAACAAATCTTTACAGCCACACTCAAATTAAGAAACAAATTCCTGTAAAGAAATAAAAATTTCCTATGACGGAGGACGAAGGCAGGGTGTATGTTAAACCCTCTCTTCCTCCGTAGGTAATGACGTCTCGCTGTCTTACGCTCGGTCCGTTAAACTCGCCAGTATTATAATAAAGACTCGCTGTTTTATTACAGGCCTAACAACTTCCAGCGTGGCGGTTAAATCATTCACACGTGAGTCTCAAAAAAAAACGCACAGTAGAACAAGTTACACATCTTCCCTAACGGCACCATTCTTCCCAAACCTTTCATACGTGTATAACTGATTCATTTATTTAACGCCACGCGACTGTTCTTTTCTGTGTGCAATCTACACGCAGCACGGCATGTGGGCGCCACATACCGGCCCCTCACGGCTAACTCACTCCTATATTATGAACAGGCGGAAGTACAAGAACAGTTTGACATAGCCTACACGCATAACACTGTAAAGCAAGCAATGACACATCAGTCACAAAAGAAATACGACGGCCGGACGTCTGGTGGCAGATTTCTGACAGAACGGCAAACTTCTCTTCGCCATGACAGGGACAAGACCAACTCTGCAACCCAGACGGCTTCCTATCCAATGGAACATACATTTGTGGCGGCATCAGACAAAAGATAAGCGTCCATGTCAATTTAAAACCAGGATTAACAGCAAATTTTCCTCCCGTACCACCACATGCCTTCAAGGCGTGGTGGCAAGCATATACATAATCATCATCGTAATCGTAATCATCATCATCACGAACCGTTAACATTTACGCTCTTTAAGATCTGTTCGTCTTGATCTTGAAGATGCTGCTGGTTATTTCCGTTCTTGTTTTGGTCTGTCCAGATCACGGTGTCCGCTCGGATGATGCTGAAAAGCCAGTAACAGGAGACGAGCACCGCCCATCCTTGTCACTTGTTTCTTCCATTTCTGTTAATACTGGGCGATGTCTTGTAAGGACGTTTGTGTTTCGTTTGTCCAGCCTAATTAGGCCTAAAAGTGGTCTTAAGAATCTCATTTGTTGGCCTTCACCTTTACCATTTAAATTGCTCAAAACAGCTTTTTCGGCAAACCATGGAGGTTCCGTTGGTTACCGACAGGTACGCAGGTTACCGACATGTACGCAGGTTACCTACACTCATTTGTCGCAGTATTTCACAATAGCTGAGTTACCTGAATGAAATCAGTGATGTATGGAGTTGACAGAACATGACTGCATTTACATTAAACACACGGAACCTACCGAATAAATGGAAGAAAATACTTTTACATCTCTGAAGCAGAAATTACTTGTATTTATTAGTCCTCCTTTTTCGCGTTTCTGCAAATGCCTTTGATGAAAATTTCTTAAGCTATGGCACTGTGCTTCTTCCGTAACAGCATTTAGCTTTGTTGTTCAACTGACCAGAAAACATGCAAAGGCATGCTCTCAATAAAATAGCAGCAGTAAATCCACTCCTTATCGTGCATTCCCTCTAGCTAACATACATTCCTGATGCCCACACAGATTACTGCATAGACAAACAGTTTGGTCTTGAATTATCTACAGCTTCTTTACAGCATCCACTGCTACAATAAAATCACAGGGACGTGAGACGCCTTATAAATTATAATAATAATGCGTATCTCCATTTCCCTTTAGAAACGAGACCTTTGTCGCTGACCCCGTAATCGTTTGGGACACCCTGGAGCATTGTAATTCGTTTTAATGGCAAAGGATGGGAGCGAAACCAGAAGCTCAAATTTAAGCCCGCGTTTTCACCACGACAGATGGCAATATACAGGTTAATAACGTGGAAGCAGGAACTGAACCAAGATTATAGCACATATAAACCTTCTGCATATTATTTTTCCGGTCTGAGAGTATATTTCTGTTACCTGTAATGTTTTGTTACCTTACACTCGTATCGTCAGATTAGCTCTGAGGAAGCACAAATGGATATTAAACCAAAAGCTGGAGCAATCAATCAACGTGAATTCCTATAAACTGAAGGTTACAGAGCCGTTCAAAGTATCTACACTTTAGGGACTGCAAAAGCTACATCAAGTACAGTTATTGATGGCCTCTACGGAAGGATTTATTTGCCACTAAACTATGCTGCATTAGAGGCAGCTGTCGATCATGTTACAATTTCCAATTTGTTTCCTTTAGAACTCAATAACACTTAAGTACACACCAAGTGCAGCATAAAATACGAATACAGTCCACACAGCATTCTCAAAGGACATTCGTGACGTCAAAACAACCTTGCGAATCGTCTCAGAAAATCGTAAAGCCACTAAACTCCCATTCGGTCAGTTTAATTATGACAATGGATTGTGTCCAAGAAATTAAAACTAGCGTTAGTTTAGCCCTGTCAGTGTCTGACAGGCGGTACATCTGGGCCACAGGGGTGAAAACTTCACAACCTTTTCTTATATTAGCTATTTTTCACAGATATGAAACTCTCTTCCCACAGCAACATATTTCTCCACAACAAGAATCCCTTCCGCGTGCTCTGTTTCTCACTCTCTACCTGGCTGCTTCCAACAGACTACGCAAAGTAGAGCTACGCAATTCCTCATGCATGAAGTAATAATGCCTAAGTAAAGTGAGTTGAGTTTGCTGGACGGATTTTGGAACATTTATTGTGAGTCCAACAACTCTGTCCTTTCTGTGTAAAAAATCTGTCATTTAAATATTAAATTAAAATTAAAATAAACGGTAATAAGTTCACTTTCTTTGTTCCATTTCTTCTTTATACCATTCACAATGATTCTGTATTTGTAGATTCAAATAGCTCTATCTCGGTGATTCTGTATTTGTAGATTCAAATAGCTCTATCTCGGTAACCATTCAGAATCAGACACAGTCCATAAGAAACTTCTTTATCACTACGACCGATACCACCGCCTCCCAATATATTGACCTTTCCTCCTGAATCACCCTGTATATGCAGGGGATGCGTTTCCAACGCGAAATGTAAAAATAGAAATTAAGAAATAAACACTTTCGAGCCGAACTCATTAAGCGTCCTTTCATACCGTACAGAATTCTAGTCCTGTACACCAAACAGAACTATCATTTTTGCTTTATTTTACTTGTGTGAAGAAATCGTTACTTAAGTACAGATTCTGTACAGGCTACATTAAGGTTCTCGGATATAATCTCAAAGCTTCGTATCGGCGCCATATTTGTTACAGGTGACTTACAAAAACATTCTATACATAATGTGAGGGAATGTTTACAAATACGGTGTATCTCTGTTCCAAATCGCACGTGCCAGGCTCAGATGGTTCACTTGTTGCCACCAATAAACCGAAAGCTTAACAACACACTTCACACGACCGCCATGTTGTTATTTTAAATTATATAAAAATATTACACCAAAGACAGCTGCAAGTTTTTCTAAGATTTATTCCCATACATCGATTAACAGTAAGTGGCGCTGTTGGGGCTGCTGCGCTGTTGGGGCTGCTATTGGCGCTTCCGTCTCGCAAGTCACGCGTAAGACACGCTGCTTGGCGGATTGTACGAAATTCAGGAATACGGCGTTGCAGTGCCCTCCGGGGGCACAATGTGCATGTAATTTTCTATTTAGAAAATTTAAATAGGACACACACGCATTCGGCATGGTGATATCCCAGTCCTGTTAGACTTCCCGGAATGTAAGCTGGAAATGAAACATTCAAAAAACGTTCCGAACTTAACACCCACAGTGTCATAAAATCAACAAATGAAGACGTACACACGCAAATTGGTGGACCGGTATGGCGTAGGCGGTATAGCGACTCGCTATGGGCTGGGCGGCTCGGGGATCGAATCCCGGTGGGGGGCGAGATTTTCTGCATCCATCCAGACCGGCCGTGGGGGTCAACCCAGCTTCCTGTAAAAGGAATAGCAGGTATATCTGGGGCATGAAGCGGCCGGGGCGTGACGTTGACCTTTGACCCCATCTAGCGCCGAGGTTAAAGAAAGAGTACAGCTATACCTCACTCCCCGTCTGGGGCCTTCACGGCCTGTTCGAAAGCTTTCTTCTACCTTACAGACGCAAATTGAAAGACAACAAAACATTTTTTTGGAAGCAGGACCGTCCTATCCTTCACTGCTACAGAAAAAAACGCCAAGGAAAGCATTGCGACATCGTCAGCAAAGCGAAATGACTGCGGTTCCCCCCCTGTATACTATTCCAATGAAAATCGTAGAAGAGGAAAACATTTCCAAAACGCTCCATTTACTGTTATGAAGAAGCCGCCTACGCGAAACATATCCTAGACTGCAGTCACATCAAGAAAAAAGTGCTGTGGAATGGAATATAGTTCACATCCGGCGTGAAACAAGTAAACTTCAAGAAACTGATCAAAAACCGAAACCGGGATGGGGGCACCGTCTCTTTAAACCTCAGTCAGTGACATGAATATACGGATTAGACTCGATAATTACCCAGACACCCTGTCAAACCCCCTCATAATGTACGGTCTGTTTAATGACGTTAGACCCAATATCAACTGTATCACCTGGAAGCGACAGTGGTCGAACATACAGTCGTTAAACCGGTCAACAGCAGTCGTGAATGCTTTATTCAATGAAGTATAAGGAAGCATACAATAAGAACTGACAAAACTGTCAACACGGCGCTTTGTATGTTTATCTGTATTCTTACAGCTGCTAGGGAACTACGTGTTTCAAACAAAACATGCCACTGGAACGTGGAATTAGTATGTGTGCATGTGTGTGTGTATGTATGTGTGTGTGTGTACATATATATATGTATATATATATAAATAACAGCGTGATAGCATTTATTTGTAACATATTTGTTCACTTATAAATATACGAACGCCAAACAGAGCTTCGAATATCTTCGCCACAATAATTTTTAGTTACAGCTTCTGTTCTGACGTTCTTGTCTCAAAATGATATCCATAAAATCCCCAAACACTTACGGTGAGTTACTGTAGAGCAGTACATGTAAAGTTAAAGCAATCCCATTACAGACCTGGAGAGGACCTTATGGTTCCAGGAGGTTGAGGCTTACAGATTTTCAGACAATCGGCACATGAAGGTGGCAAAGTTGGCAGCCCTACGCACCGGCCGCCTTTATTCCCTAGGAAAAATTCCTGGTACTCATTTCTGTTAGAGGCTGAGTCGACCCCAGGGTAACAGTGCGGTCGGAAGGATTATGTCAATGAAAAAGTGTAGTACATGCATCGTCACCAAACCAAGGACGAAATCACAATAAATATACAGCAATATATCATAAACGTCATAAAATTAAAATATATGGGAAGGGCAGTAAGAAATTGGATTATAACCACAAACAAGCTTCGGGTTAAATTCCTCTTCGAAATCCTCTTCATAACCTTCTGTCGTCAAGTCTCCTACCTTAAAACCTAAAGACTAAAATAAACAAAATTATAATCTACAGGGATAAGAAACTTGGTCTGTCGCCCTCAGGGAAGGCTGAGGCGTTTGAAAGCAAAGTGCTGGGAAGAATATTTGAACCAAGAAGAAAGGAGGATGAAGCAAACCTCATAATGACTTTCATAACTCTACTCTTGAGCAAATATTCTTGAGATTTGCGTGGCATGTAGCAAGCACAGGAGAGGCGAAAAATTAACACAGCATTTTAGATATAAATCCTGAGATAACTGCGGAAATGTAGACCCAAATGTCAGCACATTATATAATGGATATCAAAGAAAGACGGAGTGAGACAATGGAGTGAATGCAGCTGCTATAGGATACAGTCTTGAGAAATCAGTAAAGAAACCCTGGCTTCCGCGAAATAACAGAAGTCCTAACGAAAGCTTTAGAGGAGTATGGTGGAGTGGAGGTATAGAGCCACTCACTAGCTCACGGTGAGTCGTCAGCTTCAGAGTTCGGCCACCTTACGAGCGGCGAAAGCACCCCTGTTACTTGGTGGGCCCCAAAGGCGGTACGGACGCTTTGGAAAACAGATCCCTTACCACTGTCGGAAATGGAAAACCGAACCGTCGATCGTCGAGCCCGTAGTGTACATTTTACTATATTTTATGTTTTCATGTTCCACTTACACGAATATACAGGATGTATTGGAAGTGACATGAAGCCACACGGAATGTTAAAGTACGAAATTACGTTACCACGGCTACATAATGGCAGGAAATATCTTACACAGCTAAATGACTTTTCATTTCATAAGGAAGGAACGTGGGGACGGTTATTATTATGTGAAGGAACTCCCCATAAGGCTGTAGAACATAAGTATCAGTTCCTTCACCCCATAATGTACGGAAAGTATTCACAAAACGGGGGTTGAAGGCGTGACATAAAACGTGGTGACCGGGAGAGGAAAGGGGGAGCGGGTAACATATTGAACATTAGACCTCGGCACGTGAGACTTCGTGACAACACTTCATCGGTCATATGACATATGACATATCGCATTATGACTCCGAACAAAAGGAAAGACAGAACCCTTAAAATTACCGCACTCAAATGATTTAGCCTTACTTTGTGACAGTGAAGTGGCTTCCATAACCTGTCCCCACTTACCACTGTCTAATCAGCAGAACGCCACGAACGGTAAGCACATGCAAGTACAAATCGTCTGCATGACAAACCCTTCCAAACAGTACCAAAAAGTGCAGGCTGACGGAGAGATTTGGCTCGAAGCTGGTACTGTAGAAATAGCCGTGTGCGCCAGATTATGGACATATGTGGCGGAATGCCTTTGCTCATCCTCTCCAGGAAAATTCCATACAGTGCCCTAAAATAGGCCGCGACCGACTCCTTCCAACCCCTTAAGCACACATCATTTTCCATCTTCGTCTTTAATTTTACTTAACAAAACTTCTCCCGTTGAAAATCTTCGTCAATTAGTCAAGTATCGAACAAAAAAACAGTCGATATCAAGAACGGTTCAAACAACAAACGTGGGAAATCATCCAGTGTCATTCAGCAAAAACAAGAAGTGCGTGTTAAGTTAAATACCATCAGCCATAACTATAGTAGAACGTGCAGCATAACAGACTGTGCACACAACCACCACAAACGACAAACAAATTTTGCCCTTTAACATGATACAATTCCTCTCGCCTTAATCCTCACGTCCTTATGTAAAAAATTTCACATTTCAAGTACAGGTTATAACCTTACGTGTTGTTTTATGTGGGTGACTCAGCTGATGTCGCGATCTGACAGAAGGGTAAAGTGATAACCACAAAATTAGACTTTAAAGACAGAAATTAATAGAAGGATTGAGAAAACTGCATAAAGAGAAGCATCACAATTTTCTCTCTTTCTCAAAAAATATTACAGTGATAAAATAAAGGCCGACAAGATGAGCAGGGAATGCAGAACGCACGTGAACTATGATGAATAAGCAAAATGTTCCACACGGAAAAGCAAAAGGAAAGAAACACGCAGTAATGAAGGAAGTACGTTTGAGACGTCGGACTTGACCAGGATAAGATACAGTGATAAGTCTTGTGAACACGGTAATGAAGCTTTTGTTTCCATAAAAGGGACAGGGGATTACTGGCTAACGACTGTCAGCTTCACAAGAACGACTAAGACCCACGGAGTTCATTAGACCTACGCTGTGTGGCTGACGTCTATGCTCTGACTGTTTGGAACAATGGATTTGTATTTGTCACAAACGCACTAAGCGGATGGTGCACGCAAAATCCCACATAACAACGAGTATAACCTATGTTTATGGACAAATCACCTTAGACTTCGTCCACATGGATACAGCACGTCGATAAATATCAATGGAAAAACTCACTCAACATGGAAAGAGCAGGGCAACAACTGTAGAAAAGCTTCGGACCCTGTGCAGAACACAGTACGAAGTTATGCTACATTCCACACACGTGCTTACCAATTCTGTTTGGTAATAGGCCCTACTCTGCGTGTAAAAAAATTCTAAAAAAAAGGGATACAGGCTTTTGAAGTTTACCTTTCCTGTTTGTAAATATGAGAAAAAGTAAATTTGACAGACTAGATGGGAAATGGACAATCCTAGTAGCCGCGCGGTCTAAGGCGTGGATCTGCGGCAGCTCGCTTGCTGGGAGTGCGGGTTCGAATCCCACTGGTTGCGTGGATGTGTCTCTTGAGAGTGTTGTGTGTTGTCAGGCACAGATCTCTGCGTTGGGCTGATCACTCGCCCAGAGAGTCCTATCGATTCTGGCGTGTCTGAGTGTGATCGTGAGTAGTCGACAAGGAAGAGGCCCTGACCCACTAGGGGCTGTTGCGCCATGGGGGAACGGTTAGGGGGAGATGGGAAATGACTGTTCATTCGTAGATCTATCAAGAATTAAGAACAGTAACTGGTTCCGAACAAACTGCCCGAAGTACTTTCGAAATGCAATGCGAAAGCCCAAGATAAAAAAATCAAATTCTGTAGAAGACAAAATGAATATTTTTTGTAGCAGAAGAATGTACATTCGTGGTGCCTAAGCTGTTATCACAGGAGACGCACAAAGACGTGAATCCCAAAAACGACGTTCTGGAAAGAAAACATGACATAGCGTCCTTCCGTAAATGCTTTATCCCTTACGAGGAGATCCAAAGGAATATACCAACTCCAGAGAGTAGAGGCATTTTCAGAAACTGACAGCCGCTTATCTGGTTAAGGAAATTCCCCGCCTTTCATGTAGACCGAATTTACATTTTTTGCTATCCGTCAAATGTACCTCCCACATTACGATAAACTTGAATCTAACCTTATCACTTTCCGCAAAAGTGCAAAACTAAGAAAAATTAACGACAACAAACACGAAATAACAGTTTCACTTAACACCTAAAGCTTGTATTTGATATAGATTAGTGTACGGTATATAAATTAAGTAAATATAAGGATATAAAAAGAAATATACAGTGCACACCGTCGGTAGTTTTGGCGCTACAGAATTTCCTATGCATTTATTGTTACTTGGATTACATTAACAACAAAGTGAGTGAGGAAAGCAGAATTCAAAAGGAAACATTTTGAAGAGTACACCCAATCTGAGTATCGCTCCCAATTCTTGTTTCATGAAAAGACGACGTACATTCATAGAGACACGTATTTACTTCTGCCGCTATTGTGCTGCGATTCTATATCGTTGTATTTAACAATACAAAGCACAAGCATTCGGCAAAAAGAGAATTCGCCTAGGATAATCACAGCAGATTATTTGTTAAATGGATGATTATGCAAGCGATTAAATAGAACCGCCACCCACCATTATGGGGTGGAATTTGTGTGATGGCTCACGGTGGTATTGTGTTCTCCCCAGTGTGACATGTCACAATGCAAGACCTCTTTTTCCTCCCTACCAAAATCGCCAATGTCCCTGGTAAAGTGCTGCGATGTGGAAAAATTGTATCGTGGATCAGAACGCATGGTCGCCATACATGAATACTACAACACACTCCACATCGACGAGACGCTTCGATGTTCTGCACCTAGAAAAAGATCACAAGTAGAAAATCGCTATTTAACACCTGACAGCAGCTCACATTCAATTTAACTCGTAAGCGGACAATAAGCATATAGCACTGCCCCGAGAGACGCGAAAGAGGAAACAAACAAACCGAATCTCACTGATCACTTTTCTAATCACGACAAAAATTGCCAATGAACATGTAAGGTAGATGTACCCTCAGAAGACTGAATTTAACCTGATTTACACTTAAAGATTCAGTCCGTACCGCACAGTAAACAATTCGTCTCGGTTATAAAAAGCATTCAGTTAATGCTGAATAACGAAACAAATGCTGTCTGTTCCGAGATCCATACAAAACACACAAATGCACTGTGTGCGCAGAAAGCAGAACTTCTGACTGTTGAATTTGGTAGTAAACAAACTAACTACTGGGCTTTAAAGGAATAATACAGACACCGTCCACTACCTAAGGCATTTATATGCTCAACGTCGAGAATTGAAAATGAGAGTACAAGCAAGTCACTAAACCTCCTGAATACCAGATATAACTCATACAATAGACAGTGTGTAACATAATACTACCAAAAGGCAGCGGTTCCCAAACTAGGCTTATGCAGAACAGCAGTGCCCCGACCGCTGCACAGAGCTACTTGGCCACTGCCGTCGATTACCTTTCTCACACCAATTCGACGAAAAAATTAAGACATGGGCGCACAAGTCCCAGACTATTAAACTTTGTATGCTGTCGTACGATATTTCAGCATAAATGTTGCAGGTTTTTTTTCACATATAAAAACACGTGTCATTTCATACACACCGAGCATAACAGTGAAGTTCACAGGATGCTTCCAAACTGTGTGCCCACGGTATGAAACTTGCTTCATGTCACCTTTCTGACGCCTAGAATTTTAAGGTGGTTCCCAAATTTTTTTTCGAAAATTTCTAGACTCCCGAATTAAGCTGGTAAAATTTTCTCACATTTACATTGTTCTCATATTCCCTTAAGTTTTCGTAAACTGCCGATATAAAGAGTCAACTACTGGCACAGTACCTCAAGACATGCACCGCACCTTCACTATCACCGTCAGCGTCCCAGGACACCTTCAAACATAAGGAATTCCAAGTACTTCTACATACCGCTACTAATGTTAGCAAGATATATTCACGTAGGTCTGAATTTAGATTTTAATAAAATCTAATTCTTCGGTACTTTAATTATACACTTGACTTCTTTGTCTGTGCCCAATACCCTGAATTTTTTTAACACTACATTTTAATATCAAGTTAGAACATACTGCCTATATTATTTTATGTCTAAAAAGCCTATTCAAACCCTTGAGACATGAAATTCGTCGGAATTACATTTAAATATTCACCCCTACCCAGCAGTAGACACAATGGCATCACCAAAGACGAAGCGGTTTCGGACTATAGTAATTTTTATTGTGAGACATTATAGACACACGCCGATAAAATCCGTCATAAAATGCAGCGTTTTTATAAATGTTAAAACGGGTAATTTAGAAAGTGATTAGTGTGCATTTTGTTCGGTAATTTCACAGGGGTCTGCCAACTGTTGAGTTGCCCTCTATGGGTAGCGCTCGATGTTCACATGATGTAAGTGAACGGCCGCTGAGTACACCGGTTCCCATTCGCTCACCGCAGTTAGGGAACCATGCCAACACCACGTGTTTTTGGCATGTACGGCAGAGAACTGCAGGAAAGATAAAAAACCGTTGAGGTGCAACGCAGACCGTGGTGTGCGCAGTAATGCAGATTATATGACTCAATTGCGGCCTATAGGCCAATTCTGGGAGAACCATGGCAAACTGCGTATGGTTTCAATCAGGTGTGCCAATCCCAGCTGACGATACCGACCTCCTGAATGCGAGTAACATGTATTATTGCTGTGCTCAAACAGTCGACCATTTCCTCATCAGTTCTCCACCACCTGCTCCCGCGACATTCTTACACTTTACTTATGCACTCTGGCTTACCTGTGTTTCAATCACATTAACCTTTTAAAGCCTAGCGGTAACTTTACCTACCACCAGGTTTAACATTACAAAATTCTGCGTGGTGCCCACATTGTGTTTATGTGTTTTGTACGGATCTCAGAACAAACAGCAACTGTTGCCTTATAAAACATTAAGAGATTGGTTTTTATAACCGAAGTGGAGAGTGTTTACAGCGCGGTACGCACTGGCTCCTTATATAAAACAGATACGCTTCGCCTTTAAAAGGTTAATCATATTAATACCCAATCCATCACATGCTTTGCTACACCCATGAACGGTCTTCTCTTTAACCCTTTAAAGACGAAGCGTATCTGTTTTATATAAGGACTCAGTGCGTACCGTGCTGTAAACACTCTCCACTTCGGTTATAAAAACCAGTCTCCTAATGTTTTATAAGGCAAAAGCCGCTGCTTGTTCTGAGATCCGTACAAAACACATAAACGCAATGTGGGCACCACGTAGAATTTTTTAATGTTAAACCTGGTGATACGTAAAGTTACCGCTAGGCTTTAAAAGGTTAATCGTAAATTTCTGGACCAAAAATTGATCTTGTCTTATTTCGCGACAGGCAGATAGTTGAACAACTGACGTGTAATGAATGCGGAAATGGTTAGCGTATGTAAATTAGTAAATTAGTTTTGGGTCTCTCAGGAACGCAATCGGTAACGCGTTGCGTTGACGCATTACAGACGCATACTACATAATGTAACATCCGATAAATCTCGCTCTCTCTCTCTCTCTCTCTCTCTCACACACACACACACACACACACACACACACACACACACACACACACACACAAACACAGGGTTACAGAAATGTAGCTTATTATCTACTGGCCACTCAACATTTCCACTACCCCAGTCTGTCACGGTGCTCCACAAACACTTGCTTCATAAATACTCGAAAGGTTATACCGTTAACAAACAGCGTGGTAGCAATATCCGCAGTTTATACACCGGTGACACGGAATTACTGAGCAAGTATGCTTACTTACGACACAGGCCTCCATAACAACTGAGTTCTTCCATGCGGACAGACGGATGGACAGATATGAGGAAGCTAATAGTAGCTTTTCGAAAATTTGCGAACGCGCCTAAAAACGATTTAATGCTCTTCCACCTGCTGTCTTTACAATTCACAGCTTTCTTTAACCGACCGACTGTCAAACCGTTACGCCTACACAGTTCACCACTTTCACTCGCCTGGCTCTTAAACCCAATAATGTTTCTAATTTGTCTGCGTGCCTTCAAATTACGTCAACACTCTTGTGTCAGAATGTCAATACAGAATTAGATTACCTATAAAAGATAAGCGAAACACCTGTAATTCTCGATACTGCAAGAACCCCGTTCCCTTTCGAGATTTTACCCTGCGTTAACTTACTGCTTCCGTGGTAACTGGCGGCGCAAAGGGCCTCCTCCATGTGTGGACACAGGCAGTAGAAGTTCATCCGCATGGAGAGGTCAGTACACAGTTCCCAGTCTTCTCCCGATTACATTCGCCTACAAACATGCTATAGCATATTCGCATTGTTCATTCCAGATACGGTTAATGCATCAGATTACGCCAGCGTTAACTTCAAACTAATGAATGACAAATGAACAGTGGACTCAGCAACCGCCAATACATAGTGTTTTCCATAATTTAATTTATAACAGGTTTCATGGGAATGTCAAAATGAGCTTTCACATGCAGAGAGATATCATATTGCACTCCATTAACGACAGCCTACTTTGCACAGGAGGCAAAGCAATTACTATTGCATATAGAATGAAAGGGGGCACGCGGTGGTGCAGTTGGTTGGGACACTGCGCTAAAAGCTGGAAGGTCGCGGGTTCGATTTTTTTATTGACATAGGCCTAATCCTTCCGGACGCACTATGGGCCCGGTGTCGACTCTTAACAGAAGTGAATACCAGGACCATTTCCTGGGGGTAAAGGCGGCCGGTGCGTAGGGCTGACAACCTTACCGCCTTCATGTGCCGACTGTCTTGAAATCTGGGAGCCTCAACCTCCTGAAATCCGCAGGGCCTGTCCAGGCCTGTACAGGGATTGCTTTACCTACATAAACCGAAAAAGTACGACTGTAGAACAGGCTAGCAGGCAAATAAAACGTAAATTAATGAAGACTGCTTAATAGCTACGGTAACTGACATACTTTGCTTTCTTAAGCATGTAAAGCCCAGTGTTTATAATACATGCACCACCAAATTTAACATTTAAAAATTCTACGTTCTGCCCACACAGTGTTTTGTATGGATCTCAGGACAAACAGTGATGACTTCCCTACACAGCATTGACTGATTAGTTTGTATAACCTAGACGGCGTTTAGTGCGCGGTATAAGTTGAATCTTTTCACTATAATTGAGATCAATTTCGTCTTTAAATAAGTGGCGCTGGGACAGTTTTATTTCCAAGTACTTCGGTTTTTCCCTGCCAGTATCATTCCACCGAGGCTCCATATCCATTTTCATGTACTTGTTGTTCTTACCAGAAGGACAAACGGGCGAAGTGTGGGAACTTTCCAAAAAGCAGTGTTATTTCGGATGTCGGGAAGCACTGAATAGAAAATTCAATAAGTGGGCTCATGCCACAACCACGCTGTGTGTGCGTGCGTTTTTGTATAGGCCTATACGTACATAGCCGACCACAGGTGCATGCAATTACGACTTGTGCTGTACCTTCCGGAAAGTAAGTACTGAGTAAGTCGGAAAGTGCCTGTATTGCTAGAGAAACCAGCGACCATAAACAACTGTAATGTTACACAGTTTAATATTTTAACGAATTCTTTAGAACTAGAAATATTTATGCCAAGACAAACAGGATTCATCTCGCGAAGGTTAGGGATCGGTAGCCGAATGTTGCAAATAAGGGACTGAAAATTCCGTTTTCATAAGAAGTACGTGCATTTATTTAGCTGACCGACTATTAGCTTCTAATAAATGACTCAGCTGCATGCAGTTGTTGAATAAGGACAAATGGATCTCTGTAATTTATATGCTAACACCTGAGTACGAATGACCCGTGCTGTAGTGACGCAGAGTGAGGTTCCTCTCCCAGTATTTCTGTTTTTCCTCCTGTCAGTATCATCCCACCAATGCTCCATATTCATACTTCACTGATCCACCACAGACACTATAGAACCTTATCAACTGACATCGTCGATAAACAAAACACTTCCATCTGGTTTCTACGCGCAAATACAGCGCCTTTCTTATCCTGTCCCCGAGCACTGCAGCTTTATCGCATATAAAGCGTGCATCCGCTGGGACATCCCGTGCCAGCTGCCGTGCTGACGAACACTGTAAAAGGAACACACTGTATGTTCTAAATGTCATAGGGCTACATTTATACAAGAAGTTGTTCAAGCGGCCTACATCAAATATGAAGAAAGACCAGACGCTCTCTTGGTGCTCTCCACTACGTAGTAATATGACTGTCCAGTAAGCAATGCGTTTTGAATCAAACGTACATGAATGACAAAGGAACGGGGGGGGGGGGGGGGATTTGGTCAAGGCCTTGGACGGTGCTTGCTTCATAGGTGTTGTTACTTCCTTAGCAGCCTCACAGAGAACACCGTGAAAACTGCGACACATCATTACTAATATTCCAGAAATCAAGTCTTATGCAAACAGGCTTATTCCATAACGCACAGTGAAAGTTAAGACTTACAAACCAAGCACGTTATACGTTCCTTTGTGAGCATAAAATGCATAAGAACCGCAAAAATATTTCACTTCGTACTTAAGGTTCCGCATCAATGCTACAGACAACATGCAGGGTCAAAAATCCCCCTACTTCTTCGACGGTTCTGAAGACGAAAAGAGTGCCATCTTACGTGGCTAAACCTAGTGACGCGCTACATAAACTGGTATAATCGAGTTCCTGTGCTCTGCGTGCTTGGGTGTGTGCGTGAGTGCGTGTATGTAAGCGTATTTCGATCAATATAATGCATGCACATTAACACACATGCGCAGTAAAATGTATTAAAGCAATATGCATGCCTGAACCACGAACAGAGCCAAAGTACCATTCGACCAAACTGACATTATCGAGGACTAATCAAAAAAGCTTAACGACGTTTCAGAAATAATAAATAGACACCGCTAAGCTTTGTGTTATCATTCGAAATGGTCTCACTTCAAAAAGTAAATGTTTATCCCACACCCATAAAACAAAGACCCAGCAACGAGCTTTCCACGGAAGCCGCAGCAGGGGGAGAAATCTACTTGTAACTGTATCTAGGCACGCACTGAGAGATGATTTAGTATCGCAATATGACGTCACTGCGGTCACTACTCATATGTGCAAGGGATTCTAGTGCCGGCTCTACCGACACATACGGTAACCGTGAGATCGCATCTGGGAAGGCAGCCAGTCAGCTGTATTTGTCCGCCACAATACCCACTGTTTTATACGAAATATAAGGCAGTATATTATTATTATTATTATTATTTAGCTTACGCAGTGAAGTCAGTGGCTCTGGGCCGGCCGATGGACGTTTGATTCCCGACAAGGATACAACATTTCTCTTCGTCAGCACATCCGCATCGAGCGATGCCCTCCCAGCCTTGCATTCATGAGGAACTTGGGGGCTCCTTCGTAAGCTACAGTGCAAACGCAACGAAATGTGAAACTAGCCGCTCTTCTACGCTTGTTAGTGCCGAAATTAAACTGGCCCAGTATGTTTGCACAACCTAATGGTTAAGCAGTCCTCTACATATACGTGTCGTTGTATTTTGCTCTTTATGTTGCGGTGGTGAAGGTGATGACAGTGATAGTGGCGAAAATACTGAAATAAAAAATAAACATAACTAACGAAATCAATTGCTGCTGAGAACGAATATCTTTCTGTGGCGCAACAGCCCAACAGGGGGCCGGCTCGCCTAGTTGTCGAGGTTTAATACACCACACACCTGGTAGGATCCCTCTGAAAGAGGAGAAATAATATACTGCAGTTAAATTTCATATGTAACCCTATGCAGACCAAAACTAATCTAAGCAACATACGTACATAAAGATTCAGCTCGTACATGTAATTGACTGAGAATACAGTGTTTCCATTACAATGATAGATACGTTTATTTTTGAGAATCATACGGAACACATACACACAAGATGTGGACACAATGATGAGTTTTTAATGTTACGGCACGGGATACACATACTGGCCATTAGACTTTAACATATGAGCGTTCAATACCGTATGTTCCAACAGTGAACAGCTGTTGAACTTATCAGTAGGATAATGAAATAAGAAAAGTAAGTAAGCAAGCAAGTAAGTAAGTAAGTAAGTAAGTAAGTAAGTAAGTATGTATGTACGTATGTACGCATGCATGTGTGTATGTATGTACCCATGTATGTATGTATGTATGTATGTATGTATGCATGTATGTATGTATGTATGTATGTATGTATGTATGTATGTATGTATGCATGTATGCATGTATGTATGCGTGTATGTATTATGTATGCATGCATGTATGTATGTATGTATGATGTATGTATGTATGCATGCATGTATGTATGTATGTATGTATGTATGTATGTATGTATGTATGTATGTATTATGTATGTGTGTATGCATGCATGTATGTATGTATGCGTGTATGTATGTATGTATGTATGTATGTATGTATGCATGCAT
>BLKM01007452.1:828038-906892 GCA_013340265.1 Coptotermes formosanus | reverse complement strand
TTCATTTTGACAGCCATATGGAACATAGCTGGACTCACCGAGCACATGGAGACTCGGAAATGTTGGTGTGGGCGGTACACACAGGATGTTCCTCATCAGGGGCACCAAACTTTACGACGCTCCTATGTGACATACTTTGATTACAAAATGATACATAGCCGTATGCACGATTATCAACTTGGAATGAAGGGAAGGTTACGGTGAAATGTGCAGTGCATCAGTTCATGAAGTTACGTAATGCATTACTGTGACTGTGTTACTGTACAGTGTGCTTAATTTTTTGTTAATATTAATTCATCAACTTTAGGTTAATTGCAATTGTATTTGTATTGTATGTGTATTGTATTTGTATTTGTATTGTATTTGTATGTGTATTGTATTTGTATGTGTATTGTATTTGTATTGTAATTGTATTTATTGTGTGCAGTATGTGTCCTTTATTGTTTTTGTAATTTTGTGTGCTGTGGTTTTTTTGAGTGCGGTGTGTTATTTTGTGTGTTGTGTTTTATTGCCGTACCACTGCCACCGGGTACAAACCCATTTGCAGTCAAAATAAATAATAATAATAATAAAATAAAATTTGCACAACCCCAAAATAATGAGACTGTCAAGGCACCCATCTTCAATATAGTTTATGGTAAATCAACGGCAACCGGAGAATGTGGCATATCTCAGCTATTTGGTTGTATGATAAGAAATGATGCAAGATGTACACATGAAATTAAAAACAGAATTGCCACGGCAAAAGCAGCATTCGACAAGAAGAAGACTCTTTTCACCAGAAAATTGGACTTAAATTTAGGGAAGAAACTAGTAAAGTGCAACATCTGGAGCATAGCTTTGTTATGGCGCTGAAATTTGGACACTTCGGAAAATAGATCAGAAATACCTGGAAAGTTTTGAAATGTGGTGCTGGAGAAAAGTGGAGATCAGTTGGACTGATTGTGTGAGAAATTAAGAAGTATTACATAGAGTCAAGGAGGAGAGGAATATCGTACATACAATAAAACGAAGGAAGGCTAACTGGATTGGTCATGTTTTGCGTAGAAACTGCCTTCTAAAATACGTTATTGAAAGAAAGAAAGAAGGAAGGATAGACGTGATGGGAATGCAAGGAAGAAGATGTAAGCAGCTATTGGATGATGTTAAGGAAAAGAGAGGATACTGGAAATTGAAAGAGGAAACACTAGATCGCATTCTGTGGGGAACTCGCCTTGCAAGAGGCTACGGAACTGTCGTAAGGCAGACTGCGGTATCAGTAAATGATGTCTGCACTATTCTGGGATATTTCGCGGGTTCGTGTGGTAATTGCTACAAAACAAAAACAGCACTTAATTCTTCTCCCCTTTTATGTATCAACATTACATCATCAAAAGAAAATTTTGTCAGATAGTACCGCAAAGCAAAACATCAATTTTTCTCATGTTACCGTGTTAGTTATTTTAGTCTATGTAGTTGTGTTGCACTGATTAAAGTATGTATGTATGTATGTATGTATGTATGTATGTATGTAAGTATGTATGTATGTACGTATGTATGTATGTATGCATGCATGTACGTATGTATATATGTATGTATGTATGTATTATGTATGTGTGTATGTACGTACGTATGTATGTATGTATGTATGTATGTATTTATGTGTGTTTGTACGTGCGTACGTATGTATGTATGTATGTATGTATGTATGTATGTATGTATTATGTATGTATGTGTGTGTGTATGTACGTATGTGTGTATGTATGTATGTATGTAGTATGTATGTATTATGTATGTATGTATGTATGTGTGTGTGTGTGTATGTATGTATGTGTGTATGTATGTATGTATGTATGTATTATGTATGTATGTATGTGTGTGTATGTATGTATGTATGTACGTATGTATGCATGTGACTACGTGAGCATGCAGCATGTTCAGATTCCCGGTGGAAGACGCGATTCCTAACTCCGTAAGGACGTCCCAGTGCCTGCCTGTCACAGATTCCTTCCCCAGGAGATTAAGCGGCCAGGATGTGGCCACTCATCTTGGAACAGCCATGAGTGCGTGGAGTTTTACATCCACTCCCACTACCTAGCCTTCACGGCTTAGGCAGAACGACTTTATTATATATAAGTACATATGCACGTATGTATGTATGTATGCATGCATGCATGCTTGTACATAAACTATATATTATTTTAACCAAAGTTACCATAATCTGATATTGTGATAAGCTGCAGCCTTCCCGCTCATGTTCAATTACACGTTTAATATAAACTATTTGTTGAGGCAACCGACTGAAAAGAGAAGTGGTGGTTTAGATGGAAGTGTCTCGAGATCATCCCCAAAGGGGGGCTTTATTCTTAGCGGTGCTGAACTCTGCAGAGTGTCAATACGTTGTCACGCACTAGTCAGAAGATCGCATCAAAGCATCCAGCTTTTAATCATCCTGACGATGGCATATGGACAGGCGAGGTTGAAATGTTGGCCACCGTACATCACCTTACCCTCGAAACCCCATAATGTTTCATTTAATGACTTTCATTGATATTTAACTGGGAATCCAAGTTTAGTGATTTCAAAGTGTATTTTCAGACATTTTTAAATTTCAACTGCACTTCTCTCAGCAATTACCTCTTGAACGTGACTTCTGACGTTACAAGTATATATACCGGGCCTATATTTAGTTGGTGTCCAGAAATCGAAACTCTTCCTGTCTATAACGGGCTTGACAGAGGAGGCTCTCCCCTTGCCCCACTACATCTGAAGATAGCAATACGCCCAGCCTCCGAAACGATCTTCGTCTTAGGCGACGGACAATGTACAACATTTCAGTGACGAATACATATGCATGCACACTGTGTCAGTTATTAAAATTGTACCTTTGGCCTTAGCGTGTATCTTACATATCGAACACAGTCTCTATCTCAGCCGTCATCACAACCATGGCAACTAGGAAGTGACGCATTCACTCGTTCACTCAATCGCCCACACGAACGTATTTTAAACTATATATGAAGAAACTGCACAATTACTTCCATCTGCTACAAGTACTGTATAATTTACTACACAGAAGAGCTTAATTACGCGCAGCACGACGACAAACGGAGTCGTGAGATGTCATTATTAGATTAGCTAACTGGTGGAAACTTAACGCCTACTGTGTACTCCATTAGGTATGCCTACTAAAGGAACCGGAACAACTGAGCTTCTGACGTCAGTTATTTCACAGCCGATAAAACGTGGGCCTATTAATGGCGAATTCTGATATAAGTATGCCTACATCTCGCGGATATCCAAGACACTTGTTTCAGACTTCACACATCAATTAGGCTTTGAGGTAAGGGTTGCTGGTCACTGGTCAACACGATGCGTGAGTCACTTTTTAGCTTGAAATGCACTTCGAGTTAAAATCATAGATTTACTTTGTATGCAAACGAAAGCGTCAAATAAAGCTTTCCGTCGGTCGCTTGCTTATCCCCACGTGCTCCATCACCATTCACTGACTGCATGCGGAGTCCTGTCTTAAGTCCAGGCCTACTGGTTATGGTTAGATGCATGCAATACAAAACAGAAGGATTGCGTTAATCCTCAAAATGAAATTTTATTAAAATCCATTTAGACAGTGACTTTAGTGTGAGTTCACATAAAATGGAACGATTTCCCACTAGTGTTCTTAAACTGGCTATGAGCTAAATAAAATTGTATGTCCCTATACTATTACTGGCGTTTTTCAACTACAGAAGTTAGACCGCTCGAATGAGATCGGAAAAAAATAATAAATGGCCCTTAGGTTAGATTTTGAAAAAAAAAACAGTTGTGGTATGCTTAAGAGCCCGGCATTTGCTTCGAGAAGAAGCAAAACCACCAAACAGCTCTGACGGCACATGTGGCAACAGGGCCGCAGTCCCAACACAGTACATCTTAAATACGTTCTGTTACAACTACCATTCTCCTCGATATCAGGAGTAATTCCACAAAGTCTCCAGCTTCATGTGCCGGTAACGTTAGCGAGCCTGGGCTGATGTCGCAAGTCGGGCGAGTGCGCGAAGTCGCGTGCGCGTAGATCAGTGTGTTTCTGCAATTGGGGCGGTAGAGGTGCCAGCATTCGCCTGTTTACGTACCTTACGCAATCGCGTAACTGAGGTAGGAGGGCCGTAAGGTGGTCAGACCCACGCTGAAGGCTAGCATGCAAAATGACGAGGACTTTGTGGATGTAATCCTGCGATACGTTACAGCTTTCTTGGTATCAAACAAAACAATCAAAAGGAATGGTACATCAGCCTAACACAATATTATTAGTACACCAAACGCTTTGTTGTATGTCACACCTGCACCAGTAATAGTCAGTTTACGTCATCAGGTAAGCCTACATTCATTACGAAACACCAGCATTAATGTACTAACATATTGTATATTACATCAACATTAATGTACTAACATCTTGTATATTACATCAACATTAATGTACTAACATATTGTATATTACATCAACTTTGAAGTGCATATATGTAGGGTTTTACTATTATTACCAACTACTGCACAATAATTCTATATACTCCATCCTATATATTCCTACATGTTTCGGCCAACCACCGCAGCCATCGTCAGGCAGTAATTTTCCATAGACGTGCGCAGCTTAGAGCATACTATATTTTAATATCACACCTAACTTAAAATATATAAAATTACTGATTCTATATTAAATAGTGACTACAGCTGTAAATAATAAATGTACACATTACCATTCAGTGACATAATGTAAGCTGCGCATGTCTATGGAAAATGACTCCCTGATGATGGTTGCGATGGTTGGCTGAAACATGTAGGAGCACACAGAATTATTCTGTAGTGGTTGGTAATAATAATAAAAACCTATACGTAAAACAACTGCACGGAATATGTATAATATTCGGTACACACATATTTTAAAAATAACGAAGTAAATGTAAAACGACTGACATCTCAACGCCTTCTCTAAAAAACTAAAAATACTGTGTAAAATTTCCGCGGCATATGTTTTACAATTAGCCTGATGATGGCTTACACTTAAGCCGGAACATGCAGCTATGACACAAACAAATAACTGGTCTTATTGATAAAACTGTGTTACACTGAAGCACCATTGCATTTGATCCGTGTGCTCTACGTCTTAGTTTACGTTTGCTTAGGCGCTGATATGCTTTATGTTTCCTGTGTCTGAGATGGCAGTGTACTAAAAAGGCACACACATATGCTTATACGCAACATTCTTCCTTGAAAACGGTTACTGCATCTCAAATTCACTGTCGCCAGACTATGGGACTACGTTGTGCTGGATCTGGAAGCGAGACTGAAGCGGGCGCGTATTCCCTACCTGATATCTCTTTTCAGTTATGCCCCCCAGCGAAACCCATGAATATGAAACATTCTTTTCCTTCTTGAAATAATACAAACATAGCGATCGTGCGCGTACTTTTGGTACAGGTTTCTCAATTTTAAACAGTTAAGAACACTTTCACTGAATTAATGAAAATTCGTAAACTTTAAAACTTAACTTTGGGTATTATGAAACAGCAAGTTGGCAGCTGTGCGAACTCATAAAAGGCCTGTAATTTAGCATTCCCAATTTTAAGCGCAAGAAACGAGAGGCGTAGGCATTAATTCCACTTGGAGTTTACGCATTTTCAAAATTCATTCTCTTCCATTTATATATTATCGCCTATTAGACTACATGATAAATTATTGCAGATGTAAATCAAATGTTGGAAGGCTAACGAACAGTACGAAATCCACACCGCAGCGAGGCTACATACTCACAGTACATCAACCGACACCTGCACTTAATAAAATACACTTCAAAACAAGTACTGCATTAAACAAACAAATTCCTGACAATAACACACTGGTGCCGAAACATGTAGGAGGTTAATACTTGTTTTTAATTGTACTTTATTAAGTGCACATGTTTGTTAATGTATTAATTGTAGAAATAAGCACGATGTGAATAACATAAAATTTAATAAATACCCTTGTTTAGGGTCTATAATGCTAATAAACGGTACAGGCGGAGATATATGTATGTTATTTTCACTCTCTTTTATTAAGCAAATATATATCTACTACTTCAAAGCAGTCCCAATGAAGGTTTTAGACGTTAACAGGGCTTATATTTCATACACTGTACGCTGCTTGTTCGAGTCTTTTTTTCCATAAATATGATACACATGAAATGTAGACAGTTTTAATGTAAAATCTGTGAAGCGTAAAAGACGCATGAGTGAAAAAGAAACGCATTTTAATACATTTACAAGCTGAAGTTTTTGTGACCAACATTTAACAGTTTACAGATCTTCAAAGAGTACACCATAGGTAGCCTGGAACATGCTTCATTGCATTCGGGTTAAGTCCACACATTTGTGAGCATGCCACGTGTAACTGTAGCTACAGTGGCTCGTATCCTCCCAGCAAGTTCCGGGAAGTGGTAGGCAATGATGGAACATGAGCATCATTCTGCATCTGCTCCCAGAAGATGAAATCAAGTGGTGTAAGCTCAGGTGAATGACGTAGCCAAGTGACACGGCCGCCTCTGCTACTCCATTTCCCCCGAAGCAAGAGTCCCAGAAGTCCCGAAGTGCAAAGCGAAAACGTGTGTGAAGGCGCTCTATAAGCAATAGAACGCCACTGGGCACTTTCATCTTCCAAAACCCGTATGATGAATTCCTTAGATATGTCTATACATTACACCAGCAACAGCGACTTCGATAAAAACAAAAGTCAGAACACTTTTTGTACAGATACAGCACAAAAAGACAAACTTGGGACTGTTAATCGTGTGTACCCTCAATCAGTGAACATGGTATTTTGGTCCCTAAAATTCTAACATTATTTCGGTTAACATGCCCAAACAGATTGAAAATGGCTTCGTTACTGAACATAATTTTGCCTGTAATATGTTACTCAATTGTCTACAAGTTCTGGAAGAACATCAGAGCAAAATTAATACAGCGAACTCCTTTGACTTGGTCTGTTACACGTTGCAACGGTTGATACCTGTAAGGCGTTCACATAATTTTGTGCACTATCGATTGTGGAATGCTTAACTGGCGGGCACCTTCTCTCGTTGATCTTCTTAAGCTGCGAACAAAAGCCACTCGACCTTGGCTTCAGTCACTGGTCGTTTATAGAGAGGCCTTTCCCTATACATACGCAACCAGCCCCATTCCTCATTGAATAACTTATACCACTAATAGACGAACATTTTCACTGACGGTTTCCTACCAAACTCCCTACGAAATACCCTTTGCTCTGCAACCACAGATACCAGAGCACACACTTAGCTTTCCGTACTTGAGACGCCGTTTACCACAACTGCGGTATTAGCGCCACAGGTGGCAAGACTTGGAAACTCAACAAACACGATTTCAATACGTGGTCATACAACCTACCCAAACACGCGCAGTCATCATTTCTGTGCCTTTAAACAAAGGCAGTATTACATTAAAATCGTGTACATTTCATGTTTTGACGGTTTAGTTCTATTTGACCTTAAAGCTAATAAAGATGTACATCACCCAGTCACGTTTTAAGCCACCAAAACAGAACCTCAACGAATTATTTTAGTAATTTCGAATATTAAACAGGCTCAGGAGAGACCTGAATTGCAACGGCAATGTGACACGAACACTGCATTGAACGCTGTTCTTAATCAACTGAGTAACTGTCAACTTGAATGAATACTCTGTAACACGCAGTTGGTGTCGCAAACAAACTTGAGTAGCAGATGCCAGCAAATCAGATGCGACCGTCCCATAATATGTCCATGTTATGTCCTTCAAACACAGGACATTTTAAAACACTAGAAGCCAAAATGGGGCACTTTAGTTTACAGGCGAGTAGTTGTGTAGCCCATCATGTATTAATGCATGTTACCGTGACATACAGCTTACATGTCCAGGATATGAGAGTAAATGCAACTAAAGGCCCAACAGCGCAGGGATTCCTTTTCGTATCCCGCCCATCTGATGAAGGAAATAGAGCCAATTTCCGAGACGCAGTGGTTTTCATAAAGAATATGGGAACGATGGGCGAAAGACCATCAGATTAATCTTAAAATCCATACACTTGATGCTCGAGATGTTAGTTCATCCACTTCACCCCACACATTTCCTCTGTCCGTTGCAGACATTACCAGGGGAAGCTGTAATAAATTCCGTAATCTGAAGTCCTTGTTGACGTTACCCCAAGAGGAGGCACCTTTAACTGCCACATACACGTAATATATCGCAAATAGGCCCTTGCCACGGCTCAGTCGGTTAGCCGCCGGTCACTCGTCGCGAAGGTCCGGGTTCGATCCATGGCCACTCCATGTGGGATTTCTAATGGGAAAACATTATCAGAAATGCGATGCTGGGAATAATGGCGTGAGGAATCGCGTTAGACAATAATTCTGAAAATGGAGGAATACACCGTCGATCACAGCTCTATTTATATGGTTACATTTGCATGTTTCGGCCTGTACCGCCATCAACAGGTACACCAAATCACAAAATACTCAGAGGAAGGAATTTTGATACACTGATTTGACACTGGTATGCGTGATGATGATAACGGCCAAAATATATATTACATAATACATTAAAACAATCAAATAAAGAGTTTTTACCGGCTGTACTTTCTTTGATTTTTAGTTTGTGTGCTTCACAACTGCACACAAACTAAACCCAAATAATACTTCTGGTTAGACGTAACACTGGCTACGACAAGGGACAGTAATTTCAAACACATCACTTGTTAGCCTATGCTGTACAGCCCTGCATATGTACTGAGATTGTACATGAGGTAAATAGAATATTTTAGCTGCGGATGTCAGGGGCACATTAAATTTGTTGCGATAAAATAGCGTGGGTTATAAAACGTCGGACACCCCTGCTTATGCAGATCGCTTTCCTACATTCATTCTTCGACGTTTAAAGCATAAAAGTATAAATCACCACAGAGCTTAAAATACACAGAAATAGTATTCGTAACATATCAAACCACCACACTCACACGCAAAAACTTTTCAAATGTCTGGGGATGAATATATGAACACTATCTACACACTCATCCACAACCCTCAGTTTCTAGCAACATTTTGAACTGTTTCACTGCTGATAAGGCAAGATAAAGCATAGGCTTTAAATACAGCTCTAGCTCATAGTTCACATGAGGACCGCTGTGGCCTCGCGATGCGTCGGAAGGGGCGCCACTCTTCGTGATATGTTAGGCACCCTCCGCGCCCTACTCTGTCTCTCCCTCTCTCGTGACCTTTGCGTATCGCATATGGCCGAAAAAATTCCACCGTCCTATGTTATACAGCGCATATCAAGTCCATCGAAACTGTTTCGGAAAAAATTCAGCCGACATTTACCGTTAAATTTATCTAAACGTAAAACACATGGCAGTCTCCCACCCAGTTCACATCTCTTTATCAGGTTTCAGTCACTAGCAGTAGCACAACAGCGTAAAAACTTATGCACCATTTTTACGAGCGTTCGCAAAATTGCGGAAAGCAATTATCAGCTTCATCATGTCTGCCTTTTAGTCCGCCCGCCTGTCCGTCCGTCCGCCCGTCCGCATAGAACAACTGGGCTGCCACTGGATGATTTTCATGAAATTTGATATTTGAGGATGTTTCTAAACTATGTCGAAAAAACTTAACTTTCATTAAAATCTGGCAAGAATAACGGGACTTTACATGAAGACCTATGTATAATTGTGACAATATCTCGCTCAATTCTTCTTAGAATGAGAAATTTTCAGAAAAATGTTGTAGAGAAAATCAAAGCACACATATTATATTCAATAAATTCCTTTCCGAAAATCGTCCCGTCTACGAGGTAATGTTGAAACGTATGGTAGAGCCGGGCAGGTCACAGATGACAACAGAATATGGCGCATGCGCTTTGCATGCTGGATAACTGAGGCTACAGACACAGTCAGAATATGTAATATTTATTTCTTTTCCACGGCAGCGAAGGTTACGTGAACGCCCCTCAATGAAACGTTACACGTACAGTACATTGTCTGTCTTGTTACGTTAATATACCGTTGAATCAACCTCGTTGTTTCAAAGCCAGTCACAGTAAACACATCACAGCCGTACATTCATTCATTCATTCATTCATTCATTCATTCTGTTGTCTGTCTTACGACAGGTCCATAGCCTCTACCAAAGCGAGTTCTCCACAGAGTGTGATCTGGTGCTTACTCTTTCAATTTCCAGTATCCTGTCTTTTCCTTAAAGTCATTCAGTAGCTGCTTACGTCTTCTTCGTTGTCTTCCCGCAAATTCTATCCTTCCCTCTATATTTCCTTCAATGACGTATTTTTCAAGGCAGTTCCTACGCAAGATGTCAATATGCTACCTTAAATCTCATCAAATATCCATCACATCGGAAAATATTTCAAACAAAAGCTGCACATCAATGAACGATACATTACCCAGCAAGTTGCGCTGTAACTCAATAGGTAACGCTACCTACCTGTATTCGGGAGGTATCCGGTTCAAGTCTCTACCGGGACGAGCACTCTGATGTCCTCGTCGTTTTCATCAGTCCCTCCAAGCAAATCCTGGAATACTAGCCTACCTGAATTAGACAACGGCCACCTCCTTGCATATACTTCCCATTTCAGTACTTACTGATCCTCCTATTTCGCGACGGTTCATGTCGTCCAACAAACCATATTTTATAACACGACCAGCACATATACCGTATGTTACATTTAAAATGTGTATTTATTCTGGGATAGGACGCTGCGTGAACAGGTAATCAGTTCCCGACGTTTCGAAGAGCATTTGCCAGGTTCTAGAACTCCTAGTTCTCGAAACTACGGATCATTGAATGTAAAGTCACTACAGGCAAACGTCATATCCCAGTAGAAGTACATCCTCAAAATGAACGTCCTCTGTGAAGAAATACACACACAAAGCGCCGAGGTTATCATGTAGTGTTCGAACATTCAAGACAACACATGTGATAGCATCTGTCAAAAAAAAAATTTATTGAAGCTACGAAATAAATGCATTTCATATTTAGCAAGTAAGAGAAAAAAATTTCCAACGGGAAAGTAGCTACGGGGTCTCCAACAATCCGCCTCTTTGCCCTCTGCACAAAATAAAGCCATTTTTCTTCTGCAGAGGGGAGGAGGGGAATATTTCTGTGTGATAGATTTCTAGTCTAAAGATTCAACTTGTAAAAGCCAATAGCATTTTCTTCTCGAAATTCAGGTTGGTCCTTCTAGCATACGAAAAGGATTTATGGCACATTTACTGATCGAGTGGCACAATGTGACGGTGAATCATGGATCCGGATATCGCCTCAGTTGCTGCTGAAATCTCCAGTTCTGAAAATAAATTGCATTCGTTCTGCTTCAGCTTATCCTTCACCTCTTTTTGTATTTTGCAATTACCAACCTGCTACAAAAATTCGTATGTGGATCTAGAGACAAGCTAACAAACAGTTTAGATGAGAATGACTATAGATATTAAATTTACGTTTTATGCAAAGGTTCATACAAGCGTCTATTCTACACCTCAGACAAGCACAATGCCGGTAAATCAGGCTACACCAGCGGGGATGCTAAAAAGAGGACATTTACTTTGCCATCAGCACTACGGCACCAAAGTGCACCATGTTTGCGTTCTCTCTCACTCAATGATGTGTGCCCAGGAAATGGATCCGAGCTCGTCCTCTGCCACCTCGCCTCTCAAGTTTACCTTACCCTTCAGAAGGACAAGCTCTCAAGCGAAGCAGTAGTATCACCGTGAGGAAGCCTTCAATGGCACGTGCAGGACACCGAATGTTCGGATGTTCTGTTAAAAGGATAATTGTTCTCACAGGGTTTTCTCTCCGTATAGACCTAAATACTACAGATGATTCATACACTTATTAATGAAAACGAAAGGCGATCATAAAAGGAAGATTAAATGGCGATTTGGAATGATACGCTAGTCGCCCACATGGAAGTTATTGCCTCCACATTCCATTCAAGTCTGAAGAAACTCACGGTAGCCCATCCTAGATTTGAAAGAGGAACCTCTCCAATATAGGTCTAAGATCTACACCAGTCTACTCTGCTCTGTTCATGGCGAAAGAATGGACTTTTGGAGTATCTTTAAAGAAATATAATTATGTATTGATACACTTACTTGTGGAAGATAAACCGTAAGGATAAGTTCAGGCCCGGACAGCAGAGGGTTCACGGCTCCAAAAACAACGCAGTACACAGTCAACAGCACATTCTCACTCAACCGTATAGCGCAACCCTAGTGTAACGGTAACGGAAAGTTCTCCCTGAAGATGACCCAGCAGGGTCGAAACATGTTGAAGTGTGTTACAATTGATGATAAAACTCTCTTTGTGCATTTGTTGGTGATTAGTGTTTTTGTAAGTTATCCTTTATTCAAAACTATATTTAATCCCTACTCTTCCTATCGGTTTTATGGCTATATTGGGGAAAGTTTCGAAACTCTGGGTAGTAACAGGGGGACTTATGATTGTTTCTCTTTTGTGTGCGAGTAACATAAGACAAATGTCATGTCTCGGAAGCATTCCACACTATTTCATGCCATGCCTGACAACTGATTCACGAAAACCGGAAGTATGGCCTATGCATCTGACAACGTAATAACATTATCAGACTCTTCACGGTATTTTGTTGCATTACACAAAAATATATGTTAAGAATCAGCACATAAACTTTATCATCATATATGTACATACGCCTTCACGTGAAGTGCCTGTTATTCTTGTCCGATTTTAAAGAATCTAGAATTTTCTCGACAGATTTTTTAAAAATACTAAAATATCAAATTTCATGAAAATCTGTCCAGTCGGAGCCCAGTTGTTCCATGCCGGACGGATAGACAGACACGACGAAAATAATAGTCGCTTTTAGCAAATTTTGTGAATGCGCCTAAAACGCCCTTAAATAATGCAAGAGCATTCTGGAGGGTTTCTGTCAGACAACTGGACGTCAGGACTCAAAGTTAGAATGAGCCTCACACCGCTCTATGCAATGAACATTCGCAGATGTTGCCAGGCCATACCTGTACCTAAAAAGCGGCTCCATTCCTAATAATCCGGCAGAACAGTGTAATAAAGGGAACCCGGAGTGTTTAATAGCTGCTATCATCCAAGTGGGCACGTTCTGCAGTGAAGTGTCTGAACAGCCCCTGCTGTTGGCTTCGAGTGGTCCGGGGCTTCAGCTGCAATTCTGCGTCCAATTCTAGTGTTAGGCAAATTTACACACTCACTTTTTATTGCTGAATCGCTAATGTAACACAAATAGAAGCCTGCACTTGTCGTCTAGCGTTCCTGTAAGGACGTGGGTCAGTTCGTCGTTCTGTTGCAAACCTGACCGATGGAACAGTATCATGGGACCAGTCCATATACTGTTTCACTGTGACATGCTCGTTAAAGGCACAATTTTGAAGAAGTGGACTTATACGCCTACCTACACAATTAATTTTGCAGTTAGGCCTGACTTACAAAGGCAGTGATACCAACAAGGGCCCTGTGTCTCATTAAGAACCGTATCATGGAAATATATGGAAAAACGGAGGTAGAGGTTCACGTATTCTTAACCTCTGGAACCAAGTATTTCAACTGGACAGTCTTGACGGCCTTCTGAATAAATTCTCTCCCCAACTCATCTTCAGTTTAGTGAAGCCAAATGTAACACTTAAGTGAATAAGAATACAAAGAATTTTCTAGCGAGGAGCTTTAACCCTTTAAAGACAAAACGTATCTGTTTTATATAAGGACTCAGTGCGTACCGCGCTGTAAACACTCTCCACTTCGGTTATAAAAACCAGTCTCTTAATGTTTTATAAGGCAAAAGTTGCTGTTTGTTCTGAGATCCGTACAAAACACATAAACGCAATGTGGGCACCACGCAGAATTTTTTAATGTTAAACCTGGTGGTACGTAAAGTTACCGCTAGGCTTTAAAAGGTTAATTAGCAAGAGTACCTGTGCATTTTAACTGGGTACTTGGCCTACGGGATCGCAGTTTGCACAAGTGAGCCAAAAACTGATCTCTCCCTCACCCTCTCTCTCCCCCCTCTCCCTCTCTCTGACCGAACCACCCTGTCACGTTGATATAATCTACTTTACGATACAAAGAACACATTAAAACATAAAGGCTAATGTTACAGTGCTGTATCACATCACGTACCTCACGGACACCTATTTCACACTCACCACGTTGCACTGTTTACATAATACAAAGCCTACACCAAAATTACACACACATATAACTAAGAATGAAATATCATTCAGTTATTTCAGAATCCTACATTCAGCGCTATGCACGGTTGGCGTATTGGAATTGGCAAGTGTTAAAACAAGTATATCCTACCCAGAAGGTGTCTTCCAATAAACAGTGTAACAACAAACACCTCATAAGACTTAAAGATTTCACGGCAACTACAGTGTTACAATCTTCTCTAGCGACCCGCGGCATAAATTCGGGGCAAAGTCCAAACTGAGGCGGCTTGTCGATCAAAAAGAAACTTATAATAACTTATACATCATCCTGCGAGGCTGCCGAAAACATGCTGTAATATGATTAGCGACTCACACGTGGCCTGTCTTCAAAGACAATTTAAATGACCCTAAGCTATCACACCTACCCGTTCCATTGATCCACCATTCTAAATATACCCTTTTTATGACTCTTACAGATTCCCTCACCCTCCACACAGCGGGTATACCGACGACCCAATACCGGAATGGTATCTTCCATCCCGAGCAAGAAATATTCCTATCGCATACACGCAGCTTGCTTGCGAAGGAAATCACAGAGCATTATAAAGTCAAACAGATATAGCACGAGATATGGCAGCATGGCGCATTGCGTCGCCTCTGGGGTATTGAATTTATATTCCACAAGAAGTCAAGTTTAATGCAAAATGTTTATGACCCCATACTCTTCTCAACTTTTAAAAGAATGGATTCTCTGCTCTTTTGAACTCCTACGGGTATAATCAAACATCCGTGCTTGTATCTAGTAAGAAAATACTGAAGCAGAAAGTGGTTCCCGGTAACAGCAGCACTTTGTGGACTTGTCATATTTGCCTCCATGAAGGAATTCTCTTCTACATTTGAAGATGCACGTAAATGGTGGCAGGTCTGATGCTGAAGCACAAGGTTAAAATTTTCATATTATCTAACGACAATGACAGAGTGATATAAGCAAAACAGAAGCAATTTAGAATTTTATTACGTACTTTATTAATTACAATTTTTACTGTTCGAAAAGGGCGATGGAACCTCTTTGCAGACACCACAGATCCACTTACACGAAATCCTTTCACAATTCTGTCAATTTCCGGCTGTGATAATACTTCGTTCTTCGGTAAATTCGTGGGCGCGTGAATGAAACGGAAACAATAACGGAAGAGGTTTGTTGTCTGCATTTGAAACGCAGAATAACAACGCACTCAATTACACGGATTCTTCTAGAAAGAAAAATCACGAAGGTAAAATGTCAGAATCATAACCAAATCTTTCAGATGCTGGGTAGATGAAAGGGCTCGGCTACCCATTCCCCTAAAACGCCGATACAAGATAATTTAATAAGTTTAACACTAATTTATAGAAAAAAAATATTTGGTAACGGAAGGAACAAAGCTTATGCCGACAGCATTCTGTCATCTGTGAGTGTATGCATGTCAATGAAACCCTCCCCGAGGCAGTTCAATTCAATTCCATCTTTAAATTTCGTTACGGCCTGTTTCATCATCATCCTACCATCCCAGGCTTGATAATGACAGGGCTTTTAACCTAAAGCTGTACACACAACATGCAAGTCACAATTCCTCTATGCAATTTGTGCAGGAACTCCACTGTGTACATCCAGTTTCTTAATTTCATTTTGTTTTCGCGTTAATACACTGGCCAACACCCTGGTCCATTAATAAGGATTTGGGTTAGTCTGAAATCATCCTGAATTTATTGTTTTAAAACAACTAAGCAATATTTAGGTCAAACCTGCTTCACTAAGGCAGATGGTTCGTACTGATACCGGCATGCACAACACGTCATACAGAGAACATGACAAATTTTTAAAAAAACAAGCGTATTTACCGGTTCTTTCCAACCCACCTACGTACAGTCGTTCTCCCAAGTAACTTATATCGGTACAGGCCTAAGTCAAACAAATTATTAAATGTAAAATGTCAACTACTGCAAAACAAATGGCACCAGTGTTTTTCTTCTATCGCCAATCAACACCACAGCCACATTTACGGCAGGGGTAAATAAACTGCGGTACAAGCGGACCGCGCAGATGATTACATACGCCTATTGTTAATAAAAGCCCTTTTTATCAGTTTCTCGCTTTCCCCATTCGTAGAACAAAAAATATTACAACGTCAAAATAAACAAATAAATGAAAGAATAAATGACATATATTTTTACTGAAATATAGTTTTATCTGTCCCAAGTACACGCAGGCCCCACTGCGGCCCTACGAACAGTTTGGTGTGGTGCAAGTTGGGTGGTTCCGTGCATATTCAGTAATCATGCTTCAGAATATCGTGCCAGCATTATAAATCAGCTGATTACTGCAGGGCCTACGGCTACGCGCTGAATGACTGGAAAGTCTGGATTACACCCACGGCAGGTGCACAGAATTCTGTCTTTTCACAACACCCATACCGGCTCTGAAATCCGCCAGTTCTCCTCAGTGAGTAGGGCCGCTAGTTTCTAATTAGCTTATACAATAGTTCTAGTTAGGCTCTGAAGCCACCGTTCAGTTCGACACATCTTCATACGGTTACCTAGTAACCATAAATGACTGGCATTGTTTTCGGAAACAGAAGGCAACTAACGGAAAGCCGGATGCAATTTTATATCGGTTACGCCTATGTTTCTCCATCTCCAACTTCTACGGAACTGATCTGCAAGCTGACGACCCTCAAATCCACTGGCATTTCACATGGCATCAAAGTAGCAGAAGCCTGAAGGCGCCGTTTAACTTGTGGAGTTTCTCGTAACTTATTTTTCACCGAATAGTAGGATGATGCCTTTGAATAAGGACCCCGAAGTTTCCCAATCCACGAACCCTTCTTTGAAAAATCAGAAAACTCCAACTGCAACCCGTCTTACAATACTTCCAGACAGCCAGTCCACACAGTCAGTCACGTCACAGATAACGTTTCATACGCTGGCTCACCAGACACTTCTGCCTGAAAGGAAAGAAAGCCTAAACCTACATAGTACGTGCATTTGAGATCTGCGCTCTTCTGGGACATTACACAGCGTCGAGTGGTAACCCTTTGCCGACGGCAGGACAACGTATCGGCCCCATCTTCATAGGGCAAGAAGTCCAACATTTTGACTTCTTCCCCTATGAAGATGGGGCCGATACGTTGTCCCGAAACGTCGGTAAAGGATTACCACACAACGCTGCGTAATGTCCCAGAAGAGCGCAGATCTCATCAATATCGCGGCGGAAGCCTGAAATCACGGATACGCGCATTTGTTCATCTCATTCGTGCGAATACAACGGAACAATGCAAACAGCACTATTACAAACAAAGAAACATATTATGATTTTTATACCATTACTTCTTGTGAAGTAATGGTGGGACTGGGTGTTGGTCTATGACAGATGCAACAGCCAGCCAAACTTACATTTCTTTCAGAAAGTAACCCCTTCAATTACTGATCAAGAGGTTAAGTGCCGTTACAGCGACCGGGTGCTGCAGAAGAGAAGAAGCGAACGGGCCATGAACATGACAGAGTTACGTGGGCCTACTGTAGAAAAAGCAGTCAGATTTGGAACCGAAACCACAAAATAAAAACCAATGCAAGCAACAAGTAACGAGAGTGTGGCGAGTATACGAGCCTAGGCCAATGCATTACCCTACACACTCATGTGGTCCCATTGCTTTAGACATCGCGTGACAGCACAGCCGAAAATCCTCTGCAATTTGGTAAGAGCTGTGTGGAATATAGACGAAAAACTTCTTGCTCTGTTCTTTTCTATAACTTTCATGTTGCGATGTACCATGTAGCGAAGCGAACAATTCGAGAAGAAAAGAAAAATAGAAATTCATGGATATAGAGGCTGAGTCTGCTGAAATTCTGGTAGCATTTCCACCAAATTTCTTTCATCACAGATTCCTCTTTCCTTTCTTCGCCCTACATTCCATTGTCCTTCTGCTCCTCCTACTTGAAATCGGCTTTCAACTCCTGGTAACATAAAGGAAGGGGGAAAAAGATGGGAGTCAATATCGGATATTTCTTCCGTACTTCTTTTTAATGTCTCACTATATTCCCTTTGCTCCTCCTTTTTTTTTATCTATTCTATCACCTTTCTTACACAATAGCCCCGTTTCATTCTCCTGCTCTCTTCGGTTCGAGTCTTGTTATGCGCTGTTTCCTTGATTCAATAGACAATCGCATGTTCCAGAACCAAGAACCTCAAGTTCCTGTAATATAGCGCTGCTTTTCCTGTTTACATGGAGGAGAGTGGAAGCTTCTGGCATCCACAGAAGTAGGGGGGAAATCACATGAGTAAATTGTTATCACTGTTTATAACTGCTCCATTTCAGGTCTTCCTCTTGTTTGTGTGTGTGTGTGTGTGTGTGTGTGTGTAGTTAATGTCACGAGGTTGCCTCTAACCCATATTAAATACAACCTCGTGTTAAAAGACTGAACGATAATGAATAATGAATTGGAATGGATGTTAAAGGAAACGGTTGTAACCTAATTTAAGGAATTCCCCGATATAATCCTGTAGGAACTGAGGAAATCCACGAAGAATCTCCAAAAGGATAGTCAATATCCCGGCCGAGGATCGGAGCCTGCCTCTCTCGAATAATGCCTAAAAGTCAGAAGAGTCAGCAAGAGTTCATAAGGGATGCCTCACCTACACAAAAATCGTATGTAGGGTGCAGCTAAAACATAATTCACAGCCAAAGTTCCGTACGTAAAGCTATGGAAAGAAACGAACCTACGGAGTACCAGGGTGTCGATGGCTAGTACTCTTTCTGCCATTCCAGGTTCCAGGGTCGAAACTCGACTCAAAAGTTGGCATTCAGTGTTTCCTAATCCCCAATATGTAGCCGTAAAATAGGCCACGACCGCTCCCTTCCACGTCTATTATAATTTAACACTTAAGGCTTACAATGAAGCCGTCATTCGACGATACACACCAAAAAAAGGCATAAAAAAGCATGGCTAAATACACAAAGACTCGAGTGTACAGGGCAGTCTATATCAGACAGCTGTGTTCCGAGTTCAAGTCATGATTTCTGTTTAGAAATTCCAGTCCCAATCCAAATTCAATTCAAAGGAACTAGAGTTTATGTAGAAAGCGTCCAGCATTAACTTGTTCTGTTGGATCGCTCTAAGGATATCCGACAAGTAACGGAAGTTAACAACACTTAAGGCAGTCGTGTGAAAGGTTCTAGACCGTACTGAAACCTTATTGGTACGTCTCTCAGGTCTGCCACTTTAATGGAGTTAGCCAACTTCAGTTCCGACCAGGATAATCCTGTACGACTTCGGCAGTATTCGTCGAAAGACAGTCCCCACCGCCTGTGCAAAGCTTGACTAATAACACAAATTCATAATTCCCACGGCGTGGTCAACGTTAATCCGTTCCAAAACTCGAAAAAAAAATATTTCTTTCTGGTTTACTGACTCTACGAAACGTTTCAGAATCATGGCCAACGCCATAGTACAGGTTTTAATTGAACTTCCACGTACAACACCAAAAACTGCAAGTAACTTCCAAAAACATACGTCGAAATACGAGTCGACCTTGCGCGCCCCCGACCCTCCGCTGCCACAACAATTTAACTCTGACCAAAATTCACTATGTAACCATTTTTAACTGGCAAAAGAAAAAGTTCAAACTAAAACCCTTAAAGAAGCTCAACGTGCCGGCAAATAACCCTGCTTCCCGTAATTTTCATCTTCATTTCCCAAATAAAATTACCCGCATGTTGTAAGTAAACCACGCTGCATAAGTGTCCTAAATGGGCAAATCAACTCCGCCTCCTATAAACAAGTTTTATGACCAACATTAAAGAATCTTACGGTTAACAGAGCTTCGAAAATATAGGCAAATATATAAATAAATACAAATTAGCACATATACATCCCAGTGGGCACAACAATGTTCATTAATTAATATATTTACAAAGCAGCAACAAGTTTCGGTACTTCTTGAGCCATGCTCGGAATAATACCAATGCATTCAGCAACAGTAAACTACATGCCCCACCGTCCCCTACTAAACTTAGGATCCCAGATTTACCACAATCTGTCCTATTATCTCATTACTTTCATATGCTTTAAAAGCTATTTTATCCCTATTAAAATAAATTATGACTCAAACAAATTATTCGGCTTCCAGATATAGACGGTGGCTGCCAATATATTGAATAAACAGTCGCGGACAGCAGACACTGGGTGGTCCTTCAGCTTTGGGGTAATGCGAGGTGCTCACAATTCCTCACTGTAAAAACTTAATTTACGGAACATTTCACAAGCCCTCGGACTTGGACCGATCCTTGGGTACAGCACAAGCAGCGGAAAAGGACCTTGAGATGTGGGACATGGAACGTGAGAAGACCTAGGAATAGATGGGAATATAATATTAAAAGATATGTTCAAGAAGTTGGATGGGGAGGCATGGACTGGATTGCTCTGGCTCAGGATTGGGACAGGTGAATGCTCTAATGAACCTCCGGGTTCCATAATAGAATGCGGGGAATTTATTGACTAGCTGAGGACGTGTTAGCTTCTCAGGAAGCACTCTGCTCCATATAGTTAGTTAGTTAGTTAGTTAGTTAGTTAGTTAGTTAGTTAGTTAGTTAGTCAGTCAGACAGTCAGTGAGCGAGCGAGTTAGTTAGTGAGCGAGTGAGTTAGTTAGTTAGTGAGCGAGTGAGTGAGTTAGAGTTAGTTAGTTAGTTAGTTAGTTAGTTACTTGGTTGGTTGGTTGGTTGGTTGGTTGGTTAGACAGATAGTTAAATATGACTTAGAATTGTTTCATACATATTTACATGCAGCCCAAAATTCATATTAGTTGCGTACTCGTTAAAACAGGCTTGTAGATATAAATACGTACGCTTAAATTGAAATCCACCACTGCGAAAGCAAATTTCATACTGGGCCGATGTAACACGTGCTGCCTCACAGCCTAGAATAACAGAGCTATCTGAACCAAACAGCAACGCAGAAGAGGCACAGTAATTAATTCGAAGACTACCCACTTGATCAACATGCGCGCAATCAATAATGGGCAGCTGTGAAATAGCAATGGCAACATGGCGTCAATATACAGCTGAGTCAGTTGTTCTGGATGACGTCATATCAGGGATAAGGGAAATGGGAGGGAGGGGGGGTGATGGTGATCCATCTATCTCCACACAACTGCATCCACGATCCCCAGGACTGCATCCGTATATGCAATTGGATTAGCTCTGTCGCTGCTGGCATGGAAGTTGACATCTCTTGGGCCAGTCTGGGGAAGGCTCGCAGTGCAAGACAAATTCGCCGCAACTCAACAGACATTGTCCGACGAAGTGACGAACGGTTCATTCCTCACAGAACCATTAAGCCTACAGGCTGCAGGCTATATCGCTATGGTTATCACACAAACAATTCGCCGTAGACGCAAAATAACTCCTACGCTTTCGAAACGGCATATGGAACCTGTTCACTGACTCTTCCTCCAGTAGTAAAGTTTTAATTGTTGCTGGGTTCTATTGACAATTCCCATCCACGCAAGGCTGTTTTTGGATCGGTTTATTAAATATCTAACTACGCTGAGTACGCCCTCGGCGTTCGGAGTGCGGGTGTGCAGTCACGTTTGAACCAGTTTCACTATGTTACGTAACTCTGTACTGAGCCGTAGACACCACCAACGCTGTAGTTCTTTAACCCTTTAAAGACGAAACGTGTGTGTTTTACATAAGGACTCAGTTCGTACCGCGCAGTAAACACTCTTATTCTTGGTTATAAAAAAGCAGTCTTTTAATGTTGTATAGGGCAAAAGTCGCTGTTTGTTCTGCGATCCATACAAAACACATAAACGCAATATGACCGGCATGTAGAATTTTGTCATTTTAAACCTGGTGGTCAGTAAAGATACCGCTAGGCTTTAAAAGGTTAATTTACCACAATCAGTACCAACAACGTGCAGCATGAGGGAATTAATGTGGTGGAAGCGATAGCAGCGACACTTAATTTAGGATCCTGTAAAGTAGTATGGTCAAAAATACTTAGAAAAAGGCGCTTTCATTAAGGTGATGTTTTGTAGAATGTAAAATAACAATACGCTGATCGTGAGAAACGTCTTTACGTTTTGGTTTGACGACGAGAGTTAAACAACAATGAATCATAACTGGGGTCAGGTATGTGAAATATGGTATAGACATACACACCAATGTGTGAAATACCGTTTGTAAGTCACCAGTTACAATCACAGCGACAATCAGAAATTTTGACGTTACATATGACAAATATAAGGCACAGTATCTGTTCTTCAGTAACAGGTTCTATACAGAAAAAGCAGCACCAAAATAATAGACAACACTAAACGACAGACCCAGGAAGGACTAGAAACCTAAGCAACATCAAAGCAGACTTCATGAGTTTCCCCGGAACTCCTTGTTTTACGTAGTATAATTGTAGCAGTGTGGTGTGAAAGAGTTCCTTCGTATTATCGACACAAAACGGTCCATTTGCAACAACTTCTGATTACATACGAATATGGAGTATTGGCAGAATAAAACCTCAGAGGGGAAAAACAGACTTTTCGGGGCAAAACCTGCCCGAATACCACACTCTCCACCACAAACTCTACACACACAAAAACACTGGAACTGAACCCGAGCTTTCATGCACAGATCTAGGATGAAGCCATGCACAGATCTAGGATGAAGCCATGCACAGATCTAGGATGAAGCCATGCACGTCCAGGCACGAGTGCTCTTCAAACGCCGAGGTATGCACCATAATGAACAAGTTGTCTGCATTGCCCATTGCGATAACCATGCCCGCAACATTCTCGACGCTATATTAAACGCTAACTGCAAACACCTCGCTATGTCGGCTACCAAGTACCGTATTTAGCTATTTCCTTCATTCGCCGCTTGACACTTCACTTCGCGCTACACAACGCTGTTAACCTAGATAGGCTACGGGAAGCAAACTTTCCGATTTGAAGCACTTACTTCAGCCTTGTAACAGATACAACTGGTTCATGTAAAGAGTGCATCGCACGAGGGGATGGGCAAGGTCAAGCATCAACGCGGATTAGCACGGGATTTATCGAGCTGAGAGCAATACGTGGAGAAAAAAATGGCTTATTTAGCAGGCCCATTCAACCAATAGCTCGCTGGCAAATTTTGCCGGAACGACAAGACATACTTTGCACTACTAATTCATTTTGTAAAAAATGTACTAGAACAGCGACATCTTAGCCTACGTAGCAAATTGCACTTTTTATAATTTTTTTCCAATTGTTATCATTAGTCTATATTGATATTGCAAATGATGTATAAAAATACAGGAGTAAAACTTAGGCATATACTTACTCATTCTTCATTATGTGTACTGAATTTTATGTTGCCCGCATGCAGACCAAATTTTGCCCAAGTTGCCCGCGCCATATAAAAGGTTGAGAAGGCATGGCTTACAGCCTGTACACTTAGACCCTTTCCCCAATGACATAGTCACAGCTAGAACTTCATCATACAATGCCGGTAGAAATCACTGTGTTGGTACCTGCTACGGAGGCCTTGCCCTGCTGACTCTCGAAAAGGCATTCTGACCGCTACTGTTACCTATAGCCCGTATTTGTTTCTACGCTCAGCCCATCACGACTGTTTTTGATCTTGCACAACGCTTCTCTTTTAACGTAATCTTCTCTGCGTACTAGCTTGCTATATAAAGTGACGGGCTCTACAAAAAATATATATACAATTTAGGATACACAGGCCCAATTAGGCTTAATTACGAGCAGTGCTATGCCATTTACACACACTTATAGTACTGTTCCAGTGTAGGGCAATGCAGCCTATAAAGCAGTAAGGATATCTCACATGAAGGGTAGTTCGAGTGCACAATTTTTCTGGCGATGCTTCCGCGCTCACTCTTACTTCCAAAAACACTCATCCGGCCCCCAATTAAAAAATAATTTAAGTTACTTAATATGATACATATTCCGTGCAGTTGTTTTAAATATATAACTTTATTTATAGCAACCACTGCACACGAATTTTAGATATTCGTCCTGTAAGCTGCTACATGTTTCGGCTGACATTCTCAGCCATCATCAGGCAGTCATCTTCTACACACTCACGCAACACGCAACGTGTCACTGAGTGGTAAAATGTACATAATACTACAGCCGTAGTCACTAATTTTATAGTCTAAATTATAAGAGACAATAAAATCCAGTGTGTTGTTGCATTAAAACATGTCTCGTAACGACGTGCAGTTTTGTGGGATGGAAGCCCCTGCCTGTGTACCCGAAGTCATTCACTAGGTGCTACCTCTGTACTTGTCCATCTCTGCCCAAACCCATTATATGGTGCATTTACATGCGCCTCCTGCAATAAGTCAGGCCTACGCTAGTATTTTACGAAGTACAAATGTAACGGAACGTGATCAAGTAGAAAGAAATACTTAGTAGCCATTGTTGTTAGGTTGAACACATACCGCAAATTACAAAGAGGTCACGTGACTGGCTGGCTACATATAACACGCCCAAGACTCATGTATTTGAATCGAGACTCCGCCCATTTCACAATCTGCGTTACCCAATGACGGAACCTCGGAATCTGCACCTACCTGCCGCAGTAAAAATATTTATTATTGAAGCAAAACATTCAGTGGCAGAATTCCCTTCATCCTGCACGTAGAGTCAACTGCCTACAAAGGTATTAAATTGTAAGGGGGAGTGGAATATAGCTCCACTCATTTTCAATCCCTACACTAGAATGAGGTGACTGGTCACCTTCATACCTCGACCACCCTGGAGAAAGGGGTACCTGTAGCCATTGAATACGGGTATCACGCTGGGTAGCGACCATGGCGGGTCTGAACGATTTGGAATAGAAAAAAAATTCCTGCCCCTGCCCGGAATCAAACCACGATTCCTTGTCTAGTCACTAAACTGACTACACTGGTAAGCAGCGACAGCGAAGGATGACGAACACGACAGTGAGTGAGTAGTCAACACAGGAATATCAACGACACGTGAAGCACGCGCCTGTCCACTGCATGGTCGTAACAGGACGCCACATGCTATCCCCGTTTCACCTTAACCTCTATGAAGGACTGTCTGATTCCCAACCATGGCCACGCTGAATTTAGTAAAATAAATGTGGAATTAAGGCCATTTCATATAAGAACGTTGCGAACCCCGCAGAACCACCCGGTGATCGAGACAAAATCGATAAAGTCTACCCATCGCAACTCCCGTCGCATTTCTTTCCCACCGTCTTTCTGGTTCTCTCCTTTTAATAATTAAGCACATGGACAACTTTACTTCACATTTTTGTTGTTATTGTTGCTCTTATTCTACGTCGTTTTGGTCCGACTTCGGTCCATTACCTCCCCGCTGTCGGGCTTTCGAGACGACTTTTTACGAGGTGAGAATGTCAACTCCCCGACGCCAAACCCCAAGCTGCAAGGGGTTACATTTTATTAGTTTTCTTTATACTCCATTTCACTCTGTATGCAGGGTTCGAAGCATGAAAAAATCTACCTCTTTTCCCCTTATTTATTTCCAGACAAATCTGTTAAACATTCTTTTATGTCCAACCAATTCTACACTTTTTAATTTCCAAAGATTTTATTTGATTTTATAAGGTACAATAAAGCATTATAACTGTATTTGTGAAATAGGCTTGAAGCCCATGACACAAAATAATGAAAACAGTTATTTAAAGCCCACTCGTCTGAATACTCAAATGCTATCAGATCTTTATATTTACTACAGTTAAGGAGAGGCTACCCGTTTTACGGCAGCTGCGCATTAGCAAGGTTGCCGACACTACGCGCACCTCATATAAAAATCACTACATGCTACACAAACCATAACAGCTGCACTGTCCACCGCATTTGCTTCGGCCTCCACCCTAAAACACTTTTTGTTTCCATTGACGTCATATAGCTTAACTGATCCAAACACAACAGCAGCAGCAAATGTCAGCATTAGTAATCGGTGCACCTACCTACCAAACGCGCCCCACGTCAACTCCCACGTGCACACATAACCAGGTATAAGCGTATGTGGAGTAAAGACCGAGCCAGATAAATGTTTGAGAGAATGCTAAGCTGAAGACGGGGGGAAGGGAAGAAAAAATGGTCCTAGCCATCACAAAAATGTAGCAACATAAAAATATTTATACGTCACTGAAAACAGGGACCACAATACGTGTAGAAAAGCGCGCATTCAAAGAATGGGCCTTGCTGCTGGCAGACAGGGACACAGTGACATTTTCCACACGGTTAGTTCATCTCTTTTCTTCTTACTGGTGAAAACTACTGGACGTCCTCTATTCGGATTCCAGCTTTCTCGGGGAATTGGCAAAGGCGCACGGTGGGCGGCGAAAGGAACAGTCTTCTGTGAATAGCAATAGGTCGAGTTGAGTCTTCTGTGAGCAGCACTACGTCCAGCTGAGTCTTCTATGAGCACCAATATGTCGCGTTAAGGCTTCTGTGAACAGAAATATGTGGAGCTGAATCTTCTCTGAACAGCAATATGTCAATCTGAGTCTTCTGTGAGCACCAAAATGTCGAGTTGAGTCTTCTCTGAGTACAAACATGTAGAGTTGAGTCTTCTGTGAGCACCAATATGTAGAGTTGAGTCTTCTGTGAGCACCAATATGTAGAGTTGAGTCTTCTGTGAGCAGCAATGTTACTACACAAATTTAACTGCAGACAGGCGCATTTTACAGCCATGATAGTGTATACCAACCACGCTTATGAGATTTTAATTCACGGTAATTACAATAGTTTTCCAATAGCAGGGCCTGACGTTGACTACAAGTCAGGACACAAATAAAAAACTACACCCCCATTACTGTTCTATGATTTCCGAAGATAATTCTCATTTCCCCTTCTACAGTGTGGGGAAGGGCCGAAAACCTTCTCCAGTACGCATCTAACAGAAGTTACTGGAGAACAACCAGCTCAGGCGCGAATATTTAGTACATTTCAGAAAATGATTACCATGACCATTAGCACAATACCACAAACAGCTTCACGGTCTGTATCCTTCGCCTAGTGAGAGTATTATCAAATCAATCAATTTCAAGTGAAACGGACCTACATACCACGCTAAGGTAGCAGACTTAACAGTAGGCCTATATGACAAGCTGTATAACACTTAGTTACTATAGTTCCTGAAAAGAAAAAGGACAATTTGGAGACAAAACTAAATAAAAAGATGACGGTTCTCGAGTAAACAAACAGAAGGTATACCAGACGGAGCTGTCTCAGCGTCCAACGAAATGTTTATTACACAGATGAGCCTTCGAGTATTTTCTTTCAAGGGTAAAAAACTACTGACTGTGCAAGAAAAACTGTTCCAAAGCAGGAGAGTCACTTAACCTACATTCTGGGTACGTAACGTGTAAATCACTGTATGTCTGTGTATGCAGGAACTGGCATGATGCAACTGTAATCACACACACACACACACACACACACACACACACACACACACACACACAGAAGTCAAACTTGCAGTAATGGATAAAATTTTTAATTTATTTCATGTGCGGGAAACGAAATTTCCCTCCCCCACCCCCTTCCCCCAGAAGGAGATTAATTATTAATATTGCTCTTGGACAACACAGTACCTACACACCATTTCACACAGACGCACATCCATTTTTAACCTGTGTAACTGTAATTTGTACGAGACCGTCTACAAATATTTTATATCTACTTCCTGGACAAGGTTATTTTCAAATTCCAGATGAATTTCAAGCTGCCGCTTTCCCCACAGACCAAAGAATGCCCTGCCCTACGGTAATGCAGTAAATATGACAACTTCCGTCTTCTGGGATGTGACGCCATGTAGTCACGGCTACTACTTATATGCTGAACATTAGGCCTAAAATTATATTTCATTTCAAGTATAATGACACTTGTCGGCAAGAAACAGGAGAAGTAATGTGGTCGGAGTAACCCTCAGCATGCAGTGGTCCTGTACCTAACAGTGCAGTATACGATTTGTTCTGCACAAAGCCAAGAAGCACAGTGAACTCTTCCACCTGTCTGCGCATCGTTCGACCAAGTGCGACTCCAACTAAATGAACGAAATATCGTCTCTGAGTGTATGCCAATACTTGTGGCTTGAAGAATACTCGACAAATGCTCCTTTCACATAGGCAATAGGACCTACTGCTCCAACCCATATTACCATGATAAGTGGTCCCAATGCAGTCACGAACTGGCGTGTGGTGAGAAAAGGAACGGCGCAGCTGAGGAGAATACGACGTGGAAAGCAGCGACACTCGGCCCTACAGGGCGCGTGAGGGCTGGGCGTAGAGCTCCTAGCTCACGCACCACTATGACACTAAACACTTAGAAAGCGAGATTTTCAACTGAGGAGGTGAATGTGTGGGGGAAAAAAGGGTGAGATTTCTGAGAGGCCACAACCAAGGACTTTATTCGGGACTTCAGTTGCTTCGATAGTCTGTAACTGACTAGGTGTCAGCTAGTCTAGGGGGGGCCATAAAGTACAGACAAAAGATTTCAGAAATTTTTCAAGTGACCTATTCCGTCTGTCCGCTTTCAGTGGTCCTGGGATCCACTCACCCTATAGCTGAAATGAGTACCAAGGAACTTCCTTCGGCGTAAAGTGCGGCAGGCGCGTACAGCTGACAAACCTGCCGTCCTAGTTGTGCCCATTGGTAACGTAAAGATGGAAGCCCAACATTCCATCCCCGCTCTGAGTCTTCGTAACTTGTTATGGGAAGGCTTTACCTTTACCTTTTACATCGACGATAAGTGGTGTTCCGGATTGCTCTTATTGAACGGCATATTTTCAGCTGCACAAGATAAAGGTACATAGCGTTAAATGGGTCGGGAATAAAATCGCCATGGATGGGGAGCAGATATGGATCAAGAAGGAGATATCCACGGTCCACTGTCCAGGTAATTTCCTGAATTTCTCCTACACATGCAGAGGAAAACCACGAAGACCTCAGCCAGAGTAGCCGGTAACCTGACGCAGAGATGGACTGAACGCCCCTAGCATACAAGTAAGAGCTACCCCAGCCGCTCCATCTCCTGTAGTTCGCTGACGTCAAGATCTCAACCTCGCGCAGCAGTTACGAAACCAGTCCTCAGCAATGCGACAAACTGACGGTTTTACATAATTACACCTAGGGGTCTATCATCTTCAACACGGACTTCATGACTAGAAGAGGTACTGATACCAATTATGTGCAAAACATTCATTCCTTCCACACAGCGTAATGAAATTTTTGTACAGTTTCTTTTTTCACAGAATATTTCAACGGATTCGTAACTCAAGAGCCGGCAATACCACACCCCTGATGTTTATTTTATTAAAGTTACTACATCAACAATTCAAATTTTTGTATGTTCTTTCAAAAACGTATACAGTGAACGCATAACGGGGATGTCGAAACTGTCTGGTCCGTCTGTCTACTCCCGAAACTATTGAAAGAGTTTCTATTAACCCTTTAAAGACGAAACGTAATCTGCTCTATATAAAGACTCTGTGCGTACCGCACAGTAAACACTTTCAACCTCGGTTATAAAAAACGAATGACTTGCTGATGTTTACGGTAAAAGTTGCACTTTGTTCCGAGATATGTACAAAACACACAAACGCGATTTGAGCACTACGGAGAACAGCTGAATGTTGAACCTGATGCTACGTAGAGGTACCGCTAGGCTTTAAAAGGTTAAATATAACACGCCGAACTTGTCAACCAGAACTACCCAAAGGGCCCAGACGAGCTGCAAAATTCTTTTCAAAAACGGGTGAATATAAAGAGTTTACATTACATATGTCAAATAAATATATACAGGCCAAATTCGCAGTAACAGAGTGTTAGTTGAATAACACTTCTGTGCGATTTGTAAGATACGTGAATTAAACGACTTGAAATTTTAGAATTCGAAATGTGAATTAACATCCACAAGGATCGGAAAAGATCCAAGGGAAACACATTCTCTGCTAAAAAATACTCGACAAAAGAAAAACGTTCCCTGAACTTAAGCCTTTAAACATTATAATTAGTTCGAATACGTCACGCACAAAATATCGTACGTTCTAGCGAGGATTCTTTGTAAAAACAATGTTGCTTTCATACCGTCAGTTGGAGTTGAGTCGGTAACAAATGTCTCTTCGTAACGGCTAAGGAAAACACCGAATAATTGCAATTATATAGCAACATTAAAGCGAGAGTTGAAAAAAGTCCTGTATTTCATCCTACAGCCGCTTTTTCCTAGAAAAAATCCCCTTCGGTGTAAAAAAAGTACGCCAGTGACCCATTATATAAGTGAGGGTCGATCAGGAATGTGGGCAGCCGACACAATGCTTTCACCGCAGTGAAGACGACAGGTGGCCTGACAGGTTAAATGCAGTGGGAGGGAAACGCTGAAAGAATAGGAACATCAGTAGGCCTAATATAATATGGATGAGCTGCTTCGCTGCAAAGCGCAGTGTGACGTGAATAATTACACGACAGTACTGTATATTTTGGGGACTACACATAAAAATCCGATTGTACGAGGGAAAAGTCAAAAAGGAAAGGTAATTTCAGTTTACCGCAAAAGTTACAGTGGCAGCGCTAAAAAAAGGGGGGATACAAACAATGTGACCCTTCCTTGATTTGCACTTGTTTGCTTTCATTGTGTGTAGTAGTGTTAATGCTGTTGACACGTTTAATATGACAGGTTCCACGGCAGTGCACAAAATAAGAACGCTCTATGACCAGAAGTGTCACATGACCTTTATGAATGATGGTGGACAAGTGTTGGTGACAAAGCGCATTCTGAGTTGGACTGAAGTGTTAGGATTAAGGGAGGAGGACCTCGATCACCGTATCTGGGACAATCTAAAACTCAGCATTACAGAAAATGCATTTTAAATTAGCATCAGTCACAGAAGAAGTGCCTAAGACTGAAACGAACACATTTTATCTTGAGGAAGCACAGAACTGTTCATTGAGAAACAACAGTGCATCCAGCTCATTTAAAAACAGAGCGACTGCATGCATAATACATAAATTTGTTTACCTGCAATGCAATTATGGTGTCAAAAGACGAAATAAAATTTCCTTAATTCACCTTAATTACACTACCACCATACATACCGTCTAGGAAGATACAGCTATTACAAGGTCTTTTTGGAAATGTAACGAACACCCAGACTACACGTTATGCTACCACGTGTACGGTCTGTTCACATCATCAGCAGCCTATACAAGCAAGGAGCATGCACATGACCGCCCTCTAAACGTTACCCACAGACCTACAGACGAGCAAAGCGTCACCGGTGAGTTAATGCCTTAACTTCGGATCTTGTTTCTGCGGCCATCCCCTGTCAGAACTGTCATATAAACATGGGTCTGATTATCGAGGCTTAAACAGTTACCCATGTTTGTACTATGTACGATGGCACACGCGTGCGTTGACTTTATCCTTGCAGCACAAAACTGCACCACCCCCCTTCAACCCTTCACTAAAAGCATATGTAAATCATCGCTTCTCTCGTCGATGGATCGGTAATATGGTCCACAACACTGGCCACCAAGATGTCCAGACCTCAACTTGCACCAGTGGGGAACATAAAAGATGTGATATTCCATACCAATAAAAACGGAAACATGGGATCCTCACAAAATGCAATCATATCAGCTGTGTGCGTCACGTATCCTCACAAAAGAGCTATGACATCTGTTTCACATACACAAACAAAGCTGTCATTAAGATCGTTGTCTACTGCACCACTACATCTAAACTGACACACTTTAATTTATGTATTCAATACAAACATATCAGGTATCTCGATGTATAAACGCTTCATTGGTTTAAATGCCATTAAAATCACAGAAGCATATAGAATGATTTGTCCGTTAGCTTTGATGACAAAAAATTCCTACCTTTTTGTCCGATACGTATGTGTACGTTTTTCAATTACCTTTGTATTCAATGGTCGCGTTTTGTTATTTCAATAAATTACTTCCATGCTATAAACAATTCGCACTTATTTTCTTGATAAGCAGTTTATAAAAATATTTTCATAAATGTATGTTCCCGGACGGAAACAGAAAAACCATCAACCCACCATTCAAATGTTAATCCCCTTATATATGGTCATGCTTACTCCGCTTGCACTGGAATAAACCAAACACGGCTACTCGGGTAGAAGTGTTAGTTGTCCTACTATGATCCCTTGGCAAAAGGCTTTAAGTTCTCCGAGATACAGAAACCGTAACCACAACCAACACGTAACAGGCTCGGGCACTGTAACTGTAATAGTGATTCTCACTTGTCAGTTTATATTAACAAAGGATGTAATTAGAATACACTGTATTGCTGGGGTGAAAAGGGTTCAGTTGCACTCCTCTGGACTGGATGATTGGACGGATATGCAGTAAGATGTTGCTGACAGTAAGTTACGTCTGTTTCCGGGTAAACTACGTAACAGTGAAAGACTCGAGTTTTCAGGGATATTACACCATTTCGACTGGCAAGTAGTTACCAGTACTACGGAGGAGTGTAGTGCCACTCAATTTCTGGACCAAGCAGTCCAAGAAAATAAAGAAAAACACTGATTTTGTAAAAACTGTAGCACACATTATAGCCAAATGCACTTTTTGAAAGCTGCGTACAAAGAAAAGACGTAACCTGATTTCGACACTTACCCTAAAAAGCACAATTCTAAAATGTTTTATCACCTTCATTTCGGTGTTATACAAAAATGTTGAATAGCTAACAAAAGGAAAGCTACATAGATATCAGTGAATATCATCATCCCCGAACAAAAGTGTTCTAAGCAGGACTTGTTTTTCTGTGGCCCAACAACCCATCTCGGGCCTAGGTTTCTAGATAACACACACACACACACACACACACACACACAAAACCCTCTGAACGAATGATCAGCTCGTCGCAGGGGTCACTACTTACGAAACACACAACAAACACCAGAGACGAAAATCCACTCCCTCGGCGGGATTCGAACCCGCAACCCCAGAAATCAGGCCGCTGCAGACCTACGCCTTAGACCACACGGTCACCGAGAGCGGCTCTCAACAGAATAGGCCCATACTTCACACAAAACATGTGGAACAGGTGCGTCAATTCCCACGTCCCATTCACATGTTGGGAACATATGAAACAACAGTAGGTAAATGTAGGATTCGTGATTCCGGACATGACTTAATAGAATGCTTTAGTATAACAAACAATGCAGGAATGAAAAGGCGTAGAGTGTTATCGTATGCAAGCAATCTGCAGTCCCGATAAATAACACAGATGTATGCTCATTCGTGTGAATAATATCATCGTTCGTTATCTACGACATGTTTCACACAGGAAAAATTTTCATCTGTGCCCGCTATGCTAATAGTTTTTGAACCAATGAACTCCACGAACGCTTGATTTATTCTACGCTCTCACGTGGAATATATTGTAGGTACAGTCTGTGTTCCCTCTAACAACAGCGTACCACAGCACACAAGTCTGCTACATACCAACCTCCCCTGATTCATGTTAGAGACAAAATTAATTATGTTTCAAACTTAAATATAACTCGTGTTAAAAGTACGTAAGTTCTGATATGGAAAATCATTGCCACCTTCATGCGGCGAAACTCCCACTGTTTCCAACTTTCTTCCCACTCTATATTCCCTCTTTATGCTAGCCATGCTGCAGCAAGGAAGAACACTCTGTGGATTCCCGTCTGATTAATGTGAATGGGCTGATTAACCTCCACAGAAACGAGAAAAAAACAGGCATTTTGCAAATAACTTTTGTCAGTAATTCCTACATATAAAGCTAAAAAACCCTGCTCTAATTTACAACTTTCACAAATGGCAAGCAGCAGCTGCTCATAATGACCGGCTGCACCAAGCAAGAATTGCGCATTTATATAAAATGGATGGGCACCAAGACCGGAGTGAAATAACTGTAAGTTCTGACCCACAACCACCAGCCATTCCATTTCGAATCGTTACTTCTTGCTGCTGACGTATGTCCCTACTTGACAGCTACAGCGTGGTTCAAACCCACACGACCTGCTCTCTTAACATTTTCAGGCAGCCTCGAGAAATTTGTTGCAGCGTTTGACAAGTCGTGTCGCCCTGCTAGATCTTGTAAAGCCACTTACAAAGAAATAAACTGTAGATATCTTAGTGGCAATCCGATTTGGAGATGATAATGATAATGATTATTATTATTATTATTATTATTATTATTATAGCAATGACCTTGAAACGTCTAACACTGTCACCTCAATCAGTAAAATTGTCTTTCTTTTATTAAAAAATGTACGGTTACCAGCGTAACTACAACTAGGCCTTATTGTATTCAACATTTTAAATCATGGGTCGGTTTAATGTAATATGGCTACATTAGGCAAGTTTTAAAGAAAACTCAATAACATTAGATATGAGCTTCAGGTAAATTAGAGTTAAATGTGCGCCTATACGAACTAAAACGCAATGCATCGGATAAACCAAACACTGCAGAACGTCGAATGTTAGAACACCCACTGCGCCTTATAGGATATTAGTCGCAATCACGCAGTTATGAGCTATATAGAAACTGCTAAAACCTCAAAACTATATGCAGACGTTTACTCGGCTAATTCGCTGTTCCATCTCTATTGCACAGGATGCTAGTTCTTGACCCAGGAAATTTAGATGCAGCTATCCGAAACCCTGGCTAGCGGCTTATTTCCGAGTTTGATCAACACAATCCATTATAACTACAGCGCAATGTTAATACGCGGAATACTTTCGTATTATCTCATCACGGATATTAATATTTCCGACACATACACGTTCTTCAAATAAATCGTTTTAAATAACACTGGAAAGCTTTTTAATACTCGGAAATAATAACGATCCAAAAATACTAATAAAGAGTGACTCGATAGGATGACGAACAACGCATGGCCCCACCCTTAAATTTGACCCGGATCACAAAACACAACCCGGACTGTTCCATGCGACAACGTCCAAGCAGCATGGATACAGACACCCCCCGCACTATAAACCACACAGATTACGTTCCAATGCAAGCCCATAATTTCAGTAAGATAACGCCAAAAACATAACAAGAATGTAAACACTGAAAAAAAAATAAAACACCAAGGATACTATACACGCGACGTAGATTTTAGGCGTATAATAGGGAGAAATCCAATCAAGTGGCTCAGCTTCGTCCACAGGGCAACTGTAATAATAACGTTTTGTACATAGGTTGGAGACTGGCAGTTATCTAACATGTATACAAAGCCGGTATCTTGCCCGCAGAACAAACTCCGTCTCCGTTGTGAAAACCAGAATGTTAAAGCTTTTCAGAGGAATGAATCTGTGTTTATTGCGAGATCCATGCCACGAACACTCTATGCGGCAAAGCGCACAGTTTCTTACACGTTACTGCGGATGACATGGGCCTAGAGTTATCGGCGGGTTTTCAGAAGTTAACAGCAGTCTTCTTGCTACAAACGAAACAAGTGCTTCTGCCCTGAGGAGTTTTGGTTCTTGATAATCGCAGGCTTCCGACCTTTGACCTTTGAAGCTAACTACCTGCGTAAATATATCCTAAATTTCGTACGCTAAATATATAAACATATGAATAAGTGCAGGTATCGATTATCCAAATTAAATTCACCACCGAAAGTGGTATAATTATCTTTTTCAGACGCGTTCGTAAGATTTCGAAAAGCTTCATGTCTGTCTGTCTGTCTGTCTGTCTGTCTGTCTGTCTGTCTGTCTGTCTGTCCGTCCGTCCGTCCGTCCGTCCTCATGAAACAACTCGGCTCTCAGTGGAAGGATTTTCATGAAATTTTATATGTGAGTATTTTTCGAAGATCTGTCGAGAAAACTCAAGTTTCATTAAAATCTGACAAGAATAACAGTTACTTTACATAAAGGTCTATGTCCATTTATGATAATATCTCGCTCAATTCTTTTTAGAATGAGAAACGTTTCACACAAAAGTCGTACAAAAAATGAAAACATACTTTACGTTCGGTAACTTTTTTTACGAAAATCGTGCCGTTTGTGAGGTGATGTGGAAAAACATGGTGCAACCGGACAGGCAACAGATGACAATATAATACGGCGTATGCACATTGAATTCCGGGTAACTACGGCTACAGACACACACTCAGAATATGTAATACATATTGCCCTTCCACGGGAACAATGGTTACGCGAACGCGCCTCAGTGTTACATTACACTACATTAACTGTTTTGTTTTTATGTACTCGGAGTATCACAACTCCGTACCAGAAACTAAATTAAAAAGACATCCAGTAAAAAGAGCGACGCTTCATACCCTAAAAGCAGACGGTAACGTAAAGATACGGAGTTAACTGCCGTCAACAATTCGACGCCTGCAATCTCATGCAGTATGCGTTACAAGCCAAAGCTCAAGAACACAGTACCACTAAACTCCCGTTTGTAAAATGTTGAAATAACAGTACGTAGTATAGCACGCCTGATTAATTTCATTCATGCTCTGTAAGAAATCGAAGAAGAATGAGATGGACGGGGCATGTGGCACGTATGGGGGACAGGAGAGATGCACACAGGGTTTGGCGGGAGACCTGATGGAAAGACACCTCAGTGTAGACGGGAGGATAATATTAAAATGGATTTTCAAGAAGTCGGAATGGGGGGGGGGCCAGGACTGGATTTGGCTCAGGACAGGGACAAATGGCGGGCGCTTGTGAATGTGATAATGAACTTTCGGGTTCCATAAAATGCGGGGGGATTTCTTGACTAGCTGAGAACTTGTTACCTTCTCAGGAAGGGCTCTGCTCCATTGAGTTAGTTCTGTAACAACACGTTCATAGTTCTACGTGCGCACTTTCTACTTATCTGCTGACTAGAGTACCTGGTTCGAATATCAGGAAGAATTTCTCCACGCATTTCCCCACTCCAAGAAAATCCCCCAAGATATTTTGATACGACGGCGAACGGCATCTGACAGATCTCTGCACATTTATCTTTCTAGGCAACGGGCTGTGCAATCAAGGAATCGTTTCGTGTCGTAGTCCTTCCCTCTTCTACCTATTCACAGTAGGAGTCGAGGTTATTTTCCCTTGATCACACTCAGACACACACCACAGTCAGTACGACTCCCCTGCACGAGGGATCGGCCCGTCGCAGAGACCTCTACCTAATAACACAAACACTCACAAGAGACAAAAAACCATGCCCCCCGGTGGGATTCGAACCCACGATCCCAGCAAGCGCTCGGCCGCAGACGTACGCCTTAGACCGCGCGGCCACTGGGATCAGCGCAATCAAGGAATCACGGTTCGGATGCCGACAGGGGCAAGAGGTTTTTCTTCTCAAAATATCCAGACCCGCTCCGCGGCCCACCCAGCCCCATATTCAATGGGAATCTGAGGCTCCCTTCCGTGAGGTAAAGTGGCCGAGGCGCAAAGCTGACAACTCACAGCCATCTAATGTCAAGGTTAAGAATGAGTTCAGCTACAGCTCCGCCCCCTCCCCCCGCCTGTACCTAAATGACGTGGACAGGGACAAATTTACCTTAATCACAGGCACCTGTATCCTGCGACACAACTGAACACACGCCCTTAAAAGAGTCTAAGGGCAACAAATTGTGCTTACTTGTAGATATATAGCCTACTACGCATTCCCTTTAAGTGAAGGACAATTAGTCCTTTCCATCTCAAATGTTGTCATTAAAAAGAATCTTTGCGTCAAGGAAGTGCACGCAGTATCTCAGTAAATAGGGTATACTGACAGTTAAGAATGCCTAGGCTAGTGTTGTGTTCAGTCACTTTTAGCCCCTCTGTTGCACGCCAACACAAAATCCCTCACACGTCATTTCCGGCGTGCGTGCCATTCAGTGCTACGTCAACCATAACCTTTTCACATATTCAATATATACGCACGGATGTCTAAAAATATCTTTCCATATTCGTGTAAAATGGTTTAGACTGTCATTAAATTTAGACCAAACTTCGGCATAGCCCTTATCTTACTAGGATAATTTTTGCCCAGATTAATTCTGCAAGCCTTCAGTACAGGCGGATAAATTGAAAATAAACATTATTTCTTTGGAATCTTGATTTAAAATATCGCTTCGTGTTTCCTGTTTGACAATTCCGACTTCGTTATTTAAACAAGTTTCAATTTTTTCACGTTTATAGCGTTCTAAAACTGACACGATGGAAACATAAACATACCCACTGTTGTATTATATACGTGCTAAGACGCCATTTTAGTACACATCTAAAAAGAAATATCAACACACGAAAAGTAAACGTACGTATGACCAATTTTATTTACTTGTTCACGGTTTTTTCAAGGGCGCCATTGGTACTTCAGACTCTGTAGCGTCCAATGGCAAGACAAGTGAGTAATGAAACGGCAACAGAAGAGAGCGATCGTGGCCCAAGTGAAGGTACTACACCGACGTCTGTCTGGATTACGGGAAATCACATCTCAGCCAGGACAGTCATCTGTGTCGGCGGAGAGTCGAACCCGGCACCATACTAATGCAATTCAGAGAATTCATTCAACCAACTCCGTCGGTATTTTGTGGTCAGCAGCAATTTTCGCCGGAAATCTCGATTTGATGGAAAAAAAACCGGGAGTGACGTGCAATTTAACTGAAGGATTGAGGTAAAGCAGCAATGCCGATTATTCTGTCAGAACAAAACGTTCAACTCTCTTTCGCCGCATACGTAAGACTGCCAACTTGTTCGACAGAATATGCCTACAGGGATAGTGCGATTTACGTGTCTGCAGTTTCCACATTGTTTTCGTTCTTTAAAACATCCCGAATTTACGTGCCATGTCTCCGCCTAATACGATGTTCGTACGTTCCTGAAGAAGCCCCCCCCCCCCCTAAGAAACAAGATACTAAATTTACGTATAACGTAACAATGTGACACCTTCGTATCCAGTGCACTTACACTTTTTGTTGTTCGTAATTGTGTAGATATTATAGAATGATATCACTATCATCTGTGTCTGTCATTACATGTCTATACATGTGCCTTGGCTGATCTAGTCTATGTTGTATTTATCCGTCACACGTAACCTCAAATTTTCGCTCCGTCAGGCATTTTGTAATTGCTCACCTAAAAACAATATTTCGTACGTGACTTGAAAGTGCACTCATAACCTATCTATGTTAACACATTTCATATTCCTAGACAGAATTAACACAAATTAAAATCTCCAGGGACTGGTAAATACAACAGGAAGATGGAGACACTACGAGCCTTTGAAACGTCGGTAACCGCCGACGACTTAACATTCCAAAAAATTTGAAACTTAAATCTTTAAGACATTTTGAAGGGTTCCTTGGATGGGGCATTCAGACCACTGCAAGACTCCTTCCTTGGATGGGGCAACGACATTGCGGCAAGACGCCTGCCCATATAGGGCAACACAATACAGTAAAACGAGGACACAACGTCCAAGCCCCGAACGCGACTCGAGCTGGTGACCCGAGCGTTTCAACCGCACTAGCCCCGTTACTGTAACTTGCAAATAACCGAGGTGCCGCAGTGATCACCTTTATCGGTAAAATATATCAGTTCACGAACGCGACCTCTACTTTGAACACTGTGTCCATACAAAACAAGCCTTCAATTTACGCATTCTCACTCCGCTCTACGTTCCTTATTAGCGTCACTACATACTAAATTGGGGATATGCATGCGCCTTGAATAAATGTGATATCAAGGCCACACATGACGTGATGCGTCTCTCAGCAATTAGCTTTATACTTGCAGAACGGTAATTGGAACAATTATGACAGATTACAATTTATGTGCATCACATACGTAGTTAGTGTATATACGCCACGCTAGAAGCGGTCTATAGGAACAGTTGATGTAATGCGGGCTGGCATAGCTGCATACACCGCCCCCTTTTCCACTTTTGCTCTGACAGATTTGTAGCTGTCAGGCAACAGGATTTATATGGAGTAGCATAATATAATGAATCTTGCTGTATCACAGGGTTTGGTTAGTTCCTACCTCATGTACACTTGATTGATTTAGTACAACAGCCTATGGATCCACTGACCATTACAAAACACGTTAGTGCTTCTGCTGCCAGGAAATAATGCGAAGTAAGCCTTTACTCTGGTGATGCTTGTTTAGCTTGTCCATAGCACAGACCGGCTTTTCGACGAGTTTTCATATTTATTTTTGGAGTGATGTGCAGTAACACTGCCACACACGCCAACGGGGTCTCCAGGGTGTGGCCGCGGTCACACAGCGCACACACAAGCTATGGTGCATTACATATGTGCTGGTTTTCCTCCATCTACAGGCAAGCACAGCTGCACGTTCCGCCCACACACGAGCAAAGTGCCAACAAACTACACGGCGTCACATCCTGCAGTCATTGCCATGAAGACCTCAAACCTTTCACGTGTCCTGTTGATCGACTTATTGTTATGTTGTAACGATGATGCGGAACATACATAAAATATTAAATTTGAAAAATATTATAAAGATTATAAACATTTAATACCTCCTACATGCTTCGGCCACTCATGTGGCCGTCTTCAGAGAGGTGCACTACAAAGAATACGTATACTGAAATACTGCATAAGTTAATGGAACCAATGCACGGATATGAAATATTAAATTTTAAAAATATATGGTTTAAACTTTACGTCAAACATTAAAATACACATAAAATATTTGCGATTGATTCGATGTATAGCGAATACTATTAATATCACACACACACACACACACACACACTATTCACTGCCCATTGAATCTATCACAGATATTTTAATCTGTAATGCATACTTTAAACCATATAGGCCTACTTTCAAAATTTAATATCTCATATCCATGCATTGGTTCAATTGACTTCATTAACATTTCAATGTATGTATTCTTTGTAATGCACCTCCCTGAAGATGGTCACATGAATGGCCCAAACCTGTAGGAGGTATACTGTGTGTATAATACACTTTCACACAGACTTATGTGCATTTGTTGGTTTTAATATCATACCACACTGCTCAATGCACGGTTACGGATCATTTAAAGACGTCCTATGTGTGCCTACTCGATAGGCACACATAGGACAATCCGAAGTCTTGCAGTAAGCACCGTATTCCTACAGCCCAGCAAAATTACCAAATACGACAGTAATGCTTCTGCCTGTTTGGATGGGAACTTGTAATGTGCTGTCTATATGGCTGCACTGAAACTCCGATGTATTTGCTGTCAGTAGACAACTGCTTCCCATTCCCTTGTTATTGTTGTATAGACAGATGCCCTTTCATCGAAAGTAATTATAACACTTAGGCTGGCATTCATAAACACATCAAGCTAAGACTGAACTTCTGAGATTTCCATTTGAATGACATTGTTCCCAGCGAACCAGAACAACTGCGGCGTCGTATCCGGTGTAAGTGGGTCACGTCTCATGCCATTACGGTAGCAGAATCCCAGTCGCTACACAAGTGAACCTCAACCTCATCGGCGTGCAGGCACTTTAAAATATAGCACAAAACCAAACGCACATCAGATCATGTATTATTACTAAGTTTCGGTGTGTGTGTGTGTGTGTGTGTGTGTGTGTGTGTGTGTGTGTATAAACAGTGTTCTCGTTTGGTTATGTTGTAAACACAGTACATAATTTTCTACACTAATGATACGAACAAATCCTGGCGGCGGCGTCGTCCGCTCGACTTAATCTTGTAGGGTAAGGCCTTATATTTTCAGCATAATCATCGCGGTTTTCTCCTGGCATATCAACAACGCATATCACTTCAAATGCACTGAGCAGAACGCACCACATAGCAGTGTGGTTCACAGGTCACTCGAGAATTATGAATCCTCGGTATGGAATTTATTTTATGGTATCACTTTTGCGCCTACAATTTGGAGGTGGCTCCTAGATTTTTGGAAAATTTGTGGACCCCTGCCATAACTTAAAATCCTTCTGTAAAATACGCATAACTGGACTTTAATTGATAATGTTAAAAATACTACGCCACACATAAATACTTCAAGACCACAGCCCAGTATCCACTGTTTCACATTACACGTCGGCTTCTACTGCTCGGCAATAGGCCTGACAGGTCGTGTGACACGTGCCATAGAAATTAATGCTTCTATTATTAACAGATTTATGTATGTGTACACGGTGCGCCGCATGATGTGCCCAGACACATCCTCGTCTGTTATTGTTACCAGCTCTCTGGTGGCTAAGTCCGATGGTTCAACACAATTAACACCAAAGCCCACTACAACTCGCGTCCACACAACCTGTTCCTCATTCATTTTAAAGTTATCCTTCCGTCAGTCCCTCCCCGTACCTGCTTTCCGACACACCACCACACCACAATCCTGTAGGCACTTCTCGTCACCCAATCCACGCCGCATGCACTGCCCGTCGTACTATGATTTTTACCACTAGTCTAATATGTAATATAGTAAAACCGGCCAATAACGGAACCACAACCGATCTCGGTGGCCACGTGGTATAACGCGTGGGTCTACGGCCGCTCTCTTGCTGGGACTGCGGGTTCGAATTCCGCTGGAGCATGGACGTCCGTCTCTTATAAGTGTCGTGTGTTGTCAGGTAGAAGTCTCTGTGTCGGGCTGATCACTCGTCCAGAGGAGTCCTCCCAAGGGTGGTGTGTCCAAATGAGTGTGATCGTGAAGCCTCGATAACGAGTACGCCATGGCCCACTAGGGGTTGTTGCGCCATAGAAAAAGAAAACGGAACCACAAGGAACCGCAATTCTTTCCGTCGCAGGAAGGTTCCTTATCATACAGGTATTTTAACTATGGATCATGGGACTGCAAAAAAAGTTTCCGCTAATGACAGGTTTTCGTTATGTCCAGATTCCGTTTAAGACAGTTTTCACTGTAGTAGGTTACACAATATTAATTTCGAAGCGCTTAAACTCTTTAGCGCTACATATTTTCCCATTCTGCACCCTTCCGTTGTACTACATCAATCTTTCACTCCGTGAACCGTCTCGAATACTGCGAACAACCAGCATGCACACCTCCTCGCATGCTACTTTGTACAACCACGCTCCCCTCCAATTTTAACGCGAGATAGCGTTCGATTTACAGCACGAGAACAAGCACCCTGTGCACTGAAATAAAAAGGACAATTCTCTTGCACTGATTGTGTTTGCTTGGCTTTGTATCGTGTTCACAGTGATTGACAGGTGTTGCAGCATGCACTCCCTGGCAGCTGCGAACTTCGTAGCAGAGGCGATTTGTGCAATTGATCGAGCTTCCTAGAGTCATTTCAAGTTGTGTGATGGCATTTCAGTGTGCGTATATGCGTATGTAAGTGTCATTCGACATTATCATCGGCAAACGGAACTACGCATTGTCCATTAGTTCACTACACGCAGTGTGGACGTACGCTTGCTCGGATTCAGTAATGATTTGAGTGTCCGTGATGTTTTCTGATACTAGCTACTGCCAGTCTAAAAACATTGACTTTGCTCTTGACTGCAATACTTTCTACTATTATAAAGTGGCATAAATCTACGCGTGTTAAGAGATCAAAGCAATCGAGGCGTCTCTTCGTCCATCGGCGTGTTTCATTTCGTTAAGTTTCTCAGTGTTTGGTAATTAAGTTTTGTATATGGAGATTAAAACAAATTGTTCCGCCTCATTTAATTTGCATTCGCATCGTTACAGTACAACGCCAATGTTATAAGCAGCTCACGACACATTTTTCAGAATAAGGTCTAGTTGAGAGCTCGACTAAACGTACATCGTGATCCTGGGACTTTTGAGGGACATAGACCTGAAAACTCCCGATGTATTTGACGCTAAAGCAAATAACATTGAACGCATGGCCTATCTATCATTGATTACTTGTAATAAACGACTAAATTTTAGGTTACGGAATTTGACATACATACGCCTATTGCTTACAAAGACATGTAATATTCAGTAAAAATACCGATATGCCAACCCCGCAATATCGGGGATGCGGTTACATTTCTAAATATAAATCATGCATTACACTAAATTATTGACAGAGTCAATTAATGATCTGCCAGTGTTTCCTCGTTACGGCTTTTCAGTAGGCCTGCGTCGACTACACGAGCTATGCTGGTTAACTTCGTGAACACAGGGAAAACTTTACCCTCAGGCTACCTATTTCACTTCCTTGGGCGTCTCCAAATTCATGTGATTACACCCCAAGAAGATAATTGCGTACAGTGTGTCGACGCAAAATGGCCTGACTTACTAACGTCCTTAAAGGAACCACACACGGATGCATAAATAAATAAATAAATAAACAGACAAATGCATAAGGCGTTTTACAGAACGACAACGACAGAAAGTAGTCTAAGTTACGAAGTAATGCAATGAAAAGAGGCCACTATATATTATATTGTATCTATACAAGCCTGTTCTTTTCTTAAACAAAGAAACAGAAGGATAAAAATCAATAAATAATGCTTTAGTCAAAGTATCAATCATAGTTATGCAACACTGAAGCTTGCTTTTTGCGTTGCAACGTGTGAAGTACAAACAGTTTCGGCAAATTCATTCCACTGGATGCACAAAACAAAAATCATTCCAGCATATAGATTAATCCGAAATATGGGTTTGTATACAGCCCCATTTATCATTCAATGGCTTATTCATTGCTTCCTCAATAACATTTCCACTAACTGAAAAAATAAATACTCATTATCGTGGGAATATAAAAATACGACAACAGGTTGCCAGTAGCAAGCATAAACATCCCCTTCATCTAAACAGACAAAGCTCGGATACGGCAGTCTGTATAGCTAGCAGGCTGTAGGCTGACCGCCCGAGGTATCGTGGTTCGACTCTCAACAGAAGCACATGATCTGTCTTTTCTGCCAAGCGTCCAGACCGGTTCTGGTTTCCGACCAGCAAACTAACGAATGCATACCGGGTTGGGGGCGGGGGCAGGGGGTCCTTGCCCTGGGGTAAAGCGGCCAGGACGTGAGTGTGACAACTTACTCTCTCATGCAAGACTGAGGTTAAGAAAGACTGGAGCTATATATCCACTCCCCTTACCCCTTCATGCTGTGCAGACAACCTTTACATAAAAATACTGGGTTACTTGAATTTATTCCGAAGGCTCAACAACTATATCTCTGGTGCGAACTATCATCACTTGCTTGGTAGGTTATTCGACGAAGCTCTTCCACCAACAGAGTCTGTAGTCATAATGACACGGACAGGTAAAGGGACAATGATTTCGAAGAGGTGTTTCCTGAAGATCCTCACGCACAGACACAGAAATCGCCGTCAGGATCGTCGAAAACGTAGCTGGGACTCGAACCGGGGACCTCTCACGCGCATGTACAGGGAATTAAAGCAAAAACACCCTGTTAGGTCCCTACAGTGTAGCACAGTACTGAAATTTATAGCCCACATTCGTGACATGAGATAACTTCAGTTGATACAGCTTCGAGCCACGGACTTTCCGCACTCATGTCTACATACCTGCTGCAACAACCTGCACGGCGCCCGCGATGTAGCACGTGACTGACGTTTGCAGTCTACGTTCGTGGTCTTAGTGACTGAGATTCAAACCTAGCCCCTCCGACATACAAATCGAGGCACTACCACCACAACAATCTGCCCAGTTCTTGGGTCGCAGTACAAGACTCATCTTATGTTCGTGGTGTGTGTGTGTATCGGTTTCACCTGGAATGACTTTCAACAATGCTAGAATATGAGTATTCTGACAAATTGCGACAATGTGACTTTAAATCAAGGTATAGAAAAAAAACTGGATTACTGCCTTTAGCATGGGTCCGCAATAATAAATTTAATTAAAGCGAACCTAGGCAGCAGCGCCCTTACGCGGCAAGGACAAATAAAAACACATACGCAGCAACGCGAGCAACGTGAATCTATGGAAACAAACCATCATGTACCATTCATTTATTTCCTGTTGGCCACTGGCTTACGAGACAGCGGAGGAAAATAACAATGGTAACGTGCGAGAGGCCGACAGAACCAGCTCCGATGTCGGTAGTGGAAAAAGACAGCCTACCTAGAAATCTACTGGGACATACTGTATCAACAACCAACTCCCATACCATTCCTAAACTTGAGAAGCAGAAAGGTTAAGTCCAGTTTCATAATATACGAGATAATACGTACATTATTTTTCTCAGAATTTCGAGCTCTTTCAGGTGCAGGTGGTTTTAAGTGCAAACACTGGCCCAGTATAATTGGACCAAGAATTAAAGAGCAGTAACACACATATTGGTCTAAAGATCGTGTATTATCTCAGATATAAAATTGCATCTGTTCGTGTAGAATCACACAGAATTTTACACTCTTTTAATTACAACGACCCTTATTAGTGTGTCCATAATTCACACCGCACTTTACTTAGTACCGACAGCGCACTAAGGATAAACATTTTCAGGCTCGCTAGTATAATCGTGTTGAACTCGTTACAACTACAAGCGTATGGAAAGTAGCCGTCAATTACTGCAACTCTTCATATTTTGAAACGTTTTACTGCAAAATTTTTCGGCTCACGTATAAAGAGCCATCATCAGGCTAACAATGTGTTACAGAAAAGTATTATTATGTACAACACTGTTTATGCCTGTGTTGAGATCTCAATTTAAGAGCATCATAAAATTATATGACACGCCGAAACTGTTGAACTGCGTTATGTGTACAGAAAACAATACCGCTTTAAAAAGATTACTTTCCCTATGCCTATATACTTTCGTCACAATGGGATGAATCAGTTAATTAAAAACATCGTTATAACGAATTGATTTTGACAGAAAACTGACCCTCACACCATTCAGATGTACGTTCATTAAGCTGCGCCAAGTTCCCAGTACGCAGCCAGAACTCAACGGTCTCCATAACGTACTTGCACTGTACATCAATCAGTAATCTCAAAGCAAGCAATACCCGTGTAATGTTCACGTATCTGTATCAATCGTAGGAGACTTGTTGGCGCGTACAGGCGTACCATCACAACATAACATTCTCCCTTTTACAGCGTGGGCCATACAGATTCTCTTCAGAATTCGTTAGCTTGCCAGATAGTGCCACTTTCATTCCGCATACCGAAACAGCGTTAATTTTCTGGAGGAGATGGGGCCGGCAAGCTTTTAATTAAAACAGTTACAGTAGTTCAAACCAAATTATTGCTTTCATAATTACGTTTTGTTAAGTACATAAACAATGTCGATATATGGTGTAAAAATGATGTAGCGCTAAAATTACTATTTCCCTCATCATATATTGCCCTGGAGCCGCGTTTTCCAGTGCTGTTATCATGTTTCTATTCTTACAATGAATTTGCAGCCACTCCAATTACTGCGCTGACCTACATTCTGTTTTTAAAGCTTCGGTACCCCGAAATTTTTAATGAGCGGTCTGTTTGTCCACGTACGTCGTATTTTACATTTATAGTGCCTGCTAATCTATTACGGGGGGCCGGAACAGCGCAGTAGGTATAACGACTAGCTACGGCCTGGGCGGTTCGCAGTTCGAACCCAGGTGTTCGCAAGAAATGTTCTTTTCCGCACACCCGTCCAGACCAACCCTGAAGTCCACACAGCCTCCTGTACAATGGATACCGGGTCTGTTTGCCGCGGGTAAAAAGGTCGGGGCATTGCGTTGACAACCCACGAGCACACAGCGCAGATGTTAAACGTAAATAGAATTATAAGTTATTTATTTCTACTCCCCGTCTGTACCACCACTGGCATACCTTTACTTTTACTAATATGTCACGTGTACGGGTTCGGTGGTCGATATGAATGCTGGGGCCAATTTTCCCACGGTAAAACGGTCACAGCCTGAAGCTGACCACTTATCTGCACCCAGTACGAAGTTTAAGAATATGTGGAACTCTACTTCCTCTTCCCTCCACGAATCTACGGCGTGGTTTTTAGTCACGTAGACATTACTCCCCCCCACCACTCCGGTTTTTAAATAGTCTATCCTACTAGGAAGACATCAGTTACGAAACTGACTACTTACTCCGAAAGATGTTTTGGAACAAGGAGAATTGAAATTTCAGATAAAAGTCAGCTAATGCATTTCACTCGCACGTTTACAATAAATACGTTCTCCACAATCATCTCATTCCTTCACGTTTTCCTAATGAACTTCCGCATTCATTTCGCATCGCCCTTGCTCATGCTACATGTTCCGCCCATCTTAAGTCGCTTAGCTGTAGTAAGAAAGAAAACTGGTCAGCAGAGGGCGAATATCAGTCACCCAAGCTATTGAGATATCATTACACACACAGGGTGCTGGAGGCAGCTTAGAAACCAGACACTGCAGATTACGTTAGTCACTACACTAAACCAACTAAATGCGCACTCACTGTTCATTTAATCTCACACTTTACTCCAACATGTTTCGGCGTTCACGACGCCATCCTCAGGGAGTAATCAGTGTTCAACAAGCAAAAATGATCAACAACTACAGTGTGTACTCCCTGACGATGGCGTCGCGAACACGGAAACATGTTGGAGTAAAGTGTGAGATTAAGTGAACAATAAGTGTGCATTTAGTGCGTTTAGTATAGTGAATAACTTCACAGCAGTGCACGGAATGGACAACGTTAAAATAAAACTGCGGATAAAGCTTTCAAACATACGTCTTTTTGGGTCATGCAACTAAGTGCCTGGTTAGCTAGCTAACTGACGTGCATATCACCTACGCTGTAAGATATATTTGATAGTGCACAAGGATATTACCACTCCAAGCAGAGAAGCCAAAACAGCGAAGAGTTTTTACAGCGTCGCTATTTGATTCTGCTGCAGTAGCAATTATACCGCACCTTTGCTAAACTGAAGCCTCGGCTTAGAAAGTTTAGGACTAGTACTTGCCAATAAATGAATCAAAACACAGTTTGGTAACCTGCTGAACACGGTTCCTCTATACATATAACAGGATGTCCACTTGACAGGGGGCTTACATCAACAAAGCACATAATCATGCGACTCTGAACCAGAAATATTGAAAGCAGATCATAAAAATTCCTGGCACTATCTGCTTGGAAAGTCAACGTACTAACATGAAATTTCTGCAGAAACTGGAACACGTCAACATGAAAGGCAGTGACAGAATGAGTGAAACAATTCAAACACCAAAACGCGGTACCCCGTCGATTTCACCTTACCTCTTTACCTACATTTTTCACAAAAGCCAACGTTATGCACCACCTACCGCAATTAGCAACATAATTTGAAAAATTAAATATTCTTTAATTTTACTGTGTTCACTGTGTGATTGGAAAATACGAATTGTGATAACATGCCAGTTTGAGAAAATCACTAAAGGAAAGTTCATTAATTTGTATACGAGAGCACCAGGAATGAATTCCCATCAATCTGCACTCACACGGTCCCCCCATAACTATAAATTAAGAAGTACAGTACTGGGTTTGGGTATTCTTCAACGGTAAAATTCCTGAAAACTGGTGAATGGGTCAATAAGCAAAATACAGCAAACATAGAAACACAAAACATGGTGATCTCAAAAGACTACTTGTTCCCTTTGTTAACAGAAAGTACACATCAAACCTAGAAAAGTTGTTTTATTTTGTAAACGATCGCGTTGTAAAATAACAAACTGAATTAATACCAGCCATCAACTCAACGTCTCGCGGTAGGCATTGGTGTATAAGGGAATGAACTTCGGGTACCCACAAAAGGTGAGAAATTTCTGACTCAGTTCAGCCTACGGTAATTATGAGAAATGTAAGCTAACTGTTGCTGGGCAATACTCACAGCAGTCTTCTGAGTATCTAAGCCTGTAAACGTGTAACAAGTTTCAGACGTTACAAGGCACGACGTAACTCGCTGCCTTTATTTACAGTGTCGAATTTTCATCGGGTTGACCAGTTTAATACCCAGAAGACTTAGAACAAATAATAGTGTCTGCGAGTTTCGGAAGTCTATGTTAGCAATGCGTTGTATTAAACCAGCAACTCTTCGCTTTTTCGTTTTAGTTGCAAGACGAGTTCAAATAGAACTGTGAAATCCATAATGGAACCTCACGACGACAAAGACTGCAAGGGAATGACAGCTGCAGAAAAGGCACAACGATGGCACAAGGCGTACAGAAATAACCTTCCTTCCTCTAAAGCCTTCTCCCAATCGAAAGAATTAACCTGTCACACTGACTTCGAAATATATGATTGTACAAGAAAAAGTGCCACATTCTGGAATTTAACTTTTATTGTAAAAAACAAAACATAACGCTACAGCTATAGATCACTTCCCCTCTTTCGTAACGAAGTATGTGATATCACGTCCATTTGCTCGTGTATCTGCCTCACACAAAAGCTTCCGAACTAATGGGCGAATTGAACGAAACCCGACATTAACATTATTAACAGCAAATGTTCTAATTTCGTATCATCAACAAACACAGCTTCGGTTCGAAGTTCTAAAATGCAGTGCGAATATCGCAAATATATGTAAGATCTTGAAATGTTACATAATAGTAGACCTTATAAAAATATGTCTGTCTTTAAAGGGCCTTATTTTAAGCCCTATTTGCATTCCTGGAAAAGTAGGCGTAAATAAAAAATATTATTTCCATAAGGAAAAAACGTTTACATAAAAGGAAATAAAGCGGCCAAGCGTTAAACCGAAAATGAGAGAACGCAAATTAAGAAGTGGTGTAAAATGGCATGGGAAGTTAAAGGAAAAAAAGGTGTAAAACAAGGCCTTGGTGTAATTTCCGTTAAATATAACACAACACACCAGCCTATCACAACCTGCATTTATATTTCCAATTTTTGTTTGAAGGCGACAAAGTATATACAAACCGTTACAGTAGGCATGTAAAATTTTCTGAAAACAGAATATATAATAAGCACACCTACAAATTCTGCAGGGAACACTGATTACGTTTGTTGTCACTATGAACTTCTCGTCTTCGTAAACACGTGGGCAGTCAAACTCGATACGCAGTAAATTCTAAACCAACTGTCAATTATTAACTTAGTTAGCACACTTCTTAAACACATACACATATTCCTTAAATTTTTTTATGCTTTCCACCGTAGAACTCTGCGTCAAGTCATTCTCGACTGTAATTCTGGTCACCGTAACCAAAACACTTTTAACCCCAAATATTTTTATAACCTTATTATTCATAATATACCTCACAGTGCACACAAAAAGTTACAGACAAGCAAAACGCCAGGAATGAGGACACAAAGTACAGTATTAGGCCTGACGTTACAAACAGAGATTTCGAATAAGCACGGTGTGTTACAAATATAGAGAGAAATATTGAGGGAGCAGTAATATAACAAAGAAAGAGCAACACAGGGAACGAGATAACAAAAGAAGTCCGAAGAAGAGCTACCTGCAATTTCCAGAGCTCACGAACGTCTGATAATGTGAATACAAGCACTGCGAACTCAAATGTCATGGTATACCACTTGAAAAACTCAAGAAAATATGCTCAACAAAGGTCACCCAGCAAGAACACGTCGACAGAGGACTGTGTGTCCCGTTTTGTGAAAGTTTACAAATGCGTATATTTGGTCACATATATTATCAGAAACAACTCGTACACAATTCAAATCACAATGCACCAACTTTCACAGAACTCCCGACATGTTTCGGTGTGAATTCACGCCATCTTCAGGGGAACAAATAGAACACTTAAAACACCTAAGCTAACACTAGTCTGGTTGTTCAAAAGTTCGTTAAAAATCCTGTTGTCCTCATGACGCTCTGCAGAATTTACATTATCTTCATGGGAACATATTACAGGATTTTTAACGAACTTTTAAACAACCAGGCTAGTGTTATCTTAAGTGTTTTAAGTGTTCCATTGTTCCCCTGAAGATGGTGTGAATTTACACCAAAACATGTCGGAAGTTCTGTGAAGCTTGGTACATTGTGGTTTGAATTGTGTACGAGTTTGTTCTGATAATATATGTGCAAACATATGTACACAGTATGAACAATTTTAAATTTGCATATAGTTGATATTTCATTCCGGAACTTTGTCCACAGGAAGTTACCACTGACTGTAGCACCAGTGGCAGGAATAGGATTGTTCTTAGAGCTCCTGTTTTATTTGTGCGCTTGGTACATGAAATACGACTTCCTCATGCTATCAGTACCAAGTTCCTTTCAAGGAAAATGGAACTGTTCGTATAGATCGGCGGCTTGAAATAGAGGAAGCCGTCAAAAAACACTGCGGGGGAAACTTTCAGGTAAAAAAAAAAAGATTTTTAAAACGGTGTTCTCTAACAACCAGTATCGCTACTTTGGCTTGAGGAACTTTCCTCGGGCTCCTTCCGGCAGGGCTGAATCAACCGCATGTACATAGAGCCATATAATTTATCACCCTCTCACACACTGTCCTTCTTGCCGACGTGACATTGTTAGCCCTGTCACCACAAACTTATATTTCATGTTTACGGTATTTGCCCACATAACACATATTACAACTGCACAGCCAAGCCTTGAATATACACGCATCGTTTATGTTCGGGCGATATTGACGCTTCGCATTGACACAAAGCAAGACCATGGGCACTGCCACCTGCCACCACAGCACACTGACATATTGAACCTGAATACTTTACAGATCTATTTATAGGAACTAAACACATTCACGAAAGTAAAAAAAAGCTCACTCTCAAAGCAAATAAAACTTCAATGTATTTATATCTCAATTTGAGAAACACAATAGCAAAGGTTTCCTACTGGCGTGCTGCCTACATATGACCTAAACTTTACACGAAATTAAAAAAAAAAAGCAGATCATAAGCATTCGTAAGTTATGCCATATAATTTTAATTTTTGTTGAGACTCTGTATTTACTCATAACCAGTGGCATGACTGTTGAAAATTCAATGGAAAGACAACTTGAAAGAAGAAGCCAAAGTTTACTTATGAATAAAGCACGCCGGCTAGTATCGTCAATCATACTTCTACTTAGAAAATATTTTATATTTTAATTCTTGGGTTGGGTGTGGTATTGTGACAGCTAGAGGGCCTATTTTACCAGGCTTGCATGATGAATGAATAAATATGGAGCATTTTGATGGAATTATATTAACAGAGAGAAACCGAACTACTGAGTGAGACACACGTCCCAGCACCTCCTTCTCCACCACAAATGCCTAACGCATTGACCTGGGATCGAGCATGGCTACCGAACCTTTGGTAACTACTGAAAATTGTAACTTATATGACAGTGTAACATACATACAGACACGAAGTATCTATATACAGGGTGATACAGGAGGAAAAGTCAATATTTTGGGAGGTGACTATTGGTCATTGTGAGAAAAAAAAAAGCTCATATAAACATGCGTCTAATTCTGAATGATTATCAAGATAGAGCTGTTTGAATTTCCACACCTAAATCCGGAAGAGTTTTGTTTGTGGGGTTGACGAGTGGAGTTTTGCAAAAGAAACGTGGACATACGAAACGAATTACTCGCTCGCATTTTGAATGTTGTTGCCCGCCAAAAGAAACATGAAGGTAAACTCAACGAACAACACGCGATCTTCGCACACGAGTTGCAAAGTGCACTGAGGCTGACAATGGGATTTTCGAACACTGAGTCTTTATAAACCAGCAGGGCAATCAACACTGCAAACTTCGCACAAAGATTAACGCAAAAACATTATTTACGAAAACATTTCAAACAATTACTGCTGTCGTGCAAATCGAACCCGCGTGATTGCGTATGAGTTAGTGGTGAGTGGTTCGTAGACGAGTGAACAACGCTTCGTCAGCTGCAAAGGATGCATAACGTCGAAGAGAATGAGAGGAGCGGTAAGGAACACGGACTGCAAGCATATGAAGTAGCAGGCCGCGGATCAGGCCAAGACATTTTCTCAGCACTGATGCACGGCCCTCAGCTACAGGAACTGAAGGTCCAACCACATTACGACCACAATGGTTCCACAGTGCGTGCGATTGCAATACAGGCAGTAATGTGTTTCTAGCGGCATGTAATAAACACATCAAAAACAGACAATTTCTCGGCAAACAATACGTCCATAGCTATAAAATGAAGTAAAGACACAAAAAGCAGTTTTACAGCTTCATCTTTTCCATTTTTACTGCATTCTTGTGTCTCAACTGAGATTAAGAACCAAATTGCCAGTACCATGTCTGCGGATATTTATGAACATATTTCATCAAATGTAAACCACATGCAAAATATTTAATACAAACTGTTAATGTTTATGCTGTCTCCATCTTATAATACTACATATTTTTGTGCGATAAACAATTTTTAGACAATTTATAAATTTCCATTAAAACTGCATATAAAATCTGGGTTAACTGGACCCAAGTATATGAAAGTTGAATTGGAAAGTTTTAGTGCAGACGTCCAAATGCCAAATTTAAACTGACACCCAACGAGTAAATTCGGTTCCAAAACACGGAAGATTAAACGGACATGATGTCCCTATTGCGCTTCGATTCATACACTTCGTGCAAAAAACACAAAATAATCAACGTGTCTTTCAGATGACCAATCAATCTGCCAAGGCCGGGCCAATAAAATGCTAATATGATGCACACTTCGTATCGTTAACGCTGAGGAGGTAAAACAACTTAAACATGCTTTCACCATCACAAGCCAAAGTAGATTACATCAACTGAAGGGAGTTGCGAGCGAACGCTGCTTTGCATCTAAGCTGGTATAGAACCGAAGTTGGAGCAAGGAAAACAGCTTAATATGCTCAGCAACAGCTTTGAAAACAAACTCACCGGATCTGACAAGACACTTGACATATTGGACGCAAGTTTCAGATCAAATGAACTTAGTGCAAAGGCTTCATCAGTGTTGCAAATGAGCAAGAATACAAAAACAGTTATCTTCCTCCCTTGAGGTGGAAAGTAAAAACAGGAATTCACGAGGCACACATGCAAGAATTGGTCGCAACAGTATGCATTATGTAGCAGAGTAATTCTAGAGAAGCTCAGAAAGCATAGACAAACGTTGCAGTCATCTCCTGTATGAACAGCAAACAAACTTTTAACAAAAAACAGAGTATCCTCACGAAGATGACCACCAAACGATAAAGGAATGTTTCGTCACTGAACAGGAGAAACCGCATGCAATGTCAAGTCCATCTGAATTAAATCATCTCACACCTAAACAGCTTGTTTTCATGTAAATAAAATGACCGTTTCTTGCATACACTGCGTAAGGGGTGTGCCGGCTGTGTCCAGGCACGCCCTGACGTCTCAAGATTTCGTATCCGGCGTCTCATTTCATAAGTTCTTGTTTTTTACGTAGAATTATTTGTTAATTTTAAATAAGTTATTTTAGTTTGTTTAGTTTGCTTGGTGGCTGAAAATTATAACCTTTATGCCTGAGTGTTCAATAAATATTGGCCTTTTAAAAAATGAACAACAGAATTCCCTGATTGCACAACTTCGTTAAATGTGCTGTGCATGCTTATGGTTTCTTGCCAGATCTAACATTATTCAGGCATTTCTTACAAAGAAGCGTGATTACTCCTAAATTATTAACACTCTTCTGCCCTGAGCAGAAAATGAAACACATGAAGGCATCAAGTTTTTCACGGACAATGCACGCGCTGCAAGTTCGCCAGAACAGCGATTTGTATTTTGTTCGATCCAATATTGACTGTAAGTTTATTCACCAATGACCCAATTCACAATCGCAACATCCGATTTGCCGCTCGTGCTTTTCGAACCACTGGGCTACAAAGCCTCATTTAACTACACGAATAAGAATTCCACGTAACCATACCTTCAGTATGCAAGACTGAGTTTCCTAGAACAAACTGGCGTCATGGATAACTGATCGGAACTTTTTGCGGTGCTAGTCTTCATACTTACTCTATAATGCACCACCATGGGCAGTTTTAAATGTTTCGAGAACCTCCACACAGAACGCGTTAAGAGATGGCCCATGCATGGTACAGCCCTAAGATACGTGTTCTTATAATGAACTCATATTACGCTGAAATGTGTATGCAACGGATATCCCACAACGCTCATCTTCCTACAGAATTTTTGTTATTTCTCACAACCTTTCTCGGCAAAGAAACATATCTACCCTTAAGCTTCACAACACCAGGAATTTTATAAGTCCTCTTTTTTTTTTTTTTTTGGAAGGGGGAGGGTGCAGATTTTCTCTTTCTTGTTTCCCTTTGAGTATCCTCCTCAAAAGAAACATTTTTAGCGTTAACATTTCTCTCTACGATGCACCGCCCAAGAGACATGTAACACACACAAACACACCGTCCCTTACTGTGAGGTCCTGACAACTTCCTGAGGCCTTTATATTCGTTTTGCGGCAGAACCTTTGGCGAAAAGCAATTTTCGCTCGTCACTGCTTATCGGAACAACATTTATTCAGAATGAATGACAGAAGCATTTCTACATTACTCTGTGAATACATTCCAACCAGCAGACGAAGCGTAAGTCGACCAAGCAAAAGACAGAGACCAAAACTCACGAAGATGGAACGAAAGTTATGCACGGTCAGATAAACATAAAAATGCACCTAGTATGGGTTCCCTTATTTTCATAGAGATTTAAAAGGCAACTTCTCATTCTTCACCTCATTAGATATAGTTTGAAGACAGTATTTGTAATTTGTCTTCGTTTGTTTTCTTAGCTTCTCGCACTTCCTCTTGGCCCGGACTGGGCTGTATTACCTTTGACCCTCACGTAGCTCTGATGGGCCACCTTCCGTCCAACCCACCAAATCCCTACCGTACTCAGTTTACAACAACTTCAACTTAATTCTTCGCCCCCGAAGATTCTGATATGTTCCTCCGAAACGTCGGTATCCAACTACAAAACTCCGTGATGTCACCACCCAGAATACCGGGATCTGAATAATTATTCGTTTCGTATTTCTCCAATATCCTTTCTACAGCTGTATACCCGTTCACTATGCGAAGAAATTTCATTTCAACATCCCTCTCATGTATTTTTGTATTGTGACCCAGTCCCAGTACCACAAGCTGAAGAACCACATTTTTCCTGCGTGATTTGTGGAGGTGACTTTTATTACTGACCTGCATGAAAATTAAACCTACGTAATAAAATTCATGCCTTCATCATCGTATTTTAAACACATATAACACAAAAGCAGTGATGAATTAGGGAATGACTTACGTATGCCAAGCAGTGATGACAGCTTCACACTTACCTAGAACAAAAGAAAACACATAACTCAGTAAAAATATTATTTCCAAGAATAAAGCGGACTCAACAAATTTCGCTCCTTTTGCTAACCACGAAAGCCCATTACAACGTTCACAGAAACACGAATCTGTACTCTATCGTAAGCACATGCTTCAGTCCGTACCCTGACAACCTATGTAAGATCTATTTTAATGTTGCCCTTCCCTTCACACCTGGGTCACCCAACGGTATTTTCTTTTCAGATTTTCCGAATAGGCTAACAGATTTACGCATTTCTTACCTCCCCCACGCACAGGGCCCATCATAAAACGCACAAACCTTATTCTCTTTCACTTGATCACACGCATACGAGTTTGTGACAAATATGCTTACCAAAGTCCTTAATTATGCCATTTCGTCAATTCCACTTCAATTCCCTAAATACTTCCTTATAACTCGTCCAAGGCTCTGGATAACGTTTCGTAACAGGCTCCTTTGTTTCTTAGCAGCCCGTCCCGTAACTCTGAAGCTGGAAAACTTCTCCTACTCACGCGTTCGTAGGCGCTAACTGATCATACATTCAACGCATTCGCAGCTATTCACCACTTCCACAACGCTTGCTGCTTAACCACAGACACACGTAGATGCTGAACTATCATATCTCATTCTATATTGGAACCACAGCACCACACTACGAAGACATAAGAAACAGTCGTTCCCACAACACCTTATTACACGCATTCTACAAGCATTTTAGAATGATATTGCATATCATTCTAAAATACCGAGACTTCCCACTTACTAACACTGTCTTAAAAAAATACAACTTACATACATGTCTGTAACATAAGCCCAATTATTTTTATTCAATATCTTTATATTTAACTTTATCCATATTCATACGTGCAAAAAACCTGGGATCCGTGGTTACCACGATTAAAAAACATGCAGGCCTACATTACATTCGTATATTTCTATAGAATTAACTCAGTATTGCATTTCATTCTTTACATAACACCAAGCCCTAAGACAATTCATTAGAATCGAAACATGCTGCACCGGTGCTTTCAATACAGACCACATCTGTACTTCTTTTGCATATAGTGATTGAATGTAATTTGCCACAAAGCCTAATATTCTACCACACAGATTTCTGGTCCCACAGATCTTTTACCAATTTGTTACTATTATTTTATTTTATTTTTGTGAAAAACTTACTAAGTAATTACAGTTGCGTCTAAGTTAAATTTGTAGGATATGACCTCAAAGTCTGTCGCACCATAGTCATGTCTGCAACATATGTCTTGCAAATAGTATCTCCTGCCGCAAGTGCACGTAGAATCAGCGTCTGTAGTCAGTCTCCAGACCAAATTTCACATGCTCTAGCAGTTCGTTACCGTCAGGACAATAAAACATCATTACAATACTCACATGGCCACCATCTTGTATTTTGCGCATTCTACAACACTTCTACAACTATTAAAAAGTTCACAGTTCTCAAATATCTGAAAACCACGTGGCATTTTAGGATACTAAAGTACGCGGCGCTACTACCGCTTCCTGTGCCATCAATGGCACAAAGTTCATGCCATCGTCTGTGACACTCGGCCAGTTGGTTCAAAAGTTGAAATGGGAAAAACACAAACGCATATGCCCGCGCACGCACGCACGCACGCATGCACGCAAATTATGGCGACCTCTTAAGCCTACTTATTCCCTAAGGAAAGAAGCAGGCTAAAAATTAAACGCACCCGTACGTGTCCAGGTCTGTCTCACGTACCAATATACGGGCCTCATGTCTACAGTAATTACACAGGGACCAATCCCACGAGCACGCAAGATATACATGTGAAAAGTTATTAAATTTTTTCACAGTGAATTTAATATTACCAGAAATAAAATAAAAAGTATACATCTATATACTGTGAAATGTCACGCACTTAATTCTAAAACGTATCCAAAATAACCCCACACAGAAGAACCTGGAGGATAACAACGAAAAGCAAATAAAAACATGACAAAAGACCCTAACGACGTAACAAAATTTCCATAATCAAGAAACTTTCCCCTTTGGTGAGGGGCCATGAATATTAATTGGCCTCAAAAACAAATTCCGGGACTTATCTGTAATAAGGATTATACACAATGACGGGCTTCGGTATTTCGTGAGTTGAAGCTTCGAAGAGCGATCGTCCCTCGATCAGTTAATCACTTAGTACACCTACAGCAACACACTAACACCTCTACAAACGACGAATACATTTTCCACCGTACTTCGTAAATATGAAATTACACAGAAAAATGCTTCATCTTAAAGATTTATTTAGCCTATATAATCTTTCTACCACGCCTCGTTTTTGAATGCATTGCTTGTCCTGAGGTTAATGCAATAAATATTGTTTATATTGGGCAGATACAAATTAAAATTAAATTTTCCCTAGGCCTATAGATGTTGGTGTGGAACATCACAGATTTTAACGGAAACCCGGTTTATTTCAGACATTAATGCGCCGTCAGACAAACATATACGACCTACCAGGAAGGGGCGCATCACAAAAATAGGACAGAGGGGACGTGAAAATAAGGTCGCAGTTATGATCCTTACCTTCCCCGACAAGCATCACACAGTTCCCCCACTACCTCCACACAAATGCCCAACTAGCTTCTTACACGAGCAACACGGTTTCCAAACTCATAATTTGTTGTTACATTATTAAACGTCATATTATCCCCTACATCCGAAATTTCGCATTATGCAAACTATTCAAACAAGACTGACAGTTGCACTACAGTAACGCGCTGTCAGACTTTGTGTATATGCACAGTAATGGAGACCACGTTAGCATCTGCCGGCTATCATCTTCACTGTCGCTTTATCATCGAGAACAAAAGAGGAATGTTACCCCACGGGTACTTGCAGCTAAAAGGTAGGTTTTTATCTTTACTCTCGGCAGGCGAACAGAGGCCAAAGATGAGCAAAGACCATACCTGGAGGCCAAGACACTGAGTAATAAAAAATAATTGAATTGGACCTGATTAGTGAGGAAGAGGAATGCGGGAGACTCGAAGTTCTCAGGGTGTGGCTGCCATTCTGAAATCTTCCGATCACAGATACTGTACGTTACACGAATTTTTAGGCGCGTTTGCAAAATCGCGAAAAGCGACTATTAGCTTCTTCATCTTTGTCTGCCCAGCCGTCTGTCCGTCCGTATGGAACAACTCTGCTCCCACTGGACGGGTTTTCTTGAAATCTGATACGAGGATTTTCAGAAAATCTGTTGAGAAAATTCAAGTTTCACTAAAATCTGACAACAATAACGGGTACTTTCGATAAACACGTATGTACTTTTATGATAACACCTATCTCAATTCTTCTCAGAATGAGAAATATTTCAGATAAACGTTGCAGAGAAAATCAGAACACACATTTTATGTTCAATAGCTTTTTTTTTCGAAAATCGTGCATTTTATGAGATAATGTGGAAAAATGTGGTACAGTCATACAGGCCAGATGACAATATAATGCAACGCGTGCGCATTGCATGCTGGATAACTAATGCTACATAAACACTCAGAATATGTAATACTCATTGCTTTTCGAAGGCATCAATTGTTTAACGCGAACTTGGCTCAATGTTACGTTCGCATGTACACTGCCCGTTTTGTTTACTAAACAAACAGTACGTTCTTCTCCGAAGAAAATGAGCACAACTCTAAAAAATGAACATACTTCATCGTGAGTCGATTTGCTTACGTGCTTAAAGCTTTGAGATGGTCGACTGGAGACAGAAACCGAATACTTGCTATCCAATTCAGTAGCCTACGCAAAACAATTACACTAGTACAAAATCATTTGCTTGCAGTTGGGTTGAAACGGAATCGATTTGTGAACCACGGACCATTACAATGCGTGTGATGTGGTGCGCTTAACTGATGGAAATCGGCATTTAATGCTTACTGTGCTCTATCAGTCGGCGAACAATAACGTCGTTCATTTGTGCACAAAATTCCTCTTCCTTCGGACGAAAATGCCTCCGCAATTTCAAGTACATTTCACATACTTCTACGTTACACACTATTATGTAAAATACATTCCCTATCGTTGCACGTGTGAAGTGTGAATGGTTATTTAAATTCAAAAAGCATAGTCGGCCTCCCAGAAAGACCTTAGAGAGGGGGTTGCATTCACTTCGAATTTCGTAAAATCCAGCCATCACATTAAAATTACACAGCACACACCCACACAATAGGCCAAATTATGGTTTCTAAAAAGCTCCTGTATTCCGGACAGCAGTATAAAATGACGAATCTCCAATTTGATACCACTGAGTACTTTCCATGCAGCGATTCTTAAATCGTTGCTGTTAACTTGTGCATTCCCTTGTATCACTCTCTGTATTAAATCTGGTAATCCATCAAAGACTAAATTTTGTATTATTTGCGAATCATGTCAATATTAGGTCAATTCCTGATTCCAGTCATACTAACAAGATGGTCATGTGAACTCCAGCTATGGTAGTCAGCGTAGGATCCAGTAATTCTGTGTAGTCGCACAACGTCATAAAATAAGCGCACCTTGACATGCCCGTTTAACCTCTTAAAGCCTAGCGATTACTTTACGTAACACCAGGTTTAGCATTCAAAAAGTCTACATGGTGCTCACATTGCGTTATGTATTTTGTAAGGGATCTCAGACCAAATAGAAACTTTTACCTTATACATCATTAACTGACTCTTTTTTTTAACCGAGATAGAGTGTTTATTGCGCGGTACGTACCGAATCGTTACACAAAACCGAAAACGTTTCGTCTTTAAAGGTTTAAGAATCAGAGTAATAGCATGGCGCGACACAGCCTCATGGACGGCTACTTATCATTACAGTTTATCGTGGTTCTCCTCTACCCGTGCAGCCAAATGCGATATCAAACTTATTTTAACCATTTATGAGCCAGCGTTTACTTTAAACACCACCAGGTACAACATTAAAAAATTCTACATCCTACTACACAGTGTATTTCTGTAATTTTTATGGATCTAAACAAAAAGAGCGATTATTTACCTATACAGCATTAACAGACTGGTTTATATAATCGACACAATGTGTTCATTACTACGTACAAACCGAATCCTTAAATAATTCAGTTAATCTTAGTCCTAAAATTCCATGAATTTGTGATACAGTATTTACACACCACCAACAAAATACGCTTACCAGTTTCATTTACATGCCTATGACTTGGCTTAGCACTATTCTACGGCAAGAGTAACCTAAACAGCATAAATGCTTCGATGTAGAACACTTCGATAAAACTGTAATCTCTATATAAACGGACACCGTTGACTTCCTAGTCTTAACCTTGTGTCCCCAAATGTACCGCGCCTGGAGACAGTGCATCACTTGCCCCACCCTTGCCTGAAGTGCAAACACGTGTTTTTAGTTACTCACTGAAAATTACATGGTATTTCTTGCCAGAAACATTAATTTTTTCCAATAAATCAGGCACAGAAATAACCAAGAGTTAAAACTGTACACCGTCCTAGCATTCACGAAGTAAAAAATTCAGAAGAGTCAACAATGTAACAATATTCCTTGAACAGCCGAACAATCACCGGTATTCGCCCAGTTCCGCACCCACAATACACTCACGCCACACACATATGCCTATCACACGAGGAAGCAACCTAGTCGTATACATGTACCTCTGCTTCCAAACCAAAAAATAACAAACAAACCTTTGTATGACGCACTCAAAATATCCAGCAGTCACCTGCTGTGACAAGGAGACATACATCATAACAAAATCCTTCTGGCTACCCACATGTCCTGCAGCCTCGTGTGCCAGTTGTTACTAAATAATAACGTAAAGGAGCCTACTAGCGACGGCCCGTTAAAGTTCAACGGCAAGTCGTTGCGATTATTAACGTAACTTTTGCATTTGGAGCACAAAGTCCACCAAGAAAACAATACCTGCGCACGCGTAACACGTTTTTGCATATAACAACAAAATTCGTTAAAAAATATCCAACCTCAACAACAATCCGATTAAATAGGATAAAATATGAAATTCTGTCCATTATCAATACATGAACACCAACCGTCAATCGCAACAAGGGCTTCAAGCTTGTTAGCGTGAGTATTTAATACTTCAGTGAAGTTCAGTTACTCAAATAACATTTCGACAATGAATTACGAAGCGCTACAATATCATGTTTAATCAACAACAACCGCCCGATTAAACAGAATAAAATGAAGCTAACCTCACAGAAAAGACAGACTGAGATATACGTTCTTCTGGGATATTCCGCAGCATTGAGTGGTAGTTCTGTACCGACGTTTCGGGACAACCTATCGGTCCCATCTCCAAGGGCCTTGATCTCATCTACATGGCGGCGGAAGCCTCAAATCACGCATGAAACAGCTTGCCAATAGCTTCAGCAGCTGTCGGCTTCTTACCGTCACTACTGAACACACAACTAAAGCTTACCAACTCATGTAATACTGTCAAGGGTAACTCGGAAAAAATCGAATGAAATGTCTTAATGACAGGGGAGCGACATAAATCGAAACACTACATCGACCGAACTCTATCGCAGCCATAGTAACCGGTGACTGTGTTGCCAGTGCCTTTATATCGATATATCCCTGCATCCCTCTTAATTACAGACGAGCGACATAAATCGAAACACTACATCGACCGAACTCCATCGTAACCATGAAAACCGGCGACTGTGATGGCAATGCCTTTATATGGATATATTCCTACACCCCTCTTCGCTCAGAAGCGAACTTGTATCGCAGCTCACGTAACCGGTGGCTGTCACGTCACCGGTGTCACATTCAGACGAACGCACGTACTGACTGTATGTCCGCAGCTTTTGCATCGCTAGACAACCCCACACTACTTGCTGCACAAATCTACAGACGCAGCCTACGCGAGACACCATGGTAGAAAATAACAGAAAGAACGTTTGATCAAACATCCTTTAGTGTAGTGCCAATGTTTGATTGTTATACGACATAAGCAAAGTTTTTTAACATTTTAAACCCCAAAGACGCGAATTTTGCTCTTGGAAACACTTGATATTCACGCGACTGGCAAAAAATATACGCTCTCGTTACTCTAAAAAAGAAAGCGACCTCACAAGTTACTTGCTAACACGAGCGCCTTGAGAAAAGCAAGCACAAATACAAACATACGTTCAGTACAATCGATACAGTGTGTGTGATAACTACTGGTAAATAACAAGCAGCTAACCGAACAAAGGATAGCCTAAATTACTATCGGATAACTGCTACACAGTTACTAGTTAAACAGTTAAGTATCACTATTCTAACGAATTTAAATATGTAACAAATGCAGCAAGCCGATCCTAGTGGCCGCGCGGTCTAAGACGTAGGTCTGCTGCCGAGCGCTTGCTGGGGTCGTGGGTTCGAATCCCATTGGGGGAATGGATGTTTTTCTCTTGTACAGTGTCTGTGTTGTCAGGTAGAGGTCTCTGCGACGGGCCGATCCCTCGTCCAGAGAAGTCCTACCGACCGTGGTGTGTGCTTGAGCCTGATCAAGTGAAAAATAAAAAACCTCTACACTTACTGCGAACAAGTAGGTAGAAGACGGAAGGACTACGAAACGAATAAATGCAGGAGGCCAACGCTTAATTCTAAATATGCAGGTCTCTTGTCCAAACGGCAATTAAAACACAGATGAGGGCTGTCCAGCGGGTTATTTAAAGGGCCAAAGCCGTTAATGTCGGTCGGTTTGCGGACCGCGGGTGTAAAGAACAAACAGCGGTATACCTAACTACCTAAATTGCTGTGTAATTTACTTATATCTACATGTACAATTTACAATTGTGGTCGCGGGCCACATAACAGAACCGGGCGGGTTACGGTTTATACACCCCCAACACAACCTGAAAAACATACAAATTTGTAGGATACATTTACGTCTTAAGTACACTACGTGCGCACTTCCCACTGTTATCACCTTCGTATATTACGTGATTTGCCTTCCCTTAGCGTTCATCCAATTACAGTTTAATTGCTAATATACTTAATGATTTATGCAAAATGGCTCTAAGCAACAACAGAAATGCTTAGAGGTTAGAGTTTAGCATCTGCAACTACGTATCTGCGTATGTAAACAGTTTAACTGAGCACAGTCCCTCACAAATTTAACTCATTTTAAAGGCAGGCGCTATAGCTTCCAGTTTCTCAAATACATCGCTGGCACTCCCCTGCTTTCACACATAAGCAACAAACGCAATTATACTCAAAGACGACTGATTTACTACGGGTGTGTGGACGTGTAGAATACAACCTCCTCTACCCTGCCAGGCACAAGCAGAGTTTCTTTGCATAGAGCGTGTCCTCGACATAACGGCACCTGATGTCACAGCAAAGTAGGAATTATTGCTTGCTCCCTGTATACGTAATGCAACAGAGCAACAAGCTTTAGAACGGACAAAAAATGAGGAAATCGCGAACTCTATAATGCACATCCTACAAACGCTTCATAATTGAAACTACACTGTTCAAAACTTGGTAGTAAATTGGGATTCAACAGCAACTGAAAATCATATTTTAAGAACAATACAAGTTACTTCTATATTTTATATTTTTTATTAAAATTCAGAAAACAAAAGAAAGAGAAGAAGGCCCATTCAACTAGACTGTGAGAATGTGAATAGCTGACTACGCATCACTCAGGATATAACTATCGCGCAATGGCGAATTTTCGTGGTAACGGTTGGCATAATGAGTCTTTCGTTCCATACCATTAAGGGGCTTCTTGAGCAGCTAAATGGCTATCCGTTGCTCAACAATCACGCAGATCATTACGAACTGCACAGTGAACATGACCTACCTTCCACAACACAATCTTTTAGACAGAACAGGCTTAATGATTAATTTAACATCTTGTTAAAAGGTGGATACACGAGTTACTCTCTTTAATCAAAATGTTAACTCGCATATGAAACATAATTCTTTGCATTGTAACTCCCTGATGATAGCCCAACCAGAGCTGAAATATGTCGAAGAAAGTGTAGCGCGAGATAGTGAAGTGCAGAATAGGTTTCCTAACAAGTGCCTTTTGCTGAAATTTAATAAATAATAAAAGTGAAAATAATTATGGCGGCAGGTAAAGGGTACCTACAGTTAGCGTGAAAACCACAAAAGAGTCAAGACTCGGCATAACGTACATTTACGTTTACATTACGTTTACATATCCACTGCGGAAGAGCTGGCCTAACAAAACCATTCCTTCGGCCAACAAATGGGGAAACGAAGAAAGCTCAATCAGTAAAGTTAAAAGGACGCCAGACTTAGTACTGAAGTACTGAGACTGTGGAGTTGGCCCTGGCGGCAGCAGTCTGCTGTTTCCCAACACAAATCACATCACTGTACCACTTTGTTTTACACAAGAATACTTCAACCTCCCCACTCTGAGAGGAAGAGAAGAACGACGCAAAGAAATTAATCTGGGAAGAAAACAAACGCGTCTTTTCTCTTAGTGCAGCCAAACAGAGCAATGAATAGGAGGCAGAAGGGAGGAAACCCCAGAAAAGGGGATTGAATGCTACTACTTGCGAACGTTCGCCCGACTGCGTTTACGGCATTAAACATAAAAAACTTATGTTAAGTGATAATGGTCTAATGGGCAAATACACAATTGATTCTTTCTTAGTTCTCAATTCCTGATTTGGAACAAAAATCAGTTGGTACAGTCCTGACGTGTGGGCATCATCTTCTTTCACAGGCTTAATAAAGACGTTCAAACAAGTATCGTGCAATGTCTGCATTATCTTCGAAATAGTGAGAAGTTCTATGAACCCGAAAAAACAACCGCAACATAAAGCAGTTCGCCGTATTACAGACTCGACAAATGTCCAAGATTGCAAGCCGCTGTCCGCTGATCATAGGCTCCACACTGACACAGGAAGTACAAACAGAAGGCACTAGACGAAGTGTCCCTAAAGGACGCAGGGACTGAACTTCATGTATGCGCCTATAAGCGAGTTTCGAGGTTTTCGCAACGGTGGGGCTATTGTGATACGACGCTGCGTCAACGGATAATCGAAATCCGAAGTTTCGGGGAGGGGGGGGGGTGGGGGAGTAGTGCTTCCATCCTCAAAGGTCAGTCCCGGAAGACGTATATGTACGTACTTTAGGAACAAGGTCCATAAGAACTTTGCCCCTAATCCTAAGCAACACATAATACAGGCACGTTAAGGATGTCACGTAACGCGACAGGCATTTAGACATAAACACGACACACCAGATGGGGACCGGTGGTCAGGTTCACAATCGGACTGCGTTATACCCCACAGATAGTCAATACACTGAGTAGGATTTGGGCTTCGCAAATCAAACGGTATGGTTTGTGTTGAAAATGGTAATGCCACTACTGGATACAGGGGAAGTGAGTCACAGCCCCCGCCATTCTTAACCTCGGCACTTGACGGGGGTCAGTGGTCAATTTTACGCCCTACCCTGGGGCAAAGTGCCCCCGCAACCCACTGAAAGGAGACTGGGTGGGCTCCAGAGCCGGTCCAAGCGTTCAATAAAAGCAATATTTTACTGTACGTCATAGGTCGTTAACCCCTTAAAGACTAAACGTTAATCTGTGTTATATATGACTCAGTGCATACCGTGCAGTGAACACTCTCCACCTAGGTTACATAAAATCAACCACTTTACGTTGTATAAGGTAGAAGTTGCAGTTTTTTCCGAGATCTGTATAAAACACATAAACGCAATGTGAGCACCGTGTAGAATTGCTCAATGTTAAACCTGGTGGTACGTAAAGTAACCGCCAGGCTTTCAGAAGTTAACTGCATAAATTCGAAAATGGTGCCCTAGGAAGGGATTGTGTAGCCCGGAAGAGAATTTCAAATGATGCATAATAATAACTTAACATTTTTTTCTGACTGCAAAGAAGGGGATAATCTCCGGGTAAGGGCCAAATGTCGGGCAGGTACTGAGGTGCTGTACACCGATCAGATAGCATCCGGTTGACACATTAATAAAGAATTCCAGATGTAAGTAACGATGACATTGCATAAGAAAACGACGCGTTCTTCGTTACGTATTCTTTGTATCTGAGCCGGACGTTTCAGTGTGTAAGCGTCGTTCCTGGAAAATTGTTATCTGTAGCGTCGTTACCTGCGGACAAAATGGTACTTTACTCCTCACGATCGTTTTGGCCATATTCACACCATGCGCCCTGCTAATTGGAAGCTTCTCCCAGTTGCCCCTTACCCAAAGAATGCAGGAGCCCCTGCTGTATACAGTACGATTAGGTCCCCAACAATACGCTTTATTTTCAACAATAGATTCCTCTCTCCTAACAAAACAACACCAAGCCCATTTACGAATGCAAAATTCAGAAAAACGTATCTGGAAATATGTGTGACGCAAATTGGAGTAACACCTTTCCGCTCTTTTTTCGTGAAGCGCAGTTGATTTGCATGTTTCAGAAGCGTTAATTTTTGCAACACACGTATCACTACTTATTGGCCAAGTCACGTCCTGCTCCGTCGGAAAAGCTTTTAAACTGGAAACGTTGAACGCAATCAGAAGCTGTATCGATCAGACTTACGTGTATCCCACTGCCAATCAAACAGCTCTAACAAACTAACTCCATGCAGCATAGCCCCTGAGAAGCTGCAAGTCACTCAGTCGGCCAAGAAATACCCCGTCCTTTATGGAAATCCACGGCTCATTACTTTGTTCACACGGAGCAGCCAACTATTCACCAACGAAGATCAGCTTCCCACTTTAATCCTACCTCCACAAGTAAAACAGCGTCGTTAAGTGACGTAAGAATTGCTCCAAATTGACATATATACGGATTATCCGCGCCGCTTGAATTGATCGCCTCTATATGATGCGTACCACAGGCCCTTCCCCGGAGATAAAATATCCGGAGTATGAAGCTGACAATTCAAAGCCAGCTACTGTCGTCGTTAAAAATGCGTGGAGCTATACCTCCACGGCTCCATACGTCACAGTGGTACTCAATTAAGCACAGTGACGACTTTACCTTTCAAGGTTGTATATTAGAACTCACTGGAGTAAGGTTCTGACTTGTAATTGGGAGGTACTGGGTTCGAATACCAACGGGAACACGGCGGCAATTGTCTACCTCAGTCTCTCCAGACACATTCCGGGACAGAAACCTAAATTAGGCCACGGCCACTTCATTCCGTATTCCTTCCAGTTCACTATGTGCACAATCCGATCGTCGATGCCAAATGGTCTTGAGAAATTGACAGCATTGTTACATAACCATAAACAAAAAGTAACAGCATTGCCACTGACTGCAGTTCACCAGCCCAGAAACCGGGTTTTAGAAGAGTAATTTGGTCATCCTCTTGGACAAGTCATGCTTTATAACAAAGTCCCAGAACAACGTTCTATTCCCGTTTTCGTACGTTGCGATGGCAAGAAAAAAAAACTGGGATGTCACTTTTATGAATTCGCAGGAGCAAAGGGCATGTTGGCCTCACCGCCTCACAAATTACTGCGGGTCCCTAGTGGCCATCTGCAGCGAGAACAGCAACTCGCCATTGTTAGCAACGACCAGGAAGAATAGACGGTAGCACTGTGTGCAGATAACGAGAAAGAAGCTATATGTCACCTGCCCTGGTGTCCACCGCAGAAACCAAGCTTACAGAGTAACCGGCCAACAGTACAGCTTCTTCTAACAGCCTGACGTGAAACAGTCGAGTAAACTGTTCTTTTATATTCTCCATATCCAGCATTCGCACTTCAAAGCTGGTAATTTGGGCTGCAAATTTCACAAAGGCCAACATCAAAACCAAGAGCGTCTAGAGAATAGATACGCGAGCGGTTGCATTTTATTTCTGCGACGAAAGAAATCACATTTTAACAAACGGAAATGCATTGGGGTCAATCGCAAAGCTTACTTTCGGCCCTTCGTTCACCTACACACACACACATTATACATACACACACACGTACACATAGGCCTACACATTGCACATACACATAAGCATTCGCATTCACGTACATCTACACAAATTACAGCTTTCTACTTTCTCGGTTACTTTGCTTCTCCAAAGAACGCTGCACTGTAAAGGTAGATTTTAGAGAAGCCACAAAACTATGCTGCTTTAGCGACCAAATTTTCTCGTCTATTTTATTCACATTTTTATAATCCCCTACCGAGGAACCGTAGAGTAGACTAATGACGCATTAATGAAGGTATTTTACATGAAGGAGAAACTGTACCGCGTTTATCTGTCCTGGTGTAAACATCTATACAGGCCTACAGCATGACTCTAATGTAAAGGCGTGATATTAAAGGGCTGTGATCTCCTCCACGGAAGGTTATACGAAAATTGCTACGTTTCTGCAGTTCTACAATTCTGCACTTGATGCAAAATGGAGCACCAGCGCATTTTACACTTCCTGTCCGTGCACGGCTTGACAACCATTCTCCTGGTCGGTGGACTGGGGGGGTGGAAAACGCATGCAATGGCCTCCACAAAGTCCCGATCAGAGTGCACGTAATTTATTTTTGTAGGGTTGGGCCAGCCAGCAAGTCTGCCTATGAAAACCACGACAACACAGTGAAATTAAATAATAAATTCGAGATACTTCTGCCGCTGTTCCTCTTGACTACTTATGGAGAAGTGTAGAGTCTGTCTAGCAGATTGCATCAAATTCTTCGTCAGCATCACTTTAGTGAACCTTAAATCTCACATGCTTCGTTATGCCCTCAGACACAATTCAAATTTCAAAGTTTTAGTGATTATGCTTATGAGTGTTATGTGCTTTTTCCACACCACATAGACGCATTAACTTTTATATGGTAAATAAACACTTTTAAATGTTGTAAAGTAATGGGTTTTTGGACTTTTACCATCGTCCGAAGAATAAAATAACTACAATTAAAATTAGGACGTTTCGGAAGCTGGCTCTGCTTCCGTCCCCCGCCGCGAAGGGGGGGGGGGGGAGTGATTGAGGCTAGCTCTTTCTAAGGGACCCAACAGAGTAGGTGTTCCTTCCTTCCCGACTCTTCTCACCTGGGGACGGAAGCATAATCAGCTTCCGAAACGTCGTAATTTTAATTGTAGTTATTTGATTCTTCGGACGATGGAAAAAGTCCAAAAACCCATTACTTCACAACAGTGTACACCGTCGTCAAAACCTTTTAGAATTTAACTTTTAGATATGTTAGTAATAGCGGTACTTAGAATTGCAGATAACAGTAACTAACGACTACTTTACAATGTGTCATTCATAGAATTTTCCCCCAGGTCGCGAATCTGAAAACGCTAAGAAACATTGGCAGCCCCTGCACGAATGTACTACAGATGTGGCAAAATGTGCATATTGCCTTTCTTGGCCTCTTCTCTTAAAAGTTTACGTCAGTAACACTGAGGTCGATGTTGCTGGAATTATGGTGGGCGGAACAGAAGTAGAGCAAGTTTCATTCTGAGAACTTGTTTTCTCCTGCCAGTCATCATTCCGCGCCCATCCGTCACTGTTCCCCAGACATGCGACAGCCCGACTGGGCGATTTCGCGGTCCTGCGACTAGATTTCGTATAAACACGGCACTTGGTGCCACTCGCTGATTCTAATACAACAATCCCTCGCCAATCGCACTTTTATTGATCGTCGATTTAAAGCACCCGTGGTGATTCATTCAAAACTACTTTTTCCAGCCAGGGTATTTCGTTTTATTTATACCTGCTGTTTATACACAACCTATCTTTATTACAAAATATGATGGCTGCTACATCAATTAGGCCTATCAGCATAGCTGAGGACTCGGCTGTTATGGAATTCGAAACAAGTTTCCTAGCTTCAATATTACCGTTATGGCGTGTCTTTCTGTGAGGTTTTTTCTTTACATTCTGTAAGTTACTAATTATTTATGATCTACTAGTGAAACAGAGCCTTGAAATTCGATGGAAGTCTATTTCTGAAGTATCTTCAATCAGCATTCTTCTTCTGACATTCCTTTGCTCCTTTCTCTGTTACGATACAATACTAAGGCTGCACCTTTAGCTGACACGTGGCACGGTTTCGAAAGCACAGCCGCCACCTGTGTAGGTGAAAAATATACGTCCTTTGCAATAGCTATTATATCTTGTTGTTCTTCTTCTTCTTTTTCTTCTTCTTCTTCTTTTTCTCCTTCTCGTCCTCCTCCTCCTCCTTCTCCTTCCAGTAGCTTTAAAAGCCTTTGTGGGTTTTTGCTTTCTCAATCAGGTCACAGCAAGCCTTCCCATTCAGCGCCAGTTTTTTCCAATTTTTTACGTTCATCACCTTCATATCGTTACACACATCACCCAGTCATCTTATTCTTGGTCTTCCTGTCCGTCGGCTCCTCACCGGTTTCCATTCTAGCATTCATTTCACCATCACTGAGGAGTATAACCTTTGCATGTGACCGAACCAGCTGATCCTTTGAGCTTTAATCAATTTTACGATGTCTGCTCCATTAATTAGGCAATCCAGTTCAGCATTACTTCGTATTCTCCAGGTATTTTCCCCGGTTTGTGGTGGGCCAAATAGCTTTCTTAACGTCTGCCTTTCAAATAGACGCAGCCTCGGTTTATCATGTTCACTGAGAGTCCCAGTCTCAGGGGCATACGTAATTACAGGTCTTGTAAGAGTTAAATAAATTTTCATTTCTGTACTGTTTTTTTTAACAATTTTGATCTTAAAAGTTTTGCATTTGCATAGCACGCTCCTTTTCCTTTGCAAATTCCTTACGGAATTTCTGGTTGCACAACATTACTTCCATTCAATACACAGCCCAAGTACGTGAAGTTACAAACTTTATCAAAGGAGAAGTTGTTAATGTGCAGGGGTATATTTCTTTGATCTGTCCCTTTAATGTATACGTATTTGGTCTTATCTTCAATAATGTGGAGACCCAATAATTCAGCTTCTGGTCTTAAATTATTAAAAAGCTCAATAAGAGCTCTCATAGTTCTAGCTGTAATGGTTACATGACCAGCAAATGAAATAATTTGCTTTAGTTTAGAACTTACATCACCTCTGAAATCTAGGGTTTTTATTCACTGAATCCAAAACTAGATTAACCCTTTAACCTTTTAAAGCCTAGCGGTAACTTTACGTACCACCAGGTTTAACATTAAAAAATTCTACGTGGTGCCCACATTGCGTTTATGTGTTTTGTACGGATCTCAGAACAAACAGAAACTTTTGCCTTATAAAACATTAAGCGATTGGTTTTTATAACGGAGGTGGAGAGTGTTTACAGCGCGGTACGCACTGGGTCCTTATATAAAACAGATACGCTTCGTCTTTAAAGGGTTAAAGACGAAGCGTATCTGTTTTATATAAGAACTCAGTGCGTAACGCGCAGTAAACACTCTCCACTTCGGTTATAAAAACCAGTCTCTTAATGTTTTATAAAGCAAAAGTTGCTGTTTGTTCTGAGATCCGTACAAAACACATAAACGCAAATGTGGGCACCACGTAGAATTTTTTAATGTTAAACCTGGTCGAATGTAAAGTTACCGCTAGGCTTTAAAAGGTTAAATATAGTTGAAGATAATGGATCTCCTTTGCGTACCCCAGTTGAAATATCAAATAAATCAGTTTTTAGGTTTTCGACTATTACACTAGCTCTCGTATGATGAACTGTCATTTTGATGAGTCTCGTAAGTTTATTCGGAATTCCTAATTCCTGTAATGTGTGCATAACCTTCTGTCTATTTACTGCGTGAAATGTTTTCTTAAAGTCAATATGTAAAAAGTACAGTTCGACATTATTATACTCGTAGCATGTTTCGAGTATCCGGCACATAACATATATGTTGTCAGTAGCAGCTCCATTATTTCTGAATCCATTTTGGTATTCTCCTATAAGGTCTTCAGCATATTGTACCAGCCTATCATTTATTGCAGCTGCCAGTATCGTGTATATTATGGCAAGTAACGAAGTTCCTCTGTAGTTACAGCATTCCGATTATTCTCCCTTCTTGTAGCACCAATCATTGGGCATTCTTTCTCGATTCCATGTCAATTTCTAATCAGTACAATCTTCTGTGCATCTGTGGTCCTGCTGTGTGTATTAATTCTACATTAATGTTGTCTATTCCTGGTGCCTTCATTTTCTTATAGTCTGATACTTAAGCACGGGGGTGACAAGATTCATGCCTACAATTTATCTCTGTAAACATGTGAATGCGCAAACAACAGATATGAATGCTTATTTTAACTCCCTATGAATGCCGATAAAATAAGTTTCCAAAAAGTTTCCAAACAAATGGAATGGAATCGATTCCTGAAACTATTATTTATAACGAACAAATAGCGTAGACAGTTACTGGAAGAAACTTAGAATAAATGATCACAACTTTGTCTTCTTACTCGAAATTGTTCTGTTTGAATACACAGGGTGTTCTGCATAAAATGTGCCAAACCTCAGAATGTTATGTAAGTCATTTTAAGTAAAAATGTTATATCAACAGAAGCTCCATTATCAACCATTATACCGCTACGAGTATTTTAATATTTCAAGACAATGTACGGTATCAGTTCTTCTGAACCCCCTTCACGATTACTCCCACTTCTGACAAACACGAATCCCTCTTACATGGTACTCGTTTTGGTCCACAAGCCTGGTCTGCAAGGTCACCAGATCTCTCACCCGTTGCCTACTTCTTATGGGGGCACGTGAAGTATATGGCCTACCGGCAGAAATCTCAGGCAAGAGAAAAACTCTTGCAGCGAATCTCGGCTTCCGCTAACCGCTTAAAGTGAATCGATTAAGTTATCAGTAAGGCACTATATTCTATTTTTAGATGCACAAAACTGTGCACACAGAACAGCAGAGGTCTGTGTAACGTAACTGAGAATAGACATTACTTGATCTTATCGAATTAAACCTGATCTTCTCCTTCCTTGTTACAACTACGTAAACGAGCATAACTACTGCGGTAACAAAACTAAAAATTGTATTTATTTTGTGATATTATCAGACGTATAACTTTCTTTTGATGTTTTGCATGCAGTATGGTAAGACGTAACTGCTGCCTGTTTTGTGGTGTTGTACGACCCATGTTGAACAGTAGGTTAAGACTTAATGGACATCTCTCTTTTGTGGTGTTATCTAACGGATAACTTTCTTTTTATTTGTACAGTATAATAAAATGTGTGCATTGTAAAATTTTCGTTGACAGTCATCTAGTACATTAAAACTCCCGTAACGGCGTAACGGTTAATAATCGGGTATGAGTTAATAGAGCATTTTTTAATCAAAAGACTCATATAACATCCGAAATTTTGGTACACTTAGGATACGCGGAACACCCTGTATATAAACACGGCATTAGTTTACAACATTGGTTTAAGGCTTAGCAATTTTTCCCAGTTATTCGGCTTGCCTCAAGGCTCATCTAAAGGACTCACCTGAAGAAGCTGTGGAATATCAAAGGAAACATCGGTCAGATCAGAAGGTAGCCACACCGTATTCGAACCAAGTAGACCACCCGCAGAACACAAACTCAGAGCATTGCCACTGCACCCAGCGGCACATCATGCGCATAGAAACGTGAAACGAGTTAACAATTTTAAAAATTCATCCAACTAAATTACTACAGACCTATACAACAAGCCCGCATCGTGGAGCGAAGCGGCCTGCATTCTCAAATGCAAGAATGAATTTACATGTTAACTATTCTGTTTCTCAGAATGTAGAACAAAATAAAGTGTTGGTGAATTATTTATGGAAACAAGACGTACCTGGAAATCATATTCGCTGTGAAACTCCGAGGCAACCTCAGACTGCACAAAATGCAGGCTAACCATTGTTACGCAGCGTTGTACACTTTTCTGTAACCACCCCCCCCCCCCCACACACACACATGACAAATCGATACATGCAGAAGCAATTACAGACCCGATAATTACCGTGCCAGATTACTGTTATGTCCCACACTGTGATACCGCATACTGGATGGAGGAACAGACTGAAATCTGCCGTTGTCCAATGAAGCGTCAGATTGCATCTATATAGGAACGCTTCCGCGTCGTTTGCTGGAGACAATCGACCAACAGGAGGCCAAATTACAGCACATGGCATACTGTACTAAAGCCCCCCCCCCCCTCTGTCTCCACGGCTGTTCGTCGCCTCCCCAAGGAAAAACTGTTCCTGTTTTTCAGTTATGAGACTGTGTTTCATGGCCCGAATGAGTGCCTCTCGTGGCTTTATAGCCACTGTTACGCAATTTAAGACAAATCTACCGCAATAAATGCAATATCAAATTGGCGACTGTTAAAGCATGACAGTGAACACCACGTGCATACAATGATCACTTGCACACGTCGGTGGTTATAATGCACGGTTTCTGTTTGCAGATCTTTCCGTCCTTTTCCTCTGACCTCATGGAAACACTGTAGGATTATGATGAAAAGGCGAATCAGATAAGAATAAGGAAATCATGTTGTGTTACGGCCTTCGACTGAAGCGAATGGAGTAAACAAGGGAACAAACACCGAACGGTAGAATTCGACCTAGAAATTTTTCCCAAGTCTTCTGCTTCTATGCAAAAACTTGTCCTCCAAATTTGAAATGTCTACATAAAACAGAAAAAGATATCCGTTGGTATATTTAAACGTCCACTTGTTTCGTCTGAAGGGCAAGGAAAATGTCGCCCCTACCAGGATTCGATTCCCAGACCGTCCAGCGCGTAGAGAGTCGCTATACCGACTACGCTATTCCAGCCGCCCGCTAAAAAAGTGGTTTTTTTTCATATTTAAGAAATCATTGCTTCTTAATTGTATGGAAGTCTTTTTCGATGCCAAGAAGCCTGTGGAAAGAATGGGCAAGTCTGTAAACGTTCTGAACTGATTCCAACAGCGTGTAGCATTCGTGGAAGCTTACTATGAGATGCTGCGTCTGCAGACGGGACTGTTTCAGAAATTGAGAGGGGAACAAGCACGGTGAGCTACGTAACAAAGCAGAACACAGCAAGCAAATTTGTCCTGCACACATTCTTGGCAAGAGTATTATGGCACAAGTGTTTGCAACATAAAGTCACTAAACGACATGGAGATGCATGCCTACGGCGCGGAACAGAATTTGCCTCAAGAGGATATACAAATGAAACAGGATTATACTGCTAAGCATCTACTGATTACTGCTGCAGATAACACTACTTAATAACCGGTCATAAAATACACACAGTAAGGAAAAAAGATGCGAAAATAATTACTACAAAAGTACATTTTTAATTTCTGTATGTAGTACCCCACCCAACGTCGCGGTACACCGGTCACCCCTGGGATTCGTAATCTGGAGGTCCTACGTTTCCTTCTCGGCCTAGCGACCGGCAATTCGGAAAAAATTGTTCGTTTTTTACGCAAGTTACTCCAGATACATGTTTATAACAGTGCCATTAAACAGTACAGAACAGATTCCTTTCAAAACCATTGTTATTACTAACATTCGCAATAGATACTACGGATCTATACAAACTACGCAGACCAGACACCATGCTTAGACATACTGCGAATCAGGAATATGATCAATGTCAATTAGTGTCTGCATTTTAAGGCTTAAAGTTTTAAGACAGTAAATGGGTTAACCACTTTGCCAAAATGTATAAAACAAGACATACATACACAGTATTAGTGGAAAAATTTCTTATACAGCGGCCACTTGATGTTCGAAAACTGGTTGTTGTCGTTTCAGGGTCACTCTCAATGGGTTACTGTGCGAATGAAATGAACAAGTACGTTACACTGGGCCGTAACCGATATGAACTTGGTCCATCAGGCAAACATAATGCATGTACGTGCACCTGCGAGTGGCCTGATGCTGCCAACTCTATTGGGTTCTCAGGAGGCCGCTGCAAAAAGGAAACTGTACGCGGAAACTGAAGGCAAACACAACCCAGCATAGTCTGAACAGACGTTATTCTCGCCAAGCTCCTGCAAGTGTTCGGACGCATCGCTGTGCCAACGCCCTGCCCAATTACTTGCACCCGGGCACATCATCACAAACACAAATTATGTGATAACAAAAACACATCACTATCAACTCTCAAACTTTATGTACGAGTATAAAAAACCACAAGTTCCACTTCTGCACGTAAGCAAATAGTTATAAAGAGAAGCAGCAAATGGCTCTCCTCTAGACCGCAGCACCTCTCAGTGCATCCTGCTATTCTATCAAGTCTCAAATCCTAGAATCAACGTAGCTGTTCTTCCGAAACTTTTCCGACTTAATGAGGTTAGATGTTTTGAAGAGTTTTGTTTATAACAATTTCCCGTTTAAAGTTCAATGGACTTCATTCAAGTACACACACGTGCATTTACGTATGAGACAGAAACTGCAAAATGAAAACCTACACGACATGTTACCTTCAACAAATACTATTTTCGCGACCACATCACGGCCGTACCGTGCCCCGTGGGGGGGGGGGGGGGGGGGGGCGTGCCGCGGTGGGGTGGACCCCGGGCCAAAAAGGGCAGAGGGTTTTTTTA